>OY821518.1:154897051-155497051 GCA_963682025.1 Cordilura impudica
AAAAACTAAAAATTAAAAATTAAATTTGCTTAAATGGTGCGTGGTGAAGAGGAAGAAATCATATATTTCAAAAAATCATAACTGCACTGTATTCTTAATCGGACCTGTTTCTGGCATTTCAGCCTTCATCAGCGATTTATTGAACATTGTGATAATTGTTATGTTTTAATTGAATAGATTGTTTCTGTATGAAATTTTTCTACTTAGGTCGGCCGTGATATTTGAACCATGAACCTTCACATATACTCGTACTTGCACTTTTTGGTCAGCGCTTTAACACACTCAGCTAAAGTCAGGCCTACGAGCAGTGTCGTTAGATTCAGTTTTCTTACCATACAGCTTTACTTTGTATTAATTTCAGAAGATACAACTCTGTCCGAACAAACAATCGTTATTTTTGAATTTTGCAAATTTTTTGCATTTATACTTCTAGTTTCCACTATTCTCAGTTTTTCGTAAGAGTTGTCAAAAAATATATATATTTGTGATCCTTATAACAAGCGGAGTTTATATAGCGATGCCCGTCTGTCCGTCTGTCCATCTGGGGAAATCACGATGAGAACTTCAATCAGGCAGGGTGCTCGTTGGCATAAAAAATGATTCACAAACATTCTGAGAAGTTTGCTATTTAAAATCGCCCAAATCGGTTGATTAGGGCCCGAGATTTGAATGAAGAACTAAAAAAAGTCTTGAAAAAATATGATTTTCTATGTTGTTCTATAGGACAGATAGGGTGATCATATTTAGTGGGAATGATTCACCAAGATTATGGGAAGATTTCTATTTAAAAAATCATTAAAATCGGTGGAACAGGTCCAGGGAAATCTCTGAAAAAGTAAAAAAAATGAATAATATGATGTTTCTATATTGTTCTTGTTGTTATTCTATATGTTGTATTGTTGTCATAGTTGGACTTGTTATTTTTGTGTTCGCTGTGGTAATGGTATAATAAGAACTAACCCTTTGTACATTTTTTTATCAACTCTGGTAGAAAAATTTAAAAGTTTCCGTTGTTTTGGCTTCACTAAAAAATTTTGTTTGATCATTTTTATCATCGCCTGCGTGCAAAGTTTGAGATCAATTGAGTCACGGGAAAGGGGTTAAAAATCGATCCAAAATTTTGTCGACAAACAGAGAAGAAGACACTACGAGTTAATATAAGGGAGTAAAAATTCACCAACATCTAAAGCAAAAAAACAATGTAAAATTACCAAAAAAAAAATTATGTATTAATTTATTTAAAGAAAAACACAACAATAACTTTTGATGTTGTATTTTTTTTTTTGTGTAATATTTACATATACATACATATATTAAATAAAAATATATATATAATACATATCAATATTCTGGGATTTTTATAACACGGTGTCTCGTCTAGCTGTAATTCATGGCAATGTTCAAGTTACGCTTTTCTTTTTAAATCCGTTTTTTAGTTTTCACTTTTGTAGTTCCATAAACACTCATATTCACGATATATATTAATGAAATTATTAATTTGGCTTTCATTTGATTTAAATTGGTCCATTTTAAAATACTTAAACGTCAAAATCGAATGAAACTTCAAATTAATGGCAGGGTTTATGGCAGAATTTCTTGTCATGGCAAAAAGTTGGATTTTGAAGTCATGACATGAACATTAGCGGTCTCCACTAGCCATTGACTTGTTCATTGCCATGAATTGTAGCTAGTCGAGACACCATGTAACATCGCAAGTCAAATATCAAAATACTCTAAATAATATACGCATAATATAAAATATGAAAATACTCTAAATAAAATACACATAATACAATATACATATACATGAGAGGCATTTAGAACATGGCTGAACGTAACCGGAACGTCCAACGCTTTTCATGTAAACAGCTGACACGTTGCGTTACTGTTACGTGTGTTTAACTAAGCCTTAAATTAGTTCTATCAGTATTGCTTGCTGCCACTAATGATGAATAATGTTACCCTGTTAAAAATGTAATGCAAATTTACTGGATTACTGTAAAATTGCAATTAATGTTTTAAATTGTTAAATGCATTATTATGATATATCTTGAAATGCTCATATAAAAAGGGAAGTTTGTTAATTATAGAGCATAAATATTATTAAAATAATACTAATGATAATAAATGTTAACCGTTTCCCCAAAATTGTCCATATATGATGAACTCTATTTTGTTAACACAACAAGAAGTTCATATGCCAAACTTATGGTCATATTTGTAAAAGAATTATGGAAAAACGTATGGTTTTTGTTTATTATTAAAAAAGTAATATTTATTTATTAGCTAAAAAAAAGTAATATCACATTTGTGTTGATTTTGTAGTATTTTGCTGTTGTATTTTTTGTGTGTAATATATGTATACATACATACATATATTAAATAATAAAATAATGTACATACATATATTCTATATATGTATGTATATCTATAATAACCGCATGTTAGAAATAAATTGGTATATTATTTTATTTAAATAAAATTCTGCAATATTTTGTTTTAGGGAAAATAAATTTCTGTTGAATTAACAAACAGAGCGTCACTTCATTTTTGCGCAGTGTGACTATGCCACAGTAGATGGCGCCACAATTTTTGTTCTAATTAGCTTTGCAATATTTATTTCTATTTTAACATGAATGTCAACATTTTCAATTAGATATCCAACACAACAATGTTAAAAGTATATACAGAACTGAGTAAAGAAGATGCAATGAGTTTTTTGCTTTAAAAACAGTTCTAATATAAAAAAATTATTATTCTGCTTTACCTACAAAATATCTGATTGCGATTACATATAATTTTTAAAAATTGTTTATATTACTAAAACGTTATTATTCACATAAATATAGAATTGCAACTCTTAAATATTCCATTCAAATTTAAGAAAATATCAATTCTAAAAACTGGAATTCAGATTTTCAAGTATAAATTAGAAAATATTAATTGAATTTCAGAAAACGTCGGAAATAATAACTTTAAATTTAGAAGACATCAATTGAATTTTTAAAATATAAATTTTATTCTTTAAACACAAATTGAAATTCAGAAAACAGCAAATATGTTTACATTTAAAAAATCAACTGAAATTGAAAAAGATATTGTGATACAGGAGGCATTAATAGCATTTCAGGATAAAAAAACATTAATTTAAATTCAATTAAGTTTAGAAAACCTCAAATAATATTTAAGAGTTGCGAGCATAAAAATTGTTACATAAATAAAGTGCAATTTGATGAGAATGTATTTATTTATTATTTTTCACAATTTTTGTGGATGAAAATTTGAAGTTTTTCAGAAAATAAAGATAACAAATTATAATAAATGATGAATTATTATTATTATTATTAAAAGTGATAACAAATTATCTTATTTTTAATTTTTGGGACATCTGGTTTTTTGCGTTTGGCATCCCTAATTTGAACCAGTGTTCATGATGACTTCAAAATTTGACTTCATGGTATGCAAAGTAAAACCCAAAAAATTTAAGTTCGATAATAATTCCCAGGTAGTAGTATTTCGAGTCAATAAATGAAAATATATTTTATTAACATGATTTTATTCAAAATCAAAAGTTGGCTTCACTGGGTTAAATTTTGTATTGTACTGTGTTATTTTGAGTTACTACAAAATCCTAATGGTGAAAACTCCTTTTCAATATGTAAAAAAATTTAATTTTTCCAAATATGGCAATATTTTAACAAAAAAAATTGAGAGCTTTTTCGCAATGAAGGCTATTTGATTTGCAAAAACTTTAAATGAAACGAGAGGTTATGTCATATAACCGGAAACGCATGCATATAGGTATATAACCTAAATGCATGCCGATCAGCAACCACGATGACCAAGAAGCAAACACCGAAACGTGTTTTCTTTTATCCGAAATAATAGAAAAGATGAAAACGATCTTTCCTCGTTGGAGCGCGAATTACTAATGTGGGAGGGATTTATAGAACAACTCTTGAAATATACAAAAATCATCTATTAAATTTAACATATTGTTTACTTTTTCAAATATTTTTTTACATTTATTATTATTACTCAATCCGAGGTGGAGGGTATTAAAGATTCGGCACAGCCGAATTTAGCACTCTTACTTGTTTTAATATAATTTGTAGGCAAGAATCATTCGAATTTTTTTTTTTTTTTGAATTATCGTATGACTTCTAAGGTCTCAAAACAGGCTTGTAGGGATTAAAGTTTATATATTGTTATGATGCCGCTGCGTTAAATAATGGATTTCATTGGTGTTCTACGAAGTACTTAGGGGTTTTCTACTCCAGTAAAAGAAAAATAATGAAAATTTTCAAATAGTGATTAATTCTTTTTAATTTTTTTGTAATATAAATTGGCCAACAGGAAAACCAATTAACTTTCAATTTAATTGGTATTCGGATTTAATGTTTCAGTATCGGCAACAGTTTCAAAGTAGTAGCCGTACCCGAATTTAACACCCTTACTTGTTTTTATTTGATATATGTATGTATATGTAAATATTACACACACAAAATACGACATCAAAAGTTATTGTTGTGTTTTTCTTTAAATAAATTAATACATAAAAATTTTTTTTTGGTAAATTTATATTTTTTTTATTAACAACTAGGTAGTTAGCATTATTTGCTTTAGATGTTGGTGAATTTTTACTCCTTTTATATTTACTCGTAGTGTCTGCTTGTCGACAAAATTTTGGATCGATTTTTAACCCCCGTGACCTAATCGATCTGAAACTTTGCAGGTAGGCTCGTGGCAACGACAAAAATGATCTAACAAATTTTTTTGGTGATGCCAAAATAATGGAAGCTTTTAAATTTTTCTACCAGAGATGATAAAAAAAAATTTACAAACAAAGGAAGGTTAAAAAAAACTTGTTTTTTTGGGTTAGTTTTTATTATATTATAACCACAACGACCACAAAATCAAAAAGCCCAGCAATGACAAAAATACAACATTTCGAATAACAACAAGAACAATACAGAAACATTGTTCAGTGATTTCTCGGGACCTATTAAACCGATTTTCATGAATTTTCAAACAGAAACCTTCTCATGATGTTGGTGAATCATTCTCACTAAAAACGAGCACCCCAGCTATCCTATTGAGGGCCTGATCGTGACAAGAACAATATGGACAAATCATATTTTTTCAAACCTTTTTACTTCTTCGTTCAATTCTCGGGTCCTAATTAACCGATTTGGACGATTTTAAATAGCAAACTTCTCAGAATGTTAGTGAATCATTTTTTATGCAACGAGCACCCTAGCTGCTCGATTGAAGTTCCACAGACGGACAGACAGACATTGCTATATAAACTCCGCTTGTTATAAAAATCACAAATATATATGTATTTTGTGGGGTCCATTTTTTTTTTCTAATTATTACAAATGAAATGACAAACTTATATATACCCTCTGCATACTGGGGTGAAGCGTATAATAAAATAACAATTTTATAAACGACCTGAAGCCTGTTTTTAATTCACCCCTTTTGAAAAACTATCAGATTAGAAACAGTAAGCATTTGAAATATTTTTCCTATTGACTACGATCAATTGTTTTAATATCATGAATAAAGGAATCATATATTTATACTAACGTTGGTTTGATATATAGGTTTCACGTAATCGTACTGAAAATCATACATTTTCATTTTGATTTTTCTAAAACTGAAAAACATTAATATAAATATGTTTATTATACTCAGTTCGTACTATACACATTTCAATTGTAATCATTTCATAATGAATTTTCAACAAACTATGAACAAACTATAAGCAAGAATCATATATAATAGAGGATGTGCAAACCATGATTTTGTGACAAGAAAACTGATAACGCAAGAGTGGATGAGATGGAAACCAACATCGGACAGAGAATTGCGACATAGCAAAATGAATCTGGAAGCAAATTGTGTGGCATACATTGTTTGTGTTACAAGGTTAAGATAAAAATTTTAAGATAATTGAAATTTATAGTTTAAACAAAGCAATTTATGTATTTGCTAAACTCTGTGTTGTTATGACTTATGTATTGCGGAATTTTTCATTTATATTTTAAAATTTGATGTTTTTTGATTAATTTGATTTATCATAATAACAAAAACAATAAAATTTCTTTTTAATTTTTTTTTATTTAAAAAAAAAATAAGTTAACATAAAAAATTATGTTATTGTCTTTAATATAAACATAATATATAATTAGTTGACATAAAAAATTATGTCATTGAAAATACTTAAGAACAATAAATAATAAGAATAAAAAATAAATAAAAGTAAAATTTTAATAATAACAAGTAGGTAAATTATAGTCGTTCTAGACCGACCATATGATACCCTATACCAAGGTTTCGAGGCCCTATCTTTCGGTCCAACTAATTCGATATAGAAAATGAACATAAGTCAAATTTGAGTGGCATTGATATTAATTTTTTGCCGCAAATATGAAAAGTTCATATCGGGTGCTATATTTATATGGGGACTAGGTCGAAAAATGGACCGATCTTGACCATATTTGGTGAAGTCACTTATATTTTGAAAAAATATATACAAACCAAATTTGAGAAAAATCTGTGCAATATTTTTGTTTTTTGATAGATTTCAACGAAGATCGGGAAGCGGCGTTATATGGGGGCTATGACTAAGAGTTGTCCAATAGGGATCATTTTTGTACTACTGATTAATGGATAGAATTAATACATACAAACCCAATTTGACTAAGATTTATATGGATCTTATGGCAATTTATGTTGATTCCGTAGGGGTCATTTGTATGGGGGCTAGGTCTTAACATGGACCGATTCTCACCAATTTCAATAGAGTTCATCCTATGGCTTATATACCAAATTTCATTCAAATATATTAATATTTGCGACCTGCAGTTTGATTACAAGCTTTACATGGACACACAGACGGACGGACGGACATCGTTAAATCGAATCAGCTAGTGATTCTGATTCGATCGGTATAATAAAAGATGGGTCTAGGTCAAATATTTTTGGTAGTTACAAACAGCAGCACAAAGTCATTATACCCAAACCACATAGTGGTATAGGGTATAAAAATTGCATTAAAAAGGAAAAGGAAGTTAACATAAAAATTTATGTTATTGTCGTGAAAAAAGAACACTTTTTTAATATGTTAATTTTTAAATTTTCTATTTTCCTTCATTTGTTGCCTCTTATTAATGTTTTAGAGTTTTTATATAACAAAACAGTTACATAAAAATCTAAAACTGCTTTCCCAGGTTATCTGCAGGGATCGGTTTCATCGAACCATCCAGAGAATTCCTTCGATGTAGCCAGAATCCGATGGATTTCATTTATTATACTATGTCGTAAGCTTATGTTGTGGTAATTTTTCATGAAGAAGTTCGTCTGAATAGAAAAGAACTTTGTAGATATATCTGAATAATACTTATATACTACTACAATTTTACCCACGTTATGGGCCTTGTTCTGTACGAATGTTGTCGCTGCTGTTGATGGTCCTTTTGCCATTCCTAAACATCTACTGCATTGGATTTTCTTCACAAAACTGGAAAAAATTACAATTAAGAATGGACGATTTTAATTTCTACGGGGTCGCCGTAGCATCTAAGCTGCGAAAAATGACACCAGAACAGAGTCTGCTTGCGGAGAAGCGGATGAACGACACCATGTTGTGAGGACCCAATTTTGGGCGGAGCAAAATTGGGCACACACAAAGGTCTAGATAAGACAGTGAATTACATTCAGCAAAACACGGACCAGTGAATTACATTCACAACGACTGGCAGAGAATTACATTCACCAATATCCGGACCGATGAATTACATACACCGCGACATACAACACGACCGGCAGTGAATTACATTCACCCCAACACAATTATATTTACCATGACACAGGGGTGAATTACATTCACCCGAACACAGGTACATTCACCACGACAGGGAGGGAATTACATTCACCACGACAGGGAGGGAATTACATTCACCACGACGTCGGTGTAAATTACATTCACTCAACCCAATCGAACACAACACGCACAGTCACACACACCAACAATCAGCCATCAAACCACACATCCAGCTAAACCCACCTAACATCAGCCATCAAACCGCACCCGTAGCTACAGATATTAACCATCAACCATCAAACCACACCGCACACACACACAAACCATAAAACACCAAATCAACAACGAACAAAGAGCACATCATACACACAGGTTACCCAGACAAACGGTCAAACATGTCGCTTGTCATCAGTTGTGTGGAGCTCTCTCATCAAGCCTCGGGTTGGAAGCGAGGTTTTACAACCATTGAGAGTTCTCTTACAACCATTGAGAGTCTGTGGTCGCGACAAAGCGACATGCTTGTAGGAGAACGCCATATAAAAGGGCGTACAACCAGCAAAAAGATTCTTACTTCGATAACCGGCAAAGGGTACGCATCGACCAGGGAAGACGACACGCAGAGGCGATTGTAAAGCAAAAGGAGATCGGTAAGAAATAAAAAATAAATAATTTTAGGATAATTCAGGGAATTGGGAACGATCCCAATTGAACAGAATAGTGGCTAATTATATTCGCTGGTGGGGTGGATTACATCCGTCCCAAGGTTAGCAGGCAGAATTCGTGAAGTATAGCTCAGAGTAGTGGCGAATTACATTCGCTAGTGGAGGGATTACATCCGTCCCCAGATAGAAGGCAGTAGTTTAATTGTGCAGGGCCTGAATTACGTTCAGGAAAAGAGTAGTGGCGAATTAGGCTAAGGAAAACTAGATTCCAGCAGCGGCAATACCTTCGACACATAGAGCCCGTCAGCATCAGCAGCCCATCAACGCCAGCAGACCAGCGACACACACGGCACCAGCAACCCCAGTACCCGCTGCACCAACAGCAACCACAGCCCACAATATAAAGCTTACATTATGAAGATAAAATTATATATATATATATATAAAAATTTGTCAATAAATAAATATATACAAACAAGAAAATTAAGTGAAATGAAGTGTTTCCAATATATAAATTATAGTGAAAGGACCTTGGGACAGCTGAGACTTCCCAGCTTCAAACCCGGACCAACCGGAGGTTCCTTACAATGTTCGATAGACTGATGGGGAAACTAACATATTTAATGTTTTTTTTTGTTAGTTTTTAAATTTTTTTTTTTTTTGCAAATTTTGTTATTTAAATTTTTTATTTTAAATGAATTTAATGTTAAATGTTTTTATTTTTAATTTTTTTCAAATTTTGTTTTTTTTTTCTATTTTTTACATTAAGCAAATTAATTATTAATTTTTTATGAATTGTTTTTAGAAATTATCTATTTTAATTTTTTTGTCAAATAAAACTTTTTGGAGAAAAATATAAACTTTTCTTTCTTTATTTGTATTTGAAATTGTTATTTTAATTGAGATTTTTATTTGAAGCATGTTTTCATGTTAACCGTGTTGCCATTTTAGTTGCTAGATTTAGCAACTTTTTTTTTGTCGTTTAGCATCCAAAATATATGAAAAGATGCTAGATGCTAACTTAGCATCTTTTATTAATAAAAAGTTGCTTTCAGCATCTTTTTTTTTTTTTTTTTTGATTTTTTTCATTATTTTTGAATATACAATTTTAATTTTAATGGTATTGATATGTTTTAATTTCTAAAAGTGTAATACTAGAATTTTGTGTACCACTCTTTTTATAACTCTGCTCGTTTCTTTCAACAAATATAACAAAACATTTTGAAATAGGAGAATGTAAACACCAACAACAGTTTTTAATGAATTAAAAAGTCGATTGCCAAAAAATATTATTTTATTAAAGGGCAGAAGAACCGATAACCAATATATTAGAAGAGTTTAAATTTAGATCATCTGAAACAGAAAAAATTCAAAAACAACAGAGTTATATCAAAGAACAATATTGGGATACAACACTGAATACAACCTCCTTATGGATTGAGGTTAACAAAAATTCTATTAGCGAAAATCCATTATAGATTTATCAATATTTGTGTTGTCTTTATTAGTTTTGTCTTTCTCAAAAGACGAAGTTGAACGTTTGTTTAGTTTAATGGCTTTAGTTAAAATCAAACTTTGAGCAGAATAAAATCCGGGTTCTTATATTCTGTAATACGTATAAAAGGTTTGAAATTGAAAAATGGGTACTGTTACACTTACAATATACCGAGCGATGTCGTTGATAAAAGTCGATCGTCAGAAAAATATCAGAGCCAAGAAGAACTTGAAGATGAAGACATCACAGAAATATTAGATTCCATAAAGCAATTATTGTAATATAATCGTGTCTTTTGATAATGTAAATTCTGTTATATTTGATTTAAAAATAAATGCCTCTAAAATTAAAAATCTTTAATTTAAAATTAAAAAAAACTCAATTTGATGTTAAAACAAGTAAAAAAATTATAGTCGGTCTAGACCGACTATACGATATCCTATACCATGCGTTTAGAGACCCTATCTCTCAGGCCCAACTAACTGGATATAGAAAATAAGCATAAACCAAATTTGAGTGGGATTTTTATTATTTTTTTTTGGCTGCAGATATGAAAAAGTTCATATCGGATGCTATATCTATATGGGGACTAGGCCCAAAAATGGACCGATCCTGACCATATTTGGTAAAGTCTCTTGTATTTTGCAAAAATATATACAAGCAAAATTTGAAAAGAATCCGTGCAATATTTTTATACCCTATAACACTATGTGGTTTGGGTATAATGACTTTGTGCTGCTATTTGTAACAACCAAAAATATTTGACCTAGACCCATCTTTAATTATACCGATCGAATCAGAATCACTTTCTGAGTTGATTTAACAATATCTGTCCGTCCGTCCGTCTGTGTGTCCATGTAAAGCTTGTAATCAAACTGCAGGTCGCAAATATGAATATATTTTGATGAAATTTGGTGTGTAATCTTTCATCGGCCATGGGATGAACGCTATTGAAATTGGTGAGAATCGGTCCATGTTCAGACCTAGCCCCCATACAAATTACCCATATGAAATCGATATAAATTGCCATAAGATCCAAATTGTCATATAGATCTTACTCAAATTGGGTTTGTATGCGTTCATTACATCCACTAATGAGTACTCCAAAAATGATCCCTTTGACCCCATATAGAGCTGCTTCCCGATCTTCACTTAAATCTATTAAAAAACAAAAATATTGCACTGATTCTTCTCAAATTTTGTTTGTACATATTTTTGCAAAATACAAGAGACTTTACCAAACATGATCAGGATCGGTCCATTTTTGGACCTAGTCCCTTTATAGATATAGCATCCGATATGAACTTTTTCATATCTGCAGCCAAAAAAATGAATAAAAATCCCACTCAAATTTGGTTTTTGCTTATTTTCAATGTCCAGTTAGTTGGGCCTAAGAGATAGGGTTTCTAAACGCATGGTATAGGGTATCGTATAGTCGGTCTAGACCGACTATAATTTTTATACCCTATACCACTATGTGGTTTGGGTATAATGACTTTGTGCTGCTGTTTGTAACAACCAAAAATATTTGACCTAGACCCATCTTTAATTATACCGCTCGAATCAGAATCACTTTCTGAGTTGATTTAACAATGTCCGTCCGTCCGTCCGTCCGTCCGTCTGTGTGTCCATGTAAAGCTTGTAATCAAACTGCAGGTCGCAAATATGAATATATTTTGATGAAATTTGGTATGTAAGCTTTTATCGGCCATGGCATGAACGCTATTGAAATTGGTGAGAATCGGTCCATGTTCAGACCTAGCCCCCATACAAATTACCCATATGAAATCGACATAAATTGCCATAAGATCCAAATTGTCATATAGATCTTACTCAAATTGGGTTTGTATGCGTTCATTACATCCACTAATGAGTAGTCCAAAAATGATCCCTTTGACCCCATATAGAGCTGCTTCCCGATCATCACTTAAATCTATTAAAAAACAAAAATATTGCACTGATTCTTCTCAAATTTTGTTTGTACATATTTTGCAAAATACAAGAGACTTTACCAAACATGATCAGGATCGGTCCATTTTTGGACCTAGTCCCTTTATAGATATAGCATCCGATATGAACTTTTTCATATCTGCAGCCAAAAAAATTAATAAAAATCCCACTCAAATTTGGTTTTTGCTTATTTTCAATGTCCAGTTAGTTGGGCCTACGAGATAGGGTTTCTAAACGCATGGTATAGGGTATCGTATAGTCGGTCTAGACCGACTATAATTTTCTTACTTGTTTTACTTGTTTTTTTTTTATAGATTTAAGTGAAGATCGGGAAGCAGCTCTATATGGGGCCTATGACTAAGAGTTGTCCCATAGGGATCATTTTTGGACTACTGATTAATGGATGTAATAAACACATACAAACCCAATTTGACTAAGATTTATATGATAATTTGGATCTTATGGCAATTTATGTTGATTTCATAGGGGTCATTTGTATGTGGGCTAGGTCTGAACATGGACCGATTCTCACCAATTTCAATAGCGTTTATCCCTTTGCCGATAGAAGCTTATATACCAAATTTCATCAAAATATATTCATATTTGCGACCTGCAGTTTGATTACAAGCTTTACATGGACACACAGACGGACGGACGGACGGACGGACATCGTTAAATCGAATCAGAAAGTGATTCTGATTCGATCGGTATAATAAAAGATTGGTCTAGGTCAAATATTTTTGGTAGTTTTTTTTTTAAATATTTATTTAATTTTCTTTAAAATAATTCATTAAAATTTGGAAACCCTTGCGAAGCCATTTAAGGCTTGTCTGCTGGTTTCAAATTCTTCAAAAAGTATTTAAATTAATATAATTTGATGTATTCATTGCTGGTTAATAAAATAGTTCTTTAATATTTTCCTTCTTCTATTTATGATATTTGTTAGGTTTATGATTTCGGTTGGCATTCTATTAAAAATTGTTGGCAATGTAACTCCAAGAGTATTCTTCCCGTACTCATTGTTGAATTTTGGTACTTTGTATCTTCCTTCTGTGTTCATTCTTGTTTGGTAGTTGTGGTTTATCGGGTGAAAAAATCTGGAGTCCATATAGAACTCGATGGCAATGGTGGTATAATAGATGTTTTTGTTGTTGAGTATATGTTGATTTCTAGCGATATGGTCTTCTGATATGTTTTCATATGCTGCTACTGCTTCTTGATTGGTATTTTGTTGATTTGTAATGCTGTTTGGTATTGCATTGTGATTAGTTGGTTCATTATTATTGTTTGTTGTATTATTGATTGTTAATATATAGCTACGCGTTGTTGTAACATATCTTGTTAACGAAGAAAAGTTAAAATGCTTGTGGTATGCTGGATAGACAAGAAGACAATGTCAAATTCAAATTTTATTACTTATATTTTAAGCTAACATAATCTAAAAGCGTATTTACAGTTATAAATTCATAGAAAGACAAAGAACAAGTAGTGGTTATAGACAAAAAGTAGTCGATTATATCGAATTTCGGTAGTTGATTATGATGTGTAAAAGGATTAATTCATGAGATTGATTAAATAACTTCAATTGATATACAATTTAAACAGCATGAAATAAATGTTCAAGATGATAAATGTTTTAAGATAATTGTGACCGTCCATACTGGCCCCATTGAAAGACCCTTACAATCAGCTTCATCAACTGGTAAGGGAGCAATTTTATGTATAGATCTTCGAAAAATACCCTTTGAGGTGCGGACATCTACGACTCGGATTTTACCATCACGACCAGGAATTGTCTTTATGATACGAGCGAGGAGCCATTGCTGTGGAGGTAGATTATCTTCATGGACGATAACCAATCTTCCTTCTTCGATATTGTCATATGATTTAAACCATTTTGATTTTTGCTGTAGAGTTAGTACATAGTCGCGAACCCATTGTAGCCAGAATTGTTGTTTTAGGTGCGTGACAAGCTGCCAACGCTTTAAGTAGTTGATGTTTTTGTGGTGCTCTAAATTTTCATCTGGAAGAGCCAATAAAGATGAACCAATGAGCATATGGGCTGGGGTCAGTGCTTCCCCATCATTGGGATCGTCAGATCTGGGTGCCAAAGGGCGTGAGTTTAGAATGGCCTCAACCTCAATTAAAATGGTTAGAAGTTCTTCGTAGGTAACACCAGCATGTGATATATTTTTTACTAAGATTGTTTTTGCAGACTTTACTGCCGATTCCCACAGACCTCCAAAGTGCGGTGACCTGGGCGGAATGAATGAGAATTGAAAGCCGGTAACTTCGCTATAATTCATTAGAGCTTGTAAATTGCTGTCATCGAAAAATTGTCGTTTGAATTCATTTAATTTTGAGTTCGCACCAACGAAATTTGTAGCGTTGTCACAATGAAGACGTTGAGGTATGCCGCGTCTACCTATAAACCTTTTAAGACATAAAAGAAAAGTATTAGTCGACAAATCAGAAACTAATTCAATATGAATAGCCTTAGATGCGAAGCAGACGAAAATCGCGACATAGGTCTTATAAGGTGGCTTCCCTTTAATTCTATAAGATGTATAGAAAGGTCCACAGAAGTCTACACCGCAGAAGAGAAAAGGCCTTTGAGCCTTTAAACGGTTGGCTGGTAGATCGCCCATCACTTGTTGCATAAGTTGGGGCTTATATTTGAAACAGTGGATGCAGTTACGAACCACTTGTCGTACCACATCTCTGGCATTAATGACCCAAACTTGTTCACGAAGAATCTCGAGAAGTGACTTTTGTCCAGCGTGTAAATGTTTTAAGTGAAGGTACTTGATGTACAGCCTTGTGAAACGATGATCTTTCGGGAGTGCCGGAAATTTTGCGTCGTACGACAAAGGTGCATTTGCTAACCTGCCACCAACTCTGAGAATCGACAATGGTTTTTTGTAGCTTGGAACTTCATGCAAAAAAGGCGATAATTTTTGTAAACTGGGTTTTAAGGTTTGGCGTTTTTGAAGAAGATCAATATCTTCTTTAAATGTTGTAATTTGGATATCATGTATAACTTTCCAGAAAGCTAATTGTAACTCATCGGCTGATATAAACGAATTTCGCTTTGATTTGTGAAATACACGATGAACATGTACGATGACGTGAAGAATCCGGAGGTACGATGATTGATTAACGATGATTTGGGCGATAATGGAGTTGACGACAATTGTTGACTTAAACGATGATTTCCGCATTTCTGCTGAAGGAAGTATAATATCGGCATTGTTATTTTTAGGCCAACATTCATCACCTTTTGTAAGGAAGTCTGGACCACTGAACCACATCGTAGAACTTAATTCATTAGCAAGACAACCGCGTGATACAACATCTGCAGGATTTTGCTTTGATGGTACATGTCTCCATTCTATTTTGTTAGTATTGTTCTGAATTTCGGAAACTCTATTAGCAACGAAGCACACATACGATGAAGAATGGTTCTTAAGCCAACTTAAGACTATTCTTGAATCTGACCAGAAAAATATACGATATTTATACGATTTTTCAAATTTTTCTTTAATTTTAGACCAAGTTCTGCTCAGTAACAATGCTGCACATAACCTTAATCTGGGTAAGGATTGTTGGACTACAGGAGCAACCTTTGATTTTGCGATTAGTAGAGTTGATTGAAAGCTATTTGGTACAGCAACTCGAATGTATAAACAGCACCCGTATGCCAGCTGTGACGCATCCGCAAAGCCATGTATATCAAATTGAACATCTGGAATTGTTCTAACAAATCTTGGTACTTCTATTTGATTGATATTAGATAGACTTGATTCGATTTCGATCCAACGATTTTTGAGTTTTTCATTTAGGGGTGAATCCCAATCAATCTCCTGTTTCCACATTTCTTGGATCAATATTTTGCAGGAAACGACGATGGGGCTTAAAAGTCCAATGACATCAAAAATTTTGGCAATTGTGGATAAAACCGACCGTTTTGTTGGAACTTCAATAGTTGGTAAATTGAATCGAAAACAAAATACGTCTTCTGCTGGTTTCCACGACATTCCAAGAGCCTTTGTAATGTTTTCGTTATTAGTTTTTAAATACATTTCTTCATTAGGATAAGTTATTTGTGAAGAATTGGAATGCCATTTTGATAATGTTAAACCACATTTTTCTAAAATTTTAATAATTTCATTCTTTTTTGCAAAAAGTTCGGAAAGATTTGATGCTCCGGTGAGAAGGTCATCTACATAAAGGTCTTGCTTAAGAACTTGAGAGCCGATGGGAAATTCGTACTTGAAGGAGTCAGCGATGAACCATAGACTTCGTATGGCGAGAAATGGTGCAGCTGACGTACCGTACGTCACAGTGTTAAGCTGATAAAGGTTTACAGGACAATCGACATTATCTCTCCACAAAACTAGTTGAAAGTTACGATCCCTTTCGTCAACGAGAAACTGTCGATACATTTTGCAGATGTCAGCTGACAAGGCGTATTTATGAAGACGAAAAGAAAGCATTGTAATTATAAGTTCTTGCTGAATAGTTGGACCTACCATAAGCTTTTCATTTAAAGAAATGTTCGATGAAGTCCGAGATGAAGCGTCGAATACAACTCTGAGTTTGGTCGATAAACTCTGGGGACGTAAAACTGGATGGTGTGGTATAACGTAATGTGGTTGCTTTAGCACTTCATAGCTGACCATTGACATATGTCCGAGATTATTGTATTCATTCATGAAGTCAGTATACATCTTTTTTAATAATTCATCCTTTTGAAGGCGTTTCTCAAGGTAGCTAAAACGACGACGAGCAGTTTCAAATGAATAACCGAGTTGATTTACAGTAGTTCTGAATGGTAAACGTACTTTTACTCTTCCATTTTGGTCAAAAACTGTATTTTTGATAAAATGTTGTTCGCATTGATTTTCTTCTTCAGTCATAGTTAATTTATTTTGAGAAAATTCTTCAATCTCCCAAAAGGATTTTAGAATTGAATCTAAGTCATCATATTCAGTAATTACATTGCACGACAAAACTTCGGTTGATTGTAAAGAATTGACCTTACCTCCAACTATCCATCCTAGAGCGGTATTTATTAAGCAAGGGACACCTTCACCAAGAGAAATTCTACCATCGAGTAGCAGATCAAAGAACATTTCTGAATGAGTAATAAGTCGACGTGCTGAGATAAATAAAACTGTGGATCTGCAAGTTCAATCCCATCAGGAATGCCCCAATTGCAGATACTTATGCGCTCTGACGGCTGATGAGATGAAATTGACTTTGTGACCGAAAATGCTGATGTATATTCCCAATCTGAAATGCGAGATTTAATGGTTGCTGTTACCTTATATTTGAGCTGAGCACGGATGTCAGAAATACCAGCTATTTCTTGAATTGATTTAATTTGTTGAAGACGAAGACGACTAATAGCTTCTTGCGTTATCAGGTTTATTTCTGAGCACGAGTCTAAGAGAGCTCTGATTGGCTGGAAAGCACCGAAATTATCTCTTATGAGCACGATAGCGGTTGGAAGTACACTTCGATGAGAGCTGCGCGTAACAAATGATGTATTAGTTGTGATATGAATGGCTGCAGCGCCACCTGAATGCTTTGACGACGATGGTTGTTGATTTAACCTGGCTGGATACGAAGACGATGACGACGAAGGCTGAAATGACGATGCAGGTTGGATAGACGATGCGTTCGACGATGAATTATGTAAAACCGGTGCATTTGAAGCATTTTGAATCTCCATTGTGTGTTGTGAGTACGGATTGTGTAACGATGAATGGTGGGAGATACGACAGGTGCGGCAGCGAGATTTTGATGGACATTTAGAGACCATATGCCCCTTTCGAAGGCAATTAATGCATAGGGTATTTGATTTTACGTAATCGAACCGACGAATAACAGGCAAAGATAAGTAGGACTTACAATTTCCAATGAAGTGCTCTTTGCTGTTGCAATACTCGCAAAAAATATTTGAAGTTACAAATGATGAAGCAGGATGCCTAACTTTCGACTTTGATTTCGGCTCTCGATCGGAAAATGATTCGTCTTCTCTTTTGCGGCTTTCAAGAAATTGACACCGACGACTAAGAATGGAGTAACAGTCATCCCAAGAAGGCAAATTTTTAAATTCTTGTTTTTCGTGGTAGACTTCTTTGGATTCCAAATCAATTTTCGATAAAACAATATGGATGATGATTGCGTTCATCACGTCTAACTCTGAACCCAGCGATAGTAACGAGCTTCTCAGGGCAGCGACGTTATCCAATATTGCACGCAATGCCGCAGGATTCGGTTTAGTTATGGGTGTTATTGAAAATAATGAATTTACATGATCGATAAAAATCAACGATTTGTTATCGTAACGCTCCTTGAGGCGATCTAGAGCCTTTTGGTAATTTTCATCAATCACAGGATATGGTTCTACAACAGCAAGGGCTTGAGCACCAAGGCAGTTTAACAAATAGTTAAATTTGTCAATCGTTGGTATACATGAGTCTTCATGCACTAGCGTATTGAAAGTGCTAATAAACCGGGAATATTCAGAGTATTTTCCATCAAACTTTGGTAGCTTCAGTTGTGGGAGACGATTTTGATGAGAAAATGATGAAGTTGTAACGTTTAAAAGGCTGTGATCATTTTCATTAGAGCGACGTTTTTTATCTAGCAAGTCAACCATAAAAGCTTTAGCATGTACAAAGAGTTCTTCTAAATCCGAGCGACTTTCGTCCAATGGATCCAACCGTTCGATTTGCGTTTGGATGTGGCTTATGTGCATGAAATACGATTCTAGAATTTGTAAACGACATTTGATAATCGTATAATCTGCCGAAGAACGTTCTTTTTCCACCTTAATTTTCAATTTCGAAATATTACGTTTCATTGTACTTCTTTGCGATTTCAAAGTTGGTAAATCCGTAGTCATTGACGCCGTATCGCCGACTGGCACATCGCTTTCATCATTTTTGCCCATTTTTTATATATTTTTTTATTTATTTTTGAAAGAATGTACGAAAGATTTCTATACAGGCGAAATGTACCGAGACTTTAAATAAAAGGTACCGGCCAACACTGGTGACGTTCCAACACTATATTGCTTACTGTGTTGTGTATGTGTGTGGTTGTGTGTGCCTTGTGTACTTAAATGAACTGTTAGTTTGTTACGATGAGTATTGAAGAGAATATTAACAGTGAACCTTTCTCTTAATCGTACGATTATTATTAGTACCAACGAATACGATGAAGTGATTGATGTTGTTGTTGTCGAGGATTGAAGCTGCAGCAGAGTGGTGGCTAGCAAGCAGCGGCTAAACTGAAGTTGCGATGCAGTTATTGTTGAATTGATGTGGTGATGCCGATGGTTTCTACTCAACAGAGGATGATGATGCTTTTAATTTGGTTTTATTTCAGCTCAACTTAGTAAATGATTTTGGTTTTTTGGAAAATGTATATAGGTTTTTTTTATGTTGATAATAACTTGATTTATTATTTTTATTTTACAAAATGTTACTACTTTAATTTGAATTCCGAAGATTTATGTAGTTTTTTTTTTTTTTATTTGACACAATGTTCTTATTTTAATTTCAACTGCGAAAACTATGACACGAAACTAATATGACTTTTTCTTTCTATGAAAATAACTGTCCTGTCACGGTCGCCATAAATGTTAACGAAGAAAAGTTAAAATGCTTGTGGTATGCTGGATAGACAAGAAGATAATGTCAAATTCAAATTTTATTACTTATATTTTAAGCTAACATAATCTAAAAGCGTATTTACAGTTATAAATTCATAGAAAGACAAAGAACAATTAGTGGTTATAGACAAAAAGTAGTCGATTATATCGAATTTCGGTAGTTGATTATGATGTGTAAAAGGATTAATTCATGAGATTGATTAATATAACTTCAATTGATATACAATTTAAACAGCATGAAATTAATGTTCAAGATGATAAATGTTTTAAGAAAATTGTGACCGTCCATATCTTTTTTGACGTGTAAACATCTATACGCGCAGGGGGGTAAATTTCTATTTCACAATACAATCGCAAAAACAGCGTAACACATCGGTGTGAGCTGAAATGTAAATCGGTGTGACTTTATCTGATTGTATTTGTGAAAAAATTATGATATGTTCTTTTCTAAACATTTTCCAATTGTCTTTCAAAAAACATCAATTGTATTTGAGAAAACATCAATTGTGTTTCAGAAACCATCAATATAATTTTAGAAAACATCATTTGAACTTCAGAAAACATAAATAGAATTTCAGAAAACATCAATATAATTTCAGAAAACATCATTCGAGTTTCAGAAAACATCAATTGAATTTCAGAAACCATCAATAGAATTTCAGAAAACATCAATATAATTTCAGAAAACATCAATTGTATTTCATAAACCATCAATATAATTTCAGAAAACATCATTCGAGTTTCAGAAAACATCAATTGAATTTCAGAAAGCATCAATAGAATTTCAGAAAACATCAATTGTATTTCAGAAACCATCAATATAATTTCAGAAAACATCATTTGAATTTCAGAAAACATAAATAGAAGTTCAGAAAACATCAATATAATTTCAGAAAACATCAATTGTATTTCAGAAACCATCAATATAATTTCAGAAAACATCATTTGAATTTCAGAAAACATAAATAGAATTTCAGAAAACATCAATATAATTTCAGAAAACATCAATTGTATTTCAGAAACCATCAATATAATTTCAGAAAACATCAATTGTATTTCAGAAAACATCAATAGAATTTCAGAAAACATAAACTGTATTTCAGAAAACTTCAATAAAATTTCAGAAAACATCAATTGAATTTCAGAAAACATCAATATAATTTCAGAAATCATCAATTGTATTTCAGAAAACATCAATTGTATTTCAGAAAACATCATTTGAATATCAGAAAACATAAATAGAATTTCAGAAAACATCAATTGTATTTCAGAAACCATCAATATAATTTCAGAAAACATCATTTGAATTTCAGAAAACATAAATAGAATTTTAGAAAACATCAATATAATTTCAGAAAACATCATTCGAGTTTCAGAAAACATCATTTGAATTTCAGAAAACATAAATAGAATTTCAGAAAACATCAATATAATTCCAGAAAACATCATTCGAGTTTCAGAAAACATCAATTGAATTTCAGAAAACATCAATAGAATTTCAGAAAACATCAATATAATTTCAGAAAACATCATTCGAGTTTCAGAAAACATCATTTGAATTTCAGAAATCATAAATAGAATTTCAGAAAACATCAATATAATTTCAAAAAACATCATTCGAGTCTCAGAAAACATCAATTGAATTTCAGAAAACATCAATAGAAGTAGATAAGATATAGGAGAACCAGGAATTTTTAATTTTCGCCACCGTTAGATGGCGCTGTTTGGTTGAGGTCTAGACTAACTAACTTGAGACCCGCTAGGGGCTTGCCCGAAAAAAATTTTTAGTAGATAAGATATAGGAGAACCAGGAATTTTTCATTTTCGCCACCGTTAGATGGCGCTGTTTGGTTGAGGTCTATAGGAGAACCAGGTTTATAGGAGAACCAGGAATTTTTCATTTTCGCCCCCGTTAGATGGCGCTGTTTGGTTGAGGTCTATAGGAGAACCAGGTTTATAGGAGAACCAGGAATTTTTCAATTTTCCCCCGTTAGATGGCGCAAAGTTGAATAACTTTTTACTATAACATTGAATAACTTTTTACTATGTTATGTGTAGTGAAGACAGATTAAATTATTTCTAATCAACTGAAAAATACTTTCTAAAATCTCCGTGCGCCTGATACATAAAATGCATACATATAAAAATTTACCACACAATTACCAAAAAACTTGAATCAAAACTAAACATGATTGCAACAAATCGACAGTTTGTAAACAATAAAACAAATAGAAACATAAATGTGGTCACTTATCAGTACACATGTTTGAAAATTTTTATATAACAAAAATCTAGATAAACACTAGTGTTTTAACAAGATCATAAAATCCTTATAAAAAGGCATTGTTTTGGAAAATGATAAGCCTGGTTAATAAATCATAAATAGATTTGATTAAAATTAAAATAAATAACAACACTTTTTAAAAATACGTTATTTATTGGAAATTGGCTACCTTTTTCCTATGTTATGTGTAGTGAAGACAGATTTAATTATTGTTTATCATAACTACGGATAGATTAACCAAAATAATATTAAGGAAAAATAGTTTCATTTCGTTCAGTAGTCAACTACACGGGAAACTGTTAATTACAAATTTTGATCGAATTAAAAAAATTAAAAAAAATTAATTAAAAATGGAAAACATGGATTTTTTTAAGTGCTCGCTCTGCACCATTTTCTATGATGAATCGGAATTCCTCAAACACATGGAAAATAGTTTGGAGTGTATGGAAAACACTCCCAGCCTAGAATGTGTTTACTGCAGTAAATACATACCGGGTGTATCCAACTACGTAATACACACAACAAACTGTCTCATTGAAAATGAGATAGAGCGAATCTCTACTCATAATGTTTCTTCATTTGAATATTCATATGATGTGCTGTTCCTTAGCGGAGAATTGATGGATGAAATACCCAACAACCAAATGGGTTTCTGGAATACAGAGGAGTGGATTCCTGAGACACCACCACCACTTCAAATCACATATAATTTTACAGAGGATTGGATTCCTGAGACACCAACACCACCTCAAATCACATTTTAATTTTTAAATATAAGATTATAAATTTAAGTATATATATCCATCTCTTTTTAGTAAATATTTATATAAAAAAATATTTTGTTGTTGTTGAATTTATTAAATTTTGGAGTATAAATTACAGAACTTCTTACGATTGATTTACTAGAATCATTAGTAAGTTTGATTGAAGCAGTTCAAAACCTAAAAATAAATGGATTTTTTTAACGCATTAAACAACTCGAGAAACAATTCTGGAGAAGGCTTTACAAGAGTGGCTAATTTAAAAATCGGATATCCATATATAATAACTGGATGCAAATTAAAGGATACGCAAATTGGTTCTAAAATGACTTTAAATTTGTTAGATGAAAATGGTAATTTCCTATGGATATTTTTACCTAAACGCCTCTGCGAGCTGTTTCCTATGAAGATCCCATTCAAAAAACTGACTGACAATAAAATTGAACAAATAATATATCGTGGTAGAGATGAATCCAAATATAATAGAGCTATTCTTGAGTTTGTGAGCCAAAAAATAAAGAAAACAAATAAAAGTCAAAATTTAAAATCCATTTTGATTTATTTAAAACACTCCCAGCGTAGAATGTGTTTAGTTCTTAAGGTTTTATTTTCAATAAAGAAATTAGTATTGTACATTCACTCAACTATTCGAGTTATTTCTCCATGGATACAAACATTTAGTACCATCCAAATCAAGTTTTAAATGAAAGAAAAATTTCAAATACATAAAAATAGTTTGAAGAATGGAAAATTTTCCAATAGTTTTTGTTGATTTGCAAGGATTTAGGGGAAATTCAAATAATTTCATACCAAAGGAAATTGCTATGGTCTTCAGTAATAAAGAGTATTATAATTTATTAAATTTATTAACGCAAATATCAATTTTCGCGTTTATGTCAAGGGTTTGGAAAAGAAAAAGTGGCTTGAGGAGATGTTGCAGAAAAATGTATTCAATATTGAAAATATATGTTACCACAATTTAAAGCGCCTCGAAAGAGAATATCCAGATTGCATCCGTTGCAGTTTTCACAACCATGGAACTTGTGCTCTGAAGAATGCTCTTTTACTTCAGAATTTTTTAGCTCCGCCCATAAATGCAAGCTCATTTGTAAATATAGTACCCTGATTTCCATAACAATATTGAAAATAAACTAATGCTACACCTTATCTGTTAATTTTATTAAAATTGTTAATTCTTATATACCAGTTTATATTTTTTGGGCAACTTAGTTTAGTTTATCTCCTCAGTTGAAATGGTTATTGTGAAATAGAAAAACCAAAACTATCTAAAAGGAAACAAGATTATACACTTATCTATCATCTGGAGTACTTACTCAATTTAAAATTAAAATTAAGGTGTGGATTTTCTACAAAAAATAATTTTCAACATCTCCTCTGGATTCATAGCAATAAAACAAATGCTGTTGGCTTTACTAGAGATGAATGGATTCATCTGATATCGTATAAGGAATATATTCAGATGAGACTTGATCAGTACGAATTTATCGATCTATATGAAGAATTGGATCATCCAACATTAAGCAGAATTTGTTGTGAATTTAAATTCAAAAGAGGCGGACATTGTGTATTAGTTATATCACAAAATGGTCATAAGATCAAAATTGATGGTGAATCTTGGAGAAATATTATTCGAGTTGGAATTTTTTTGACGTCATTTCTGTGTTGGAATACAATATTACAGAAACAAATATCTCATTTTTATCGTACCTATTTCATACCCAGATGTGCAGAACTCAATAAAATCAGTATTCAATTATCGGATCTTGAACAATCATACGATAAAGATGTGCAAGTGGACTTGATGCGGCTATGTTTTGAAATTAGTAAAAAAAATGCCTGACAAAATAAAATCGGATATTAAAATACATAAGTTATTATTAAGAACTAAAAATAAGTAATAAATAAAGATGAGTAAACAGCAAGTTGTTACTGAAATTCATAAGTCAGTAAGAAAAAATTTTGTTAGACGTAGATTCATACAAAAGGGCTATAATGATACATGGCAAATAGATCTAGTAGAAATGATTCCATTTCCTAAAATGAATAATGGGTATAAATATCTTTTAACTGGGATAGATACTTTTTCAAAATATGCTTTTGCATATCCAGTTAAATCAAAAAAATCTTTAGAAATTGTTACTGCCATGGTTAAAATGTTTAAACGATTAAAAACAAAACCAAAAAATATACAATCTGCTCAAGGGAAAGAATTTTTCAATAAAGATTTTAAATTATTAATGAAAACAAACCATATTAACCATTATCATACATATACCCATTTAAAAGCATCAATATGTGAACGTTTTAATAGAACTTTAAAAACATTAATGTGGAAAATGTTTAGTATGAGAGGAAACTACAAGTGGGTTGATGATATTGACAGTTTAGTTTCACAATACAATAACACCTATCACCGTACAATTAAAAGGAAACCATCTGAAGTTAATAAATCTAATCAAATTCATTTGTTACACACAGTTTATAATTTTCCAAAATCATTCCCGCGTCATAAGTTTAAAAAAGGTGATCATGTCAGAATCAGCAAATATAAGGGAATTTGTTTTAAGGGCTATGAACCAAATTGGTCAACAGAAGTTTTTACTATAGATAAAGTAAATATTACCAATCTTGTGACATATTTAATTAAAGATTATAGAAATGATATAATACTAGGGTCATTTTATGAATATGAACTACAAAAGGTTAAAAACAAATATGATTTTCTGATTGAAAAAGTTTTAAAAAGAAGGGGAAAGAAACTCTTTGTCTAATGGTTAGGTTTTGATGAATCTCATAACTCTTGGATAAATAAAAATAAATTATTAAAATAACAAATAGTATTGAGAAGTATAAAAGGAGAATATGTTGTTAAATTAATTTTAATTGAATAAAATCATTTAAGAAGGTACCATACAACTGTATTAAGCTAAATGGATCGCATTTTTAAAAATTCTGGAGTCAAGTATGAAAAACTGAAATATTGTAACTACTGTGGTAGCAACGATCACAATGAAGATAGATGTAAGAAAAAAGTGGAAGACAATAAAGTTAATAAATGGCAATGCTCAAAAAAGAATAAATAAATTATATATGAAATAAAACAAATTGTTTCAATGTTTTTTGTTTTTATTTTTATTTAAATAAAAGGTACAATATTTTGTTGGAAATAAAATTAAACTTACAAAACTACATCACTTATTTTATAATGTCCCCAAGCTAATGTATCCACATTATTAGGTAAAACATATCTCTTATCATCCTTATAGTTTAAACTTATTTTATTTACAATTTCCGTATATAATTTATGGGATCTACTGCGAATAACCCTTTGTTCACCATAAAATGTTTTTCTCTCTATTATAGATTCTTGATAATTACGGAGTTCTAATTTTTTAACAACCGATTTTTTTACTCCTTTTACTTTTTTAATAGTTTTGGTGTAATTTTCATGATCTCCTACCGTGTAAGCGTATGCTTTTGCTTTCAGACCTGCAAATTCTCTCATAATTTTACCTGAATTTTCGTCTTTCATTAAGCCCAGAACTTTTTTGTTCAAAGACCTAATCCCATAAACATTTTCGGGTTTATATTGTGAAGTGTCAAATTTATCACTATTGTTTTTAATAATTTCGTAAATGTCTTTTTCGGAGGATATAATGAATGAATCAGTGTCCATGTAGATACATTTAAGATTTTTATCTCCTTTAACCAAAAAATTGTAATAAAAATCATACATTAAATATTTTGAGAGTTCTAATACTGTTACACCTATGTATATTGGCTTGTCATGATGTACCTCTAATTTATTCAATTCTATACCATGCAGTCCATTATCAAATACGTCTATACCAGAAAAGTTGGGTTTAGCTATAAGAGCTCTGCACCCTTCGGAATTTCTGCGATTGTCATAATTAGTAACTAATCTCACATCAGGACGCTTTTCTACATTTTCCATCGTTTTACCGTATACAGCATTACTCATTAATTTAAAAAAATTCTTTTCAAATTCATTTTTTGATGTTTTACGGTAATTTGTGTTTTAGCTTATATAGGGTTCTAACCAAAAACTTTGTTTGAATTTTAAAATTTTATTAATCTTTACAAGTATTAATCCCTGTTCTAAACACAATTGTAGGTTCTTTATATGAATTTTTATAATATTTTTTATCAGTGAGATCAGCTAATAATTTGGGGAGTTTTCCTCCAGGTGGTATTTTATTTTGCGCACAAAATGGAAGATAGTTATGAGAATTATGAATTAAGTTGGGATATTCAAGATCAACTTCTAGAATATATCCGTAAGTAGATTCATCACTATATTCGCTTACTTTGAAATTTTCAACTTCGTCATGAGATAAAAACGAAAAATCTGAAATGGGGAGTTTTTGTGACATGGCCCAACCATACAAGTTATTAGCATCTATATATGCTAAGTAATTTTCGTCTTTAGCAGAATCATATTCATTCATGTACTTATTGTTAGCCTTCGAAAGTCTATAAGTGCACTGCGTAATTCCTCCTCGAATGGAAGTTTTGAGGAATGAATGTATTTCAGGATCACTTATTAATTCCATTTTAACATTTGTATATTTGAGCATAGCATCCCATGACAAAGAAGGAGCGGTAACAAAGTTACATGGATCTAAACCGTAAATTTTCTTACAAACTGATCTAAAATTCTCAAAAATATTCGACAAAATAAAAACATCGCTCTTAAGATACAACAACATGTAGTCTTTAAGAGTACTACATTGAAATATATTCCAAACCTTTTTAGCAAAAGTATAGTCTTCCTCAGAACACTCCCTGTCATCTAAATGGTTATAAAAATGCTCTCTGTTGGGTAAAGACTGCTCATTCAGTTTTTCAAAACTATCAACATAGTCATACGGGAAAACGCCTTTTCTATTCATAACTTCGAAATGTTCTTGTTTAGGGTATTTCTTTTTGAGTATCTTAAAATCTTCTTTATTTAAGTAGCTTGTCAACTTTTCTATACTGGAATTTAAAAACCTGTTCGAATCTATAAAATTTAATGTGTATTTTATTTTATTCCCGTCTAAAAATTTTTTAGTCATTGAAATATATAGCTCCTTATTGCATGGTATAACTGAAAGATTACTACCTAATTCCGTAATAAAAAGATGGATATCATACCTACTTAAATTATAAAAGAAAATTGGTACAAAAGGTACGATAAACTTGAACTTATTTTTACAATAACTATGTATATATCCCATCAGAATCCCACTAAAGTAATTATAAAACTTATCTTTCTCACCGCTTGTCTTATTACTGCATGCACAACAATTTAATTCTGCTTCTGGTGTTAATGGAACATCTATATGTGGTGCGCCTGTTTTCCAATACATGTTATATACTGCATTCATTCTATTGTAAAGATGATCCAAAAATTCTCGTACACATGTTTTTCCTGAAAAAGAGTATACAACTTAATACGGAATAAATATTTAAGACTGAATAAAAAAATACCTTCAAATGAATAATATTCATCTAATTCGCCATTATATGTATGTTTTATATAGTATGCTACTGCACACGCTTTGTGGGTTTGAATTACTGTAGTTCCTTTCCCTCTTGTTTTGTTGTAGACAGGTAAAAGTACAGATTCCATATCAGCATACACCACAACTGACGGAGAAATCTTTATTTCGAAGTGTGTGAATGAAAGCATTGAACCTTGCTTTGGGTATGTTGTTGTTACTTTTGAACATTCCGTTTTGTGGCGCACGGAGTTATTGAAATAAAAATTTTGACATAAGTCACAAAATTGTTCGGGAGTATTAGATTGTTAATTCTAATACTCCCGGACAATTTTGCGTTTTCACCAATCTCTGCATATCTTTTATTAGAGAGTAATGATAGTTACCATTATTTACTAAAGTCAGCAAATTAATATGGTACTCTTTAACAGTTTTGGATTGTCTTGCAGGACCCACAACTTTAAACTTATTATTTGCTTTCTTTAATTCATAAATGTTGATGCTGAAGTTTGGGTTATTTTGTTCAAATATTTTAAGTGCCGGCAATAAAACTGGAAATGACATATTCGAAAAGTCTAGAGTTACTCCCCGAAATTTAATTTTATTGGAACTTATATCATTAATTTTATAATATTTGGTATCACATAATTTTTTTTATCGGAAGCACTCCAATTGTCCTTCTTTAATGCTATTGCGGCTAAAACGCACCATTTAAAGCAGAAATAATCACTATTTCTTACGTTTATGACAGCTTTTTTTGCTGCTATTGCTTTTGGCACCGGTATGTAATTCCCAATCGGAATACTCTCCAATTTGCATACAGTCATCTCGATATATTTGAAATGGTCGATTGCCCATCCGCTTTCTCTCTCCTGGAACTCACTCGCTTGTCTTTCCAACTCATTATTAAAATCTCCAATTACTTCAATTTCATCAATATTTCTTATACTATTGAATGAAGTTGCAAAATGTTTTAATGATGATATTGGTTCTCCTTCGGTTGAATTTTTCACGTACAGTCCAAATAGCACCATATTCAATTTTATGAAGTCAAACTCTATTAACCTCTCAATTATAAGTTCTTTTACGAATATTTTTGTATCAAGCAAAAATTTTTTAATTTCAATTTCGTTTTTCAAATTACTATAAATCCGATATTGTTTTACAACCATCGGATTTTTTAAAATAATTTCGGAAATGTTTTCCTTCAAAAATTTTTCGGAATTATCCTTACGCACATTTGTCCTCAAATGAATTTTATACTTATTTTCAAGGATATTTTTTTGGCATACTTGACAAAATATTTCTGGTACACTAACTTTTACTTTTTTTGGCGTTGGATTGATGTTAAAAATACCACGTCTTTTAGTTTTGCCGACGCATTTTTGTAAAAGGTGTAGCTCCAAATTTGCTACTCCTTCAACAACAATTCCGCAATCGGAGCACTCGATTTTAATTAAATTTTCCATGTTTAATTTTTATTTTTTGGGTGAATATAGGAGAACAACTCGAATAGTTGAGTGAATGTACAATACTAATTTCTTTATTGAAAATAAAACCTTAATAACTATATATAAAAATCTTAAACCTTATCTAGAAGTAATAACTACACTTGCGTCTACACACAAGCAACCCCTTTTAGCGATATTATGAATTCCCCCCAATGTGTTATATTATCTTAGAAAAACAGTAGTAAAAACATTCTAAGATAATACATAAGTATGTATGTAATTCCAACCAATTAGGGATTTCTTATAATTAAAAATACATAATTACAAATATTCTTAGAAATATCACTGTGTGTGTGTGTGTGTAACGCAGGCTAAATTATATGAACTATGTTCATATTTGAATAGTCCACGATAGAACCCTCAACATATATAGTATATTTATATATATATAAAAGGTGTTTTTAGTATAAGCTAGTAAAGAAAAGAAATAACATGGCACTGAGAGCAAAAATTGAAAACTTTTTACGTGATTTTAATAGAATCATATGTTTGGATGATATGAACTTTATACTCAATTTTATAAATCTTCTTGATATCTTTGAAAATAAAGTACTATTGGAAACTGTGCTATTGGAAACTGTGCATGGAGAGCATTTTAATGATTGTCCTTGGTCTGAAGATACTTGTTTGGAAGGACCTGATACTTGCAAATGCATTGTATATAGCTTTAGAAAGCATTCTGTAATCAATCTAATAGAAAAATATATACGACATTTTAATTTAGATAAATGTATATAAGAGCAAATAAAAGTTTAGAACTATAAATATGTTTTTCATTTCGTATTCAACATTTAATACTACAAGATGTTTTATCAGTTCACGCATCCATTCACAATGCTGATTAGTGGACCTTCAGGATCTGGCAAAACCACCTTTTTAAAAAATCTTATAAGTTGCAAGCAATTTTTAATAAGTTCACCAATTACCAGAACTATTTGGTGCGGAGAAGAAAATGCCAAACTAAATTTTAATAATATAGAATATTATAATGGGATACCAAATGATTTGGACAATGATTTACATGAACCAGTTTTACTTATTTTAGATGATTTAATGATGGGCGCATTTAATAAGAATGTGTGTGAGCTTTTCACAGAAATTTCTCCGTTATTGTTGTGACTCAAAATATTTTTCATAAATCGTCTCATACAAGAGACATTTCGTTGAACTCAAAATATATTGTTGTATTTAACAATCCAAGGGATACATTACAGTTTCAGCATTTAGCAAGACAAATTGAACCCGGAAATTCAGTAGAATTAATGAGAATATATAAAGAAGTTACTAACAAACCTCATGGTTACTTATTGATTGACCTTACTCAAAGTATAAACGATCTATTAAGATACAGAACAAATATCTTCAATCCAAATTTTTGTTTCTGCTATTGTGATACAACTGAAAATGGTATTAAAAAAGAACTTAAAACGATTGAAGGAAAACAAGCATATGTTGTATGTTCTCAAGACGAATAACGGAAAACTACGGAAAGCAATACTTGAAAATGTTGACGATGATTTTATAAAAACTATAATTGAAATAATATTCAATACCCTAAATGGAAATACTAAACTTAAACCTAAAGATCATACAATTTTAAATAGATATAAAAAAGAACTTCGAATCATTTCAAAATCAAATGGATCTGTAACGTCAAAAAGGAAGGTACTAATTCAAAAAGGTGGATTTTTACCTGTATTGTTATCGTCACTGTTGGGAGGCTTTATTGGAAAATAAATAGAAAATGTCTAATAAAGGAAAATTCAATAAAGTTGTATTACTACATCCAAATACTTATTATGTAATGTTAGAAGATCAATTATCTTCTGAATTTATTACCAGAAAACTAATACCATACCTAAATGATGAGTCAATATCAGACTTCAACAATTGATTAAAATTTGGATTAAAATCAAACAAGAATTAAATATGTTTATAAAAAGAAAAATTAATCCCATCAAACCATTTACGGATAATCATAAATCGGTTGTGAAAGAAAATGAAAATCTTGTTATTAATAATACTGATCCAATGATGAATAAAAATTTGGAAAAGAATTTTGAAGTAACTGAAAACTATGATAAGTTTGAAACCCCTGAAAAATTTTCTAACTCTACACCTAAATTAAAAATAAATCAAAACGAATTAAAATTTTTTAAAGATAACGATTTAGATGAAAAATACCTAAATATTTCCAAACGTAAATTAGAAGATAAAGATTATCCGTACTTAAAAAAGAAAAAAACAGAAACATCAGAAGAAAAAAATACAAGTGTTAAATCTAAAAAGAAATTGTTATTTGATGAAACGACAACAGAAACTCCACATAAAGATACAAGGCCTAAATCAAAGGGGAAACCCAAAATAAAACATCCATACGATACCAGATCTGTTCAAAAGGGGGAAAGTTGGATAAAATGGAAATCACTTTATTAAGAAAATTTTAATAAAAGATTAAACAAATAAAAAATGTGTTTTATTCATATTAGACTCTTTTAACCATGAACATACCAAATAATTTTTATGTAACATTAAGTAATAACTCTTTAATGGTTTATGAAGATAATGTTCTTTCCGCATTTACGAATTTGGTTAATTTACCTGCAATAACTTCAAAAGAGGAACCAACAATTTTATTTATCTATAGTTATATTATAAAACCGAGATGTATTGGAAACAAAAATATAAGATGTCTTCGAGTATTACCATATAAGGGACATAGCATTTGCTATGATTTTCATAATGTGGAATACTATCCTTTAGAAATATCAATAATTAACGATATTTCAATATTCATAACTAATTTAGATGGAACTCAAAACAATTTCGAATCCTCAACAACACCGAATTTTATAACATTACACTTTAAAAAAATTAAAACACTATAAATGTAAAGAGTTTTGTAAAATGTTGTTAGATTGATAAATTATCGTGATGGATCAAGTATATAATGCATAATACTCAAGGCAGCAGGGCGGTGGAATAAGTCATATCGGAACATTATATGTGACTCCACGAGTTTTGCAGCATGGTCGCGGAATCGGTTCATTTTTTTCATCACTATTTAGAACATTAAAACCTTTAATTTTTTCTGGAGTAAATACAATTAAAAATCAAGCAATTGATACCAGTAAAGCTATATTAAATGACTTCGGTCGCAAGCCTTTACGAAATATTTTGGATGAACAAGGAAAAATTGCGTTAAATAACTTATCAGAGAAAGCTGTCAAAAAAATATATTCCAAGTTCCAACGAGGTTCAGGCAAGAGACGTATACAACATCGAAATAAAAAAAGAAATCGTCAGTCTCTCAAACATTCCAAAGTGAAACGCATAAGGAAGAAAAAGAAGAAAAACACCAATATAAATATTAAAGACATATTTTCAAAATGAACATGTCAAAACATATAGAATGTATGAAAAGTGAATTGGATTTATTTGAACCACATCCCATTCAAACTAGTATTTTAAACACCGAAGAAGTATCCTACAATCCTATCGCAACTTTGGACAACCCCAGCTCTATAGAATTTCGGTAATGGAGATACATATCGTGATTTGTCTAGCGTATACCTAAGATTAGTAATTCAACTCAAAGCAAAGGATAACTCAGATATTACAGACGATTCAATTGGAGTTGTAAATAATATTCTACATTCTCTGTTTCGAAGTGTTTCTGTCTATCTGAATAATGTTCCCGTATCCCATAGCGATAATAACTATCACTATAAGACTTATATACAAACATTACTTAATTATGGAAGTGATGCTAGTCGAACTCATCTAACATCATCTGGATGGTATCCTGACTATTATATCGATGGTGAACTTCGAAAAGGACAAAAACAAATTAACAAGTTATTTGCACGAAGTAATAAAGTTGAGTTAATTGGACGAGTTCATGGTGATATCTTTAGTCAGCCTAAATTACTTTTAAATAATGTAGATTTACGTATTGTATTTAATTTGGAGAAATCATCATTTTATATGATGGATCTCGATTCAACTGGTGCTGAATTGAAAATTTTGGAGGCTCAATTATATATGAATCACATTACTGTTAATCCGGGGATATTACTAGCTCACCATAAAATGTTGCAGAAAAAACCAGCCATATATCCATTAAATAGAACTGAAATTAAATCGTTTACCATGTATCCTGGAAATCATAGTTTATCTATTGATAATGTAGTAATTGGTCAATTACCTACATTTTTGGCATTTTGTATGGTTGGAAATTTGCATACTTAGGGAATATAAAAATGGATCCATTTGAGTTTAAACATTTTTATTTACAAACACTAAATTTGTCAGTAAATGGTATTCAAATTCCATCACAAGCATTAGAATTTGATTATTCCGGTGTAACCCATAGAAGTACGAGAGAATACAATATGTTATTTAATGCTATTGGAATAAAGAATTCCGATAGAGGAATTCATATAAATAAACAATGATTTGATAATGGTTCATTCATTTTGGGGTTTGATCTTTCACCTGATCATTCTAATAACGATTTATGTGCAAAGATTTTAAAGCATTGAAGGAAAATTCACACGAGCTTTGTTGGAACCAGTGACATGTCTTGTTTATTGTGAATATGATTCTATGATTGAAATTGATAAAAATGGAAACGTTAAAATAACTTTATAAAAATGAATACCATACAGATTGAAAAAGCGCTTTTAAAAAACAAAGCTACCCGAAAGTATTTCCAAGGTGTTTTTTCTTCAGATAAACTTCCAAAACGTATACCTAAGCGTCCAGCTATCTTTATTGCTAATACAGATCCATCATACAAAACAGGGCAGCATTTATTTTGACAATTATAATAATGCTGAGTTTTTTGATTCTTATGGACAACAGCCCTTAAATTTAGAATTTCTAACATTTTTAGAATATAACAGCAAAAACTTTAAAATCAATAAACAGCAACTACAGGGATATTTTTCAAAGATTTGTGGTCATTATTGCTTACTTTATAGTTTATATAAATCACAGTCAAAAAGTTTGAAACTATTTTTAAGTCAATTTAGAAAAACTGATTATAATTTTAATGATAAAAAAGTAGTTCAACAATGTAAAAAATATTACTCGTTGTAAAAGGTAAATTATTGATATATTTACATATGAAATAAAACAAAATGGATTTTAAATTTTGACTTTTATTTGTTTTCTTTATTTTCTCTTTGGCTCACAAACTCAAGATATAAATATTTATTAAAAAGAGATGGATATATATATATATATATATCTAAAATTATAATCTTATATTTACAAAAAAAAAATAAAATTTATTAATAGATTTAGAAATTTAGAATAGAATTTCTATATATATTATTTATCAAACTTTCATTTTGACGGTAGGCTTGTACTAATAATAAGTCATCAGATAAGTCATCTTGTGAGTCCCATAAATTATATGTGATTTGAGGTGGTGGTGGTGTTTCAGGTGTCTCAGGAATCCAATCCTCTATATTCAAGAAACCCATTTGGTTGGTGGGTATTTCATCAATCAGTTCTCCGCTAAGGAACAGCATATCATATGAATTTTTATATGAAGAAACATCAGGAGTATCAAATGAAGAGACATTATGAGGAGAGATTCGCTCTATCTCATTTTCAATGAGACAGTTTGTTGTGTGTATTACGTAGTTGGATACACCCGGTATGTATTTACTGCAGTAAACACATTCTACGCTGGGAGTGTTTTCCATACACTCCAAACTATTTTCCATGTGCTTGAGGAACTCCGATTCATCCTCATAGAAAATGGTGCAGAGCGAGCACTTAAAAAATCCATATGTTCCATTTTTAATTAATTTTTTTTATTTTTTTATTTCGATCAAAATTTGTAATTAATAGTTTCTCGTGTAGTTGACTACTGAACGAAATGAAACTATTTTTCCTTAATATTATTTTGGTTAATCTATCCGTAGTTATGATAAACAATAATTTAATCTGTCTTCACTACACATAACATAGGAAAAACGTCTCCAATTTCCAATAAGTAACGTATTTTAAAAAAGTGTTGTTATTTATTTTAATTTAGTCAAATCTATTTATGATTTATTAACCAGGCTTATCATTTTCCAAAACTATGCCTTTTTATAAGGATTTTATGATCATGTTAAAACACTAATGTTTATCTAGATTTTTGTTATATAAAAATTTTCAAACATGTGTACTGATAAGTGACCACATTTATGTTTCTATTTGTTTTATTGTTTACAAACTGTCGATTTGTTGCAATCATGTTTAGTTTTGATTCAAGTATTTTGGTAATTGTGTGGTTAATTTTTATATGTATGCATTTTATGTATCAGGCGCAGCGAGATTTTAGAAAGTATTTTTCAGTTGATTAGAAATAATTTAATCTGTCTTCACTACACATAACATAGTAAAAAGTTATTCAATGTTATAGTAAAAAGTTATTCAACTTTGCGCCATCTAACGGGGGAAAATTAAAAATTCCTGGTCCTCCTATAAACCTGATTCTCCTATAGACCTCAACCAAACAGCGCCATCTAACGGGGGCGAAAATGAAAAATTCCTGGTTCTCCTATAAACCTGGTTCTTCTATAGACCTCAACCAAACAGCGCCATCTAACGGTGGCGAAAATGAAAAATGCCTGGTTCTCCTATATCTTATCTACTATACACTTTTTTCGGGCAAGCCCCTAGCGGGTCTTGCCCTCAAGTTAGTTAGTCTAGACCTCAACCAAACAGCGCCATCTAACGGTGGCGAAAATGAAAAATTCCTGGTTCTCCTATATCTTATCTACTAATAGAATTTCAGAAAACATCAATTGTATTTCAGAAAACATCAATTGTATTTCAGAAAACATCATTTGAATTTCAGAAAACATAAATAGAATTTCAGAAAACATCAATAGAATTTCAGAAAATATCAATTGTATTTCAGAAAACATCAATTGTATTTCAGAAAACATCAATTGAATTTCACAAAACATAAATAGAATTTCAGAAAACATCAATATAATTTCAGAAAACATCATTCGAGTTTCAGAAAACATCATTTGAATTTCAGAAAACATAAATAGAATTTCAGAAAACATCAATATAATTTCAGAAAACATCATTCGAGTTTCAGAAAACATCAATTGAATTTCAGAAAACATCAATAGAATTTCAGAAAACATCAATTGTATTTCAGAAAACATCAATTGTATTTCAGAAAACATCATTTGAATTTCAGAAAACATAAATAGAATTTCAGAAAACACCAATTGAATTTCAAAAAGCATTATTTGAATTGCTGAGAACATTAATTGTATTTCAGAAAACATCAATTGAATTTCAGAAAACATCAATTGCATCATAATCGACTTATTTTTTATGCACTGGAAAATATGATGTTGATGTTTTCTTTAATTATTAGATGTTTACACATCTCCCTTGTGATCGGACTCACATGATTTTTTTTGTAAAATTTTTAGTATCTGATTCTGTGACTTCTGAAGCTTGTTGCAAAAAGTTGAGTGTCAGCAGCACAAAGTCATTATACCCAAACTACATAGTGGTATAGGGTATAAAAATTACAGATGAAATCCAAAATAATTTTAATTAAAATTTAAAAAATATTAATCGAAACTTATGTTTTATATTAATTTTTCGATTTAAAAACCAAAGAATTTATTAATAAGTATTTAATTTTTCAATATAAAGGTAATGAAATTTGAAAAAAAAAAATTTTCAATTTTTTTTTGACCCCAGTACGTTTTAGCATTGTACGAATTAAATTCTATTAAAATAAAACGCGTACCGTTTGAGTAGTTGTAAGATACTGATTTTATTTTAATATAAAAAATCCTTAAGAGCTAACTATACTAATTTAAAACTAACCTAGAACTAATAAACTCTACCTGCTAAACATTTAAACATATGATAAGACGCTCTATTCGTCAGCGCACAAGCATCCCTTTAAAGGGTCATAAAACATAAAGATATGTTCTAACTAATAGTATTTTCTACCTATTACATGCGGAAAAACACCACAAGAATTCCTCTTAAGCTAATTAGAAATAAAAATAACGTAAACATATGTTTATTACATATTTTAACTGATTATTCCCAGAAGGTTCAAAAATACCATAAAACCAGGAATACAAGGGAAAATATGTACAATGTAGATATAAATTAATTAGATATAAATTATAAATATACTTCTGTATATAAATATGTTTGCCGTAAATGCGGGGAAATAAAAAGAAACAAGATTTTTGGTGATTTATTAAAAATGAGAAAATTCTCAATATTTTATTTAAAATAAATTACCTTTAAAATGGACTGTATTTGAGTAGATGGAGATCCGTGTGGACAATGTATTCGTCTTGGCATTCAAGCGAAGATTAAAAAAATAGTTACATCTAACTAGGATAGAAAGAGGCAACAAGCAATGTTTTTAGATACCGTTAACGGTTTACTCGCTAGAATCTATGTAAATACTCCATACAAAGATGTTTACAAAAAGGAGTAAAACTTAGATTCTAACTAGTAATTAACCCATAAGGAGGGTGAGGGTTTGCAAAAGGGCAAACTAAATTAATGAGCAAAATAAAAGAATTTGTGCTTAAACATTGCCGGCCACCTTGCAACACTAGAGGAGGTTGCAACAAAGTCTTAGCTAGGTAAACGAGAGAGGTTACAAAAGCAAGGAAAGGTAAAAGTATTATAAATGTTTTTTCATAATTTTAAATATTTCATGTATATATATATATATATTTTTTTTTTTTTTTACATTTTTTCAAAAAACACTTAAAACTAATGGTCAAGGGACCAAACCAGTATGGACTGGGTTCTTTGATCAAGGGATCAGCTGATCAAGGGATCAGACCAGTATAAACTGGATTTTCGTCGAGCGGTCAAGGGACCGCGTTGATCCAAGGGGATCGGATTTGACCCAAGGGGGTCGTTGATCCAAGGTGATCATAGGTCCAAGGGGACCTGCCCTCTAAAGAGGGGATTGGCCAGAAATGACCCAACCAAATATGGTATATTGTGCCATTGGAAGACCCGGGCTCGAATATATTTTTCCCTTAATAATCTGAGGGTTAACTTCAGGTCCTAAGACCAAAGCTACAGGCCCAGGTATATTAAAACGGGGGTCCGCCAATTGGAACCCGGCAAAATGTTCCCGTATAATATCTGGAACGGACTCTGAAGGAGTCTTAACACCGCGCATTTTAGTAACTTTCGCCGTGAGCGAAATTCGTTGTGTGGGGTCAAACGACGAACCGACAGCTAATCGACAATATCCAATATTGTCCATCTTAGATACGGGCAGCCGCAATTGATGGACCAAGGATTCGCAGATGTAGCTAATGCTACAGCAAGGGTCCAAAGCTGCTCGTATCGGAATGGAGTTTGTCGGTAAGATGAGTCTGATCAACACAGTGGGGGAAAACGTGACAACATGACGGATGGGTAAGGGGCAAGTCTTTGAATCGGAGGACGACGGACGGTAAGTGGTAGACTGTGGTACGAGCGGGCCAGACGGAGGCTTCTTAGAAGAAGAAGCCGGAGTGCGAGGTAATGGTTTCTTTTTCGAACCAGACTGCATAGAACGATCGGAATGTAAGAGGGTGTTATGATCGCCTTTACATTGACCGCATTTAAATGTGCTCTTGCAATCTTTTGCGGAGTGCGAATGCGCTAAGCAGCGCGAACAACAGCGGTGAAGGATCACCATTCGCAGCTTCCGCTCATGGCTCAATTTTAAAAATTTGTTGCACGCCCTTAAAGGATGTTTACCACTACATACCCTACAATGGCGATTTGCAATTTCGAGATTACCATTCGAGCTCGAGGTTCCTTTGGTTTCCGATAAAGGTTCGGAAGTCGACGGCATTACTGGTGCTGGAGTATCAGCAGACGGAGGCGGTACACCAACAGGAGCCGGTGTATCCTCCTTATCAGCAACGGGTGCAGCCAAAGGGGTTGCGGCAGAAACCGGTTCCACAATTTCCATTGCTTCCTCGTAGTCATCTAAGAGAGCATCATCAAAGAAGGTGGGTAATGCGTCCATAGTGCTAGGAAACAACAAATATTAGTGAAAATAATAAAGTAAGACTTAATTGATTAGATTAGTCAAAATGACCAGTTTTGCGATATGTAGTCGTACAACCCCATTCACAGTGCGTATATCGACGACTCTCACGTGACCGTCACTACCCGGGTAGGTTTTAACGACGCGGCCTAATCTCCACGAAGTTGGAGGTAATTGTTCGTGCCGTACAACTACTAAATCATTAACTTGAATTGCGCGTTTCGGATTTTGCCATTTATACCTTTTATGCAAATTAATCAAGTATTCCTCTTTCCACCGTCGGCAAAAATGTTGAGAAATAGCTTTCATTCTTCTAACTCGATTAATTAAACTTATAGGCATTTCATTAATTTCAGGCTCAGGGGGAGCAAGAATTGGAGAGCCAATTAAAAAATGACCAGGAGTTAGAGCAACCGGGTCTTGAGGGTTTTCTGTCATAGGACAAATAGGGTGCGAATTAAGGCACGCTTCTATTCTCGCAAGCAGAGTCGCGAATTCCTCAAATGTAAATTTAAAAGATTGAGCTTCTTTTCGAAAATGAAGTTTGAAGTATTGTCTTCAAAAGTTCTGAAGCCAAAACTGCTCCGCAATGTTCAAGTCGCGGAATCGAAATTGATTTTATAGGTGCCACTTGAGTTTTGCAAGATAATAAGTAGGTATATATATCGCCTTTGGGGGTTTCGATGCGGATATAAATTACCCCCGCGTATGCCTTTTCCGAGGCATCAGAAAAGACGTGAAGTTCGACGGACGAATCAGGTGTGTAATGAACCCAGCGTGGAATTCGTATATTATTGACTTCATGATATGAAGTAACGAACTTTTGCCACTCTTTTTCCGTTGAAAGTGGTAGAGAATCATCCCAATTAATGTTATCTAACCAGACCTTCTGCATAATCATTTTCGCGACTACAACAACTGGACCTAGCCAACCCACAGGGTCAAACAACTTTGCAATCGTAGATAAAACTTCTCTTTTAGTGTGACTCGATTTATGTGCAATAGGATTTACACTAAAGTAAAAAGTCCAGTTGAGCGTTCCATTGAATACCCAAAGTTTTAGAGCTACTTGATTCCACAAAGGTCAAAACCTTAGCATCAACTAAATGTTCAGAAGGAAATCTGTCCAAAATTGTTCGTTCGTTAGATGTCCATTTTCGTAGTTCAAATTTAGCAGAAGACAAAGCTGCAATAAGTTGATCACGAGCGATCAAAGCAGTTGAAATGTCGTGAATCCCTGTCAAAACGTCCTCAACGTACATACACTTCCGTAAAATGTGTGATGCTAAAGGGTACTCAGCTTCAGAATCGTCTGCTAATTGTAACAATGTCCGAATTACAAGATATGGAGCGCAGTTAACGCCAAAAGTCACTGTTTGCAACTCATAGTCCTTAACGTCCTCCGTTGGAGAATCTCGAAATAAGATACGTTGAAATGGAGTATGAGCTGCATCAACTCTAATTTGTCGGTACATTTGTGTAATGTCACAATTAAAAACAAATTTAAAAAGTCGCCACCTTAAAATTAATAGGACTAAGTCAGACTGTAAAGTAGGCCCAACATAGAGACAGTCGTTAAGACTATTCCCATTCGAAGTTTTATTAGAGGCATTGAAAACGACTCTTAACTTTGTGGTCTTTCGTTCAGGTTTAACGACTGGATGATGTGGCAAGTAACAAGCAAAAGTTGTTGCCGATGAAGGAGAAGAAACAAGTTTCATATGGTCTAGGTCCAAATATTCACTAACGATGCTATCATACAATTTCTTAATCTCAGGTCTTCGTAAAAGAGAGGATTCTGAGCGATGATATTGTTTGAGAACACTTGGTCGAGATAAACCTAGATTTAAGTGTTGAGGAAATTCAGGTTTGAATGAAAGGGTCACAATGTATCGACCATCAGAAGCTCTACGTGTAGTCTTCCTATAATTTTCTTCACAAATTTTATCGAAAGTTGAAAAAATTTTCCTTTTCGGATTTTCCTCAAGTTCCCAAAATCTGAGAAGATTTCTATTCAGGCAATCTTCTTCAGAAAAATCAACTTTAGTTGAATAGACTTGAACTTGGAAATGACAAATTGGACCAGTAATAATCCAACCGAAAATAGTATTTTGAGCTAATAAGGAGCCCAAAATATCTCGACGAATTTCACCTAGAAGTATTTTAGGGTAAAGATCAGCGCCAAGCAAAAGATCGACAGGTCTGCTATCGAAAAAGTTTTTATCTGCTAACCGAAGGTTGGGCAAATTATTCCTAAGATGAGAAGAAAGTACAAATGAAGGCAAATTGCCCCATATTTTAGATAAAACAAGAGCATTAGTTTCCACTACAATGGATGAATCAATAGGAGAGCCAATTTGAAGAGAACAAAGTTTTCTAGAGGTAGCAGAGACAGCTTGATTAACACCTGAAATTTGAGCATTCGTAGCATGCGTCGAAAGTTTCAAGCGATTTTGCAATCGTTCACAAATGAACGAAGCTTCAGAAGCCGGGTCAATAAGGGCCCGAGCTGGATACGTCGTACCCTGGTGAATAATATTCACCATTGCTGTCCCCAAAAGCACAGTCCTATCTTGTGAGGTATGAAATACCTGTCGATTTAAAGGAGCTGTGGCATTGTTGCTATTTGACGAAGAGGGGAAAGAATTCATGGGTATGGAGTTGGTAAGTCGAGAGGCTATAACCGGACTCGCACCCGAATTAGAATTATGGGTTTCCCTAACTAAACTATCAGATTTCGGCAACTCCCGATGCAGCATCGTATGATGACGCTTATTGCAGATGGAACAATTATAACTGCTATTACAATTTTTAGCTTCATGTGTTCTTGAAAGACAATTGACACAACAATGAAACTTTTTAATGGTAGAATATCTGTCCGCAATCGATAAACTTTTAAAACGATGAAAAGATCGTAAGAAGTGGACTTGATTTTTGCATAAAATGCAAGAGGAATTTGAAGATGAAGAAGCAGCATTAGAATGATGCGCTTTTATTTTATGTTCAGAAGCCTTTTTGACAGGTTCTGAACTTCTTAAGTCACGAAGACAATCTAACGTTTGGGTTCTTTCTGTCAGAAAGTGGTCCAAATCTTTCCAGAGAGACAAGGCCGATTTGTCTTTTACACTCTGTTCCCAAATATTAACAGTATTTACAGGTAACCGCTGAATGCACATAAAAACTAATATTGAATCCCAGCTTTGAGTAGAAATGTCATAAGTAGACATGGCTGTAAGGCAACCGTTTATACCGCGTTGTAAAGCTTTTAAATTCGCACTAGTCTCCTTATCATAAAAGGGAAGACTGAAAAGCGTTTTGAGTTGGTTGTTAACCAACATACGAGGATTATCGTACGCTTCTCTCAAATTTCGCCAAGCTATATCAAAGCCAGCATTAGTAAGTGGACATTTTGAAACAATTTCACGCGCCTCACCACTCGTTTTTCGAACCAAATGGCACAAACGCTCAATATTGCTTAAGCGAGAATTATTTATGTATACCGCGGTAAAAATATCCCTAAAAGTGGGCCAAGAAAGATAGTCACCCTCGAAAACGTCTGTATCGCACGGCGGCAGAGTCAAATTATGGCAGAAGTTATCAGAAGAATTTAAGTCTACAGGCGAAGACTGATCCTTCGATTTTGCCTTGGTTTCAAAATTGTGCAATTTCTCGTTGATCATTGCTAAACAATTAACGTACGCGTTAAATGTTGCCTCGTATTTTGCCTCAGCAGCGCCAACATCTTCGGGTTCCGCGTCTTCAGAATTTTCGAGATAACTAAGACAAGTACGGTATGAAGATTTAGCTTGTTCCCATAACAAGTTAATTTCCTTACCGCGTATTTCTAAATTAAAACTCGAATGAAGTTCCTCACGAATGTCGTTAAATTTAGCTTCGTATTTTATAAGAGCATCAGAATCTCTAATAAAAACATCAAGGGCTGTTTCAGGCATTTTGTCAAAATTTTATTAAAAAAAAATTAATAAAAACGAATATTTCCGAAAAAACACGATAAATGCACTAAAATTTTGAATTTATAAATTAATTTTATTAAAAAATGCCAATTGAGAATACAAAAAATAAATCTCAATAAAAAAAAACAAGCTAAATATGTCGCGACTATACCGGACAGTAGGGTGACAATATGTTGAAAATGAAAAAAAAAACAACAACAACACGGTACGTATGCAGGTCGATATGAAGCTAGTGTAAGTTGTAAACAAACACAGCTTGTAAAATATTCAAATATAAAAAAATCGTATACGCGAATAAAACACAAAAGAAAATAAAAACACTTCGATAATATATATGCACGTATGTATATATAGCTGTCAACTGTATTAAGGGTTAGTTTTATAAAATAATAAACCAATATATGTATGTAAAAACACAAGATCACTAATAGCAAACCCGACGGCACTTTGCAAATAAATAAAGGAACCGATTTTAAAATTTATTATTAAAAATAATTAAACACTTTTAATTCCGTATATTATTTATTAAACGAACAAAAATTTTTTAAAGAAATTTAACACGAAAAAAAATTTAAATTGTCCGTCCACGTAAACAAAACGCACTGTTGTAAAAAAAGAGTACCCAAAAGAAGTGTAATGACAAAGTGTCGAAACAAAGGTACTGTTTAAAAAAATATTACGACGAAGGGTTGTAACGCGATCAATCACAATAATATAAAAAAGTATTAAAGAACAAATACTTTTTTATTATAGGCAACAATTAATCTTAATAAAAAAAAATGTATTTTCACTTTTTCTTTTAATTTTATATACACGATTTTTTATTAGCACTTGCACTATTTAAAAAATAATGTACGCACCTTTTAAAATTGAAGATTTAAAAAAATTAAAGCTGAGGTGTGTGTGAGGAGTGTGTTGTGATGCAGCAAGATGGCTGAATTTATGCAAATTAAATGAAATCTTTAATTCCCAATTTAAACTCGAATAAAAGATCCGGTTCGAAGGACCAAATGTTTGCCGTAAATGCGGGGAAATAAAAAGAAACAAGATTTTTGGTGATTTATTAAAAATGAGAAAATTCTCAATATTTTATTTAAAATAAATTACCTTTAAAATGGACTGTATTTGAGTAGATGGAGATCCGTGTGGACAATGTATTCGTCTTGGCATTCAAGCGAAGATTAAAAAAATAGTTACATCTAACTAGGGTAGAAAGAGGCAACAAGCAATGTTTTTAGATACCGTTAACGGTTTACTCGCTAGAATCTATGTAAATACTCCCTACAAAGATGTTTACAAAAAGGAGTAAAACTTAGATTCTAACTAGTAATTAACCCATAAGGAGGGTGAGGGTTTGCAAAAGGGCAAACTAAATTAATGAGCAAAATAAAAGAATTTGTGCTTAAACAAATATGTATACTCATGTTCACGTTTGAACATTTTGCCGGGCGCGCACTGGAACAGGAGTAGAAAAGTCTATACTTCATATAAATGCAGAATGCTATTATTAAACAAATGATAAATAACAGTAATGAAACATGTCCAGAAACAGTATGGAATTGTAAGCTTTTAAGGATGATATGCGTTGCTCTTAATACTTCGACTTCCTTCCTTAAATGGTTGATGTTTTTCGTGTTATTTATAATTGTCACGTCAAATGGTTTTACCATTCTTGCTGCCATATCTGCATCTCTTGACCCCAGGACGATGTCTGAATTGAAGACTTGACTTTAGATTTAAATAGTTGAGAGGATGTTAGCTTCACCCCTTCATACGTGGTTGTACATCCTGGTGCTAGGCTGAGGATCCCCTTCAGTGGTAGAGTCACCCAACTCCGATTGCCTTGACCGCAATCCACTGTGAGTACAAAATTGTTAAAAACGGCAAACACCCACTTATTTTCGGTTGACAGTGACTTCCAAAGGCTTCTCATTTGTATAGCTTCAAAACTGCATTCAACGTACATAGATTGTTTTAGGGCTGACACTTCACATGAACGTTCAATCGCTGGTTTCCAAGGCATATTTCCGATATAATTAAACTGACCTCTTAAATTATTCTCACAAGCGTTAACTGTGTTTCAGACATCAAGAAATACATGTTTGTTGCAAAGTTGTATACCATTAATTCGTTTTCAATCATTGGCATCATAGTGATGTTTTTACTTCCTACTGGGAGCTTAATAATTTTGTAAACCTCAGAGCTATGTTCTTGAAATAATGGTATTTCTAACTGAATTACTAATCGAGAATCCATGATGATTCCCTTCGCCGCCATTGTGTTGTAAACCCCTTTTAGCTCTGTTCCAGATGCCTTTCCAGGAAGAACTAAATTATTTGGCAGTAGCTTCTCGATTTTTAAAAGTTGTTCCTGAAGTTGAGATGGCCTTAATAGATCAGGATTCACATGCCCGTGATTTATGTCTATTATTAAACTAATTATTGAAGATTGGATTTTGCTACATTCGTCGATCATCAGATTTAATTGTGTAGACATAATTTGAAACATTAACGTCAACCGCTCAGTATTTTTTGCATTTGCAAGTTCCTCGTAGAATTGCTTGAGTTGACTATACATATTATTGAAATTCTCGTTAACATCATCTGTAGTCTTTTTAAGCAAGTTCAGAGTCCAGTCCACTATAGATGTCTGTTTATTTATTAAGTGGTTCAGGTTTTGTTGGTTCTCGAACAAACTTTTCATATTTTCTTCCATTTTGTCCCGATCATCAGCATCCATTATACCAAATAGCATGTGGTATAGCGATCCTACAAATTCAAAAGGAGCTCTCTTCTTACTTGGTTTATTTACTAGAAGATCATTACTCGTTGTTAGAACATTTTTTCTTTTTTCCATTGATGATATTACCATTTCACAGCCTTCCTTGTAAAACCCAAGATTTGGACATTCGTTTTTAATTTTTGCCATCAACTTCTGTATTCGATCTATTTCGTTTTGGTACAATGTAAGATCCATTTCGAATCGATCATATTTATTTGCCCTATGTTATCAATATTCAATGCCGTGTTTGAAGATAGCTCTTTAATTGATACAAGTTTATTGGCTGGTAATGTTGCAGCCTTCACCTGCTTCATAATAACTAAACTCAACAGTATGAACCCAATTAACGAGTAGTTATATCCTTTTTTTGGACGTTTAATCTTAGTCAGAAATCCTTTTATTGGTGGCGTCCTCTCCTCTTCTTCTACCTCAGACGTCACTAGCGGACAAACCTTGTATATGGGTCGCTTGAGGATACTATTTTGAAGTTTTAGTGTTACAACTCTTACTTTATCGTCTCGACCTTCATGAAGTTCTATATTCTTCCCAAGTGGCCAGCTCGTCCATTTTTGACGTTGTTGCAATGTTGTTAAATATTCGTTTTTCCAACGTGTCCAGAAACTTCTCTTCAATTGCTGTATGAGCTTCCATCGATCTAAAGATGTTATGTGTGAGCAATTTACATCTTCCGGACAGTCGCTAATAGGCCTTCCGATGAGAAAATGCCCAGGAGATAACACATCGATTGTATCTATGCTCTCATTATTAATTCCAATTAGAGGTCTTGAATTTAATACGGCTTCAATTTGATTTAGCAGAGTAGACATTTCCTCGTATGTAAGCTTTGTGTCTCCTATTACACGTTTTAGATGATATTTGACAGATTTTACGCCAGCTTCCCATATTCCTCCAAAGTGAGGAGCTGCCGGGGGAATGAAGTTCCAATTTATTTTTTGCGATCTAACATTGGTCTAATTTATTCATTGTTTTTGATGGCAGCTTTGAAGTCAGCATTAAGTTTCTTATGTGCACCAACAAAATTAGTACCATTATCTGAATAGATATCACTACGTGCAAAAAATTGTTTAAGTGCTGCTGTAAACGCTTCTGCCGTCAGATCGCTTACTGCTTCCAAGTGTATTGCCTTGGTGGTCATGCAAACAAATACAGCAATATATCCTTTAAATGACTTCTGACCTCTCCCTTTTGAGCATCTCATTTGGATTGGTCCGGCATAGTCTATACCAGTATGTAAAAATGGTGGTGACTCCATTACCTGACTTTCTGGAAGATTTCCCATTAATTGTTTGGATGTTTCATGGCGAAATCTGATGCACTTTGGGCAGCTTCGAATACATTTTTTAATAGCGTTTTTCATCTTGAGAATCCAATATCTTCGCCTGACTGTTGATTCAACTAATCTGTTGCCACCATGTAGAGTTGAATTGTGAGCACCTTGAATAATTATTGATGATAGATATGATTTTTGTAAAATCATAGGATGTTTTTTATTGTATGACAAATTTGAGTTTTCCAGTCTACCACCTACTCGAAGAACCCCACCTTTATCTATGAATGGGTACAAAATCACAATTTTGCTGTTTTTATTAACCGTTTCATTTCGTTTTAGATCCATTAGCTCTTGATGAAATTCTATCTCTTGATGACGAATTATAATAAGTTTTTCTGCATGTTCCAACTCCGATACAGTAAGATATGGCAGAACATTTGTTTTAGTTTGAATTCTGCTTATAAACCGCAGAACATACGCTAATACCCTTTGAAGTTTGGCGAAATTTGAATACTTATTTGTCATGTTGTCCAAAAAGTGATCCTTTGCAACTGAAGTAACTGTAGTGATTATGTTAACGGTAGCAGTAATTTCTTCTTTTTTAGTCCAAAATTGAGCTGGTTTCGGTTTCCACCACAACGCAAGATCTTTAAATTTTCGGGTACAAATGCCTCGAGATGCAGCATCCGCAGGATTATCTTTGCTGCTCACATGATTCCATATTGCCTTAGGAATGAGATTTGTTACTTCGCTTACTCGGTTTCTGACAAATTTATCTTTGTTGCTTTTATTATTTATCCAACTCAATGCAATAGCGGAATCACTCCAGACATAAATAGATTGTTTATGATGGATGATATCAGCTACCTTACGCATAAGCTTGGCTAACAAATGCGCTGCACATAGTTCCAGTTTTGGTAATGTCTTCCTATTCTTAATTGGATTTACCTTTGTTTTAGATGTTAGAAGAATTACTGAAGTATTTATTTTAACATAAATCACAGCTGCATATGCTTTCTCTGATGCATCTGCAAACCCATGTAGCTCCAGTTGTGAATCGCCTTTTGTTTGAATCCACCTTGGAACTCGAATATGTTGAAGTTCTGATAAATATTTTGTGAATTCGTGCCATTCTTTTTTACGTTCTTCAGATAATACATCATCCCATTTTGATTGTGACAACCACAGCTTCTGAATAAATAGCTTGGCTACTACTGTAACTGGTGATAACCAGCCTAACGGGTCAAAAATTCTGGCCACTTCTGATAGAGCATGTCTTTTTGTAAGCTCCTTATTTGAGAAGTTTATTTTAAACTCAAATTTATCCATGATTGGATCCCATTGCAGTCCTAAAGCCTTCACCGAGTCACCATCTTCAAATTGAATTATAGAACTTTCTGTGATGGCTTCAACATTTTCAATTATTTTCTTTTCATTGGATAACCACGTTCTCAAGTTAATACCATATGTTGATAGATGTGTTGATACTTCCTGCTGAACAAATTTACGTTGTTCAATTGTGTCCGCTCCTCTTAACAAATCATCCATATAAAAATCTTCTTTAATGATATTCTTTATGTATTGATTAGGACAATTATCTGCGATAAAGAAGAGTAATCTTACAGCTAGAAGTGGAGCAGAAGCTGTTCCGTACGTTACCTATTAAGCTTGTACTCCTTAATAGATTCTTTTTTATTTTCTCTCCATAAAATATGTTGACAGTTCTGATCTTCTTTTGCTATTTTCACTTGACGGTACATTTTTTCCACGTCAGCAGTTACCACATATCTCCATAATCTCCATTTAAAAATGATGTCGTATATATCTTTTTGTAGTTTTGGCCCAGTATACATTATATCGTTAAGGCTTCTTCCATTTGTGGTTTTTGCTGATGCGTCAAATACAACTCGTAGTTTTGTTGTAAGGCTGTTTTCACGTATCACTGGATGATGAGATAAATAATATTTCCCGCTGTTTTCTGGAACCAGCTGCATGTGACCCAGTTGAATATAATCTCGCATAAATTTTACGTATTCATCTTTTTTCTTCTTATCAGTTTCCAGTTTTCTTTCACTGGATAAAAATCTAGCTACTGCTTGTTTTTTAGACTCTCCAAGTTCGATGTCCTCTTTAAATGGTAACTTGACTACAATTTTTCTTTCTGCATCCACTTTCGTTGTATTGTTGAACAAGTCAAGGCAAATTTTATCTTCTGCATATTCTTCTGCGTTTGATGATACTTCTTCAAGCTCCCAAAATCGTTCTAAATTTGTTATAGCTGACCAGACTTTAGATGCTTTGGGTTGTTTTTTAATGATGCCAGAAAGAATCCAACCAAGTTTGGTTGATTGAGCTAAAAATCCATCCCTTTTTTGTATACCTTCTTCAATTATGTTGGTAAAGATGTCACTGCCGATAACCATGTCTATTCGGTCAGATTTATTTAGCAACGGATCTGCCAAGACAAAATTATCCCATTCGTGAACATTGAAATTAAATGATTGGTCGGGCTGAGCACTTGTTAATGTTGGCAATACTAGCGCATCTGTTTCAATTGCATGGCTGCTTAGGAACCGTGGTTTTATAACTATTTTGATTTTGTTTTTTGCTACTCCTACTACGGCTCCTCCCAATCCGTGTATTTTGCTCTTACATCTTATCTTAGGAAGTCCTAGTATTTGTGATGCTTCCTCTGATATTGTTGATACTTGAGATCCTTGGTCAATAAGTGCTCTTAGCGTTATATATTCACCTTGTGACGATTTTACCTTAATTTGAGCCGTAGCTAGAAAAACATTTGTGGTTGAATTGGTACTCATTACCACTGGTGGTTTTTCTGTGGGTAAGTGTATTATTGAATTGTGTCTCTTACCGCAATGCTCACATCTGCTTTTACTGTAGCATTTTTTTTATCAAATTTGTGATTGAGACAAACAAATCATACTTTGGATTTTCGAGCCCATCTTAGTCTTCCTTCTACTGGTAGTGATAAAAATTTCTTACAATTTTTAGCTTTATCATCATCTCCATTGAAATAGAAACAATAAAATTTTTCAGAAAATAACACTATTGCTCGATGCTGTGGCTGATACCTTTGGCTGTTGTTCGTCTTTTTACTTAAAGACGCATCTAAAGCTTGATACTGTAGCTCAACAAATTGCATGACGTCATCTAAAATTTTTACTTCTTCTGATTTTCGTGTTGTTTGCTCGTAGAGTAATAGACCTTCTTTGTCTAATTTTCTTATAATTATCCTAGCGAGTATTGGATCAGCATCTTCTAATCTGTAGCCTGCTGATCTAAGTGCTTGAATACTTTCATTTGTTGTATCCAGCAAATTCTTCAGACTTCCGGCTGACACACTATTTGCAGTTGGTTGATCTAATATTCTATCAATTAATTTAGTAAACAATATTCTTTTGTTTCCATATCGATTGCATAGCATTTCCCAAGCTGCTTCGTAGTTGCAGTCTGTCACCTTTAAGCTTTGTATTACCTTTAATGCCTCTCCTTTTAGGCTTCTGGAATTTTCATGAATTAATCTTTTGAATAAATCATGAAATGAATCCCATCCTTCAATTTCTCCATTAAAACATGGAACTTTAATATTTTCTCAAGCTACTGCTTTTTCTTCTTTCACCACCGTCATATGTTTTAATATTTTGGTTAAGTCATACGAGTACTGCTTTTCAATATCCTCGAAATCTTCAGCAATTTCTTCTGTTACCGCAAAATCAATTAGCAATTTATTACGATTTTCATTGATGTCTCTCATCATCTTTTCCCATGTATTCTTTGTGTTCTCCATTACTAGAATATTATTACTATCACAACCTTCTGTAACACTATCTCCCAGTCTTTGAATTTCACGGCGATAGTGCATGACCATTGCACTTCTTTTCTTGTCATCTTCTTTATTCTGTCTCTGTGAGGTTGTTGCTTCCATTTCTGAAGCCATTCCCTGATGATGAGGATTTATATTTATCTGCTCTTGTGCAGCTTGTTGCAGCGCAGACTGTTGTTTTTTCATTTTCGTCATGAAAATGTTAAACGTCTGCTTCATTTTAGCCATGCGTTCTTGCTATGGTTCAACCTCACCTTGCTTTTGAGGTATAGCTGCTTTTAATTTCAGAACATCTTCTTTTTGTGTTTGGAGTTTTGAGGTTTGTTGTAACTGGTTTTCCAACAAATTATTATTATTTATTAATAGATTTTTGTATGTACATATTTAATTCATTTACAATATGTTTAATATCTAAATCTATATATGGCATAACATTTTGTTGTAAGCCAGATTGGCACAATTCTAGGAAAGTAAATTTTATTTACAAAATATTGATTTTATATAATTTTTAATAAATATGGAAAATTAAGAAACAAATTCATTTAAAATAAATCTTCTACATTTTAAACAAACTTCTATATAATTATACAGGGAGAAAAAATTTAAGCCATTTAGTATACATATAACTTCATTCAAATTTAGTATAGTTTTACCAAAATATTGTATTCTAAATTCTTTGTACAATGGGCAAACATCAATAAAGTGAAAAGTATTTTCTGAAGCATCTAAATTGCACATTGTACAAATACCAACAGTGTTATTTTTGAAAGACCTTGCATTCAAATCTAACAAGCCACCTCTAGCCCTTATTATTAAACTGACTGTGCGTGGAGAAAAATTTGAAGTATATAATGATGAAACATTGTAATCCAGTAAAGAATATAGATCATGAAATTGTGAACTTTTTGCATTTTCTATGTAATTATTACGTTCCTTGAGTTTGAGTTGGTCCAATATAGGTTTCCACTGTTTGCAAAGTGGAGATATTGAGTTATCAGGGGTAAATTGTATATGTTGACAAAGATTTTCCCACTCTTTAGCCCAACAAATATTTTGTTCTATAATTTTTAATGCCAAAATACAAGGTAATCTCTGAGGATTCATACTTAATACTTTATTAATATAGCCTAGGTGAAGTCTTAAGGTAGATACGTATAGAGACTCCAGGTTTGTTTCTATATACAAAATGTAATTTGGTGTGGTGGTAGGTAGATACAACATTTTTTTAATAAAAAATCTAAATAGTGTTTCAACCTCGTCATATTTCACATATCCCCACACTTGCGCTGCATATAACATAATAGATCTGGATGCCGCTTGAAATATTTTAAGCTTATTATTTTGTGAGATTTGCGGATTGTTTATGTATTTGGACCAAGTAGAGTTTATCGCCAGTTTCGAGGCTGCTAATTTATTGTTCAAGTGTTTTCTAAAGGAGAGATTATATGTAATGTCTACACCAAGATATTTATAACTGTTTACAATCTCAATATTATCACCACCAAAAACCCAATTTAAATTTGAAGAAATTCTAGTACCGGAACGAAATACCACTATTTTAGATTTATCTAGATTAGCTTTCAAGGACCACGTTGAACAATAATAGTATAAACAATCAATAATTTTTTGCAATTCTGTTGGAGTATCTGATAATATAACAAGGTCGTCGGCATAGAGCAGTATTTTAACATTAACCTCCGCAACATTTACACCGCCAGGTAACTCATCAGCCAAATCATTAACATATAATGCGAATAATAGGGGGCTTAATATACAACCCTGCTTTACACCTATTTCAACTGCAAATGGATCAGAATAAGAGTTTCCATCCCAAATACAACTTTCCGTATTTTCATACAAGTGCTGTAAAATTCTTATTATTTTCGACGACATACCAAGGCATGAGAGCTTGTAAAATAAACTATTACGAGGAATCGTATCAAATGCACACGAAAAATCAACAAAGAAAGCATATATGTTATTATTGTTTGCTTTGTTTAAATTCACAATATTAACGAGGTTAAAAATGTTGTCAACGGTTGAATAATTCTTTCCAAATCCGGCTTGAAATTCATTCAGAATAACGATAACCCTCGATAGTTTGATGGGAAATTGGGATCACCTTTTTTGAAAAGAGGTATCAGTATAGATTTACGGAAGCTGGATGGAATTTGTTCATGTAGGAAAATTTTGTTAAAGACAGATAACATTTCATTAATAAAAGAATTAGGAGCATTTTTGTAAAATTCATAACAGATACCATCTTGACCAGGAGATTTATTATCCTTAAGTGATTTTAAAACGAAGAAAAGTTCACACATTTCCATGGGTGAGTCTAGGATCGGATCAATAAAATATGGCATTGACCAGCTGATAGTCTGGGAATCAACATCTGCCTGCAGTAACGAACTAAAGTGAGAACGAAAATCGTCGGAATTTAGTGAACCTTTAACAGAATATGAACGCGATTTCATAGAGTTGGATAGCTTCCACCGGTCACTGACTACATTTCACCTTGTTTAATTGGTCAATATTTTTATTATACAAATCTATTTTCTTTTTATTACATAACTTAAGATAGCAAGCTCTAGATGCAAAATATCGAGATTTGTTTACCGAATTGTGATTTTTCCTATAACGCCTAAGCTTCTTTAGCATAAGTTTCCTAGCACGAGCACATTTCCAATCAAACCATTTCTGCTTGGGTTCAAAAAAACGTTTGTTTACCTTAGTAACATCAGCCAACTTTATTTTGTTACATAGATGTACAACCAATTCATCAACCGTTTCATTAGATTGCAGGTCAACATTGCTAGCAAGTAATGAAAGATTATCCTTGTATTTATCAGACAATTTACTGTTCCAACGCAGTCTTTGAATTGTATTATTCTCATTAGTATTAACAACACGGCACGATGATTTAATTTTTAAGCATAGTGGCATGTGGTCAGAAAACGGCTTGGATACCATAAAGAAATCATCAACATATTGTAGAAAGTTAAGTGAACTAATACAATAATCAATAACAGAACTACCCATAACCCCACAAAAGCTGAATTCGCCTAGAGCATCGTTACCAGTTCTACCATTAAGTACAATCCCACCGACATCATCAATTTTTTGCCTTGTGCATTAAGTTCTTTGTCTTTTGAAGATCTAGATTTATTAATATGTGGTAAATATTTCAAAAAGTTACCATCTAAAACTTGTTCATTTGCAATTCTCGCATTTAGATCACCAACAACAAAAAAATTTGAAGGATCAAGTTCCTGTACAAATTCTTCAAATTTTTCGAATTCATTATTCCATTTAGTATAGTTTAAATAACTTGGGATAAAGTAAAACACATTACCTTCAAATTTAGCGCTTAATACCGTATTATTAGAGATGTTTAAAAATTTAAAAGCATAAGTATTTTTAAGATTTTTTTTGAAACCATATAAACAGCCACCAATAGCACGACCAGCTCTATGCGTTTTCGTAACTGCAATCCAATGTAAACAATAATTATTAAAATATGACGAAAACAAGTGCTGTCTATCAGCTGTAACATGGGTTTCAAAAAGAAAAAATACATCAAAAGTATTGATATATGTAATAAATTTACTAAATTTTAATGATTTTTCAAGGTTTGCTACATTATATGAATCTAAATGGCATAAATAAAATTGCTATTGGGAATTTGAGATATCTACATTTTTAACATTACAATCTACTGTGTTCGTACTATCCTTAATGCAAACATCAATAACGAAATTACATTCTGATAAAAGATTTTTTAAGTGCTCAGCATCATTAACAGAATCAGCACAAACTTTGCCATTGGACCATGTATATTTGTTATTATTTATAATTATACATAACTCTCCAAGCTTGACTTTAACAGAATCATTAGCTTTTGAAATATTTTTGCTAGATTGTCTCAGGTTATATCGCACATTTTGTTCATCTTCAGTGTAATCTTTTTGAATGAACACATCTTGACCTTTTAATAAACCCTTAGCAGCAACGACGTTGTAAGTCTGCGAACTCGATCCTAAGCTGAACAAAAACGATTTTCCAGACGAAATCATGCGGGTTGACACCACATCAGCGTTGACTTTTAATACATCATTGCATAGTTTTGTAAATTTTTCTCTAGCAGTTTGTACATTTTTACAATTTAAACCGGCAACAACAACATTAGAAGAACGCGACCTACGGCCAATGTACTCAAGACGTGATGTGAGTTTTTTAATATCATTATTAAGTCTTATGTTCTCTTCTTTTAATTCTTGTATCTCTGTTTGGATCACTACTAGGTCTGTTTTTCTAGCAACATCTTTCAGTTTATCATCCAGTAGATCGCTAAACCTACTCCACGAGAAAACGTCTTGGGATGCTGATTGACTGTTTTTAGCCATATTCTGACAAGACAAATGTTTTTTACTATTCTTTTCAGTGTAATCAGGCGATGTAGCTTCAAGTGTACGTTTATTATTCATCGGTTTTTTAAATTACACAATTAGGCATTATCCCCCACTTATACGATAAAAAGGAAATCTGACAACATCTGGTGTTTATTAAAATCAGCTGATTGTTAGCGGAGCGCCAATTATTAACCAAATAAAAACACCAAACCAATTGTAGAAAAAAAATATATACATATAATGGTTTCTTACTGCAAAACACCAAAGCAATTGTAATTATATCACCAAAGGAAACTTCTGCTTGTACACTGCAGTTTTTGTATTTAAGAACAATGTTGTAAGTAAGGCACAATGTTGTAAAATATAAAGATATTTACAGCCAATAAAAGCAAAAGCCGCCGCCAGTGTCGATTGAAGGGAATGTTGAAAAACACAAAAATAGCAGAAGTACTCCACAAGATTAACACTTTACACAACGATTTATTTGTTTAAAAAGCAGGTTGTCTTTGTAAAATATATTTTAACTTAAATTATTCAATAAAAATTATAAAAAATTACGGAGCTGAAAAACTTTAACTTTTTTGACAAGTTATGAGCGTCTTTTATTATCGATAGTACTTTATCAAAATAATTATTTTTAAAATAGTGCTCAGATGTAACTGCAAGGCCACGCAGTTTAGAGTCATTGCTCTTAAACTCGTTCTCTATTTTATTTAAACCCTCTTCTGTAGCTTTTAGCGATGCTGTCCTTGCGTCTCCTCTTTCTAATTTAGAGAGACTGATATTTGCATCCTCGCTCAGGGTTTTTTGTCGCTCAAATAATTTTTGTTTTTGTGCCATTTTTTCCTGTTCTTCTTCAACAACAGCTAAATTATATATATATTTTATTTGGCATACAATCTCTGTTCTAGCCGAGATTGACGCTTTCAACACCTTTTCCAAAAAATTTAATTTTAATATTTACAATCTCTGTTTTCAGCCGAGATTGACGCTTTGCTACACTTTTTCCAAACACTTTATTTAATGTTAATGCTTACAATCTCTGTTTTCAGCCGAGATTGACGCTTTTCTGGTTTCTTTTTTAAGTTCGAAGGACCAAATGTACGAATTAATTTCTATTAAAATAAAACGCGTACCGCTTGAGTAGCTGAAAGATACTGATTTTATTTTAATATAAAAAATCCTTAAGAGCTAACTATACTAATTTAAAGGGTCATAAAACACAAAGATATGTTCTAACTAATAGTATGCGGAAAAACACCACAAGAATTCCTCTTAAGCTAATTAGAGATAAAAATAACGTAAACATATGTTAAATACATATTTTAACTGATTATTCCAAGAAGGTTCAAAAATACCATAAAATCAGGAATGCAAGGGAAATACAATTTAGATATAAATTAATTAGATATAAATTATAATTATACTTATGTATATAAATATGTATACTCATGTTCACGTTTGAACAAGCATCTTTTTTGCAATTTAGCATCTTTACAATTTCAAATTATGGCAACACTTCATGTTAGTAGAAATGTAACATGAAAATTGGCAAAAAAAAAAAAATAAATAAATCGATAAAATATTTAAAAATTGAAACTTTAAAATTTTTTCCCATATAGAATTTCATTTTTGAATTATTGAATATTATTTTGAATATAAATTTTTTTTTCGGAGTTAAATATGAATGAAGTCTTAGAAAATATTAGATGTAAAAACTGTGTGTGTGTGTGTTTGTTGATTTCTTGGTTTGTTGTGTGTATACCCAGTACACATTTGTAAAGCGAGTCATAAAAGCGTGTTATAATTTTTCATAATATGCTTACTGGGTTTGTCGTTATTGCTGTGTTACAATATGTCTCTTGTGCGAAATAACAACACGTATATATTTTGTGTGACATGACACGGTATGCGTTGTCACAAGCTACATATTGTTTTTTTTTGTTCAAATCGTCTTACCAATTTCTGTCCGATTTGTGCATACAATTTATATATTTATATTGTATGTCTCAAACGACATATTGTTCTTTTTCAATGATCTTCCATATATAAGTTATCTTAAAATTTCTATCTTAACCTTGTGCCACAAACAATGTATGTTAGGTTGTGGCTCGGAATTTTCGTTATGGAGTCTGAGTGGGTTCGAGTAACTAGACGCGGGGTGTGCGATGTGGGGGGAGAAGGTGAACCTGACCCACAATGCGACGCATAGGCAACGTGGCGCCAACTCTGCCCGTGTTGATATCAGGGCACGAATTCCTGCATGGTAAGTTCCAGGAAGGTAGGAGAGAATTGTGCAAGGTATAGTTGTAATGGCAGCGCGGGGCCTGGGGTACCGAAAAGTGTAGTGGTGCCTGTAACGATGGGCCCTCCAGTAAAGACGTTTGAATGACTACCTTGCTTCTACGATTGGGCCGACGAGACGCAGTGAACCCCTGACGGGGAAGAGCTAATGGAAAAAGGAAAATTTTTGCAATAAGGGAAGATGAGAGTACTCCTCACGTAGGGAAGTAAATGAAAATGGGAAAAGATGGGAGGACTCCGCATGTAAAAAAATGTATAAACGGAATAAAATGAATATGAAAATATGATGGGAGGTCTCCTCACGTAAAGAAAATGTTGAGGATGAGAAGAAAAGATGGGAGGTCTCCACATGAAAAATAATATTTAAAAATACGATCAATGAGAAAAGATGGGATTTCTCCTCACGGAAAAAATATATATAATTTAAATGAGAAAAGATGGCAGGACTCCCCATGGAGGAAAGGAGGAAGAAGAAAAATATATATCGAGTATATACAAAAAAAAGAAAATAAGAAAAGATGGGAGGCCCCCCACGCACGTACAAAAGAAAATAGTAATTATAAGGAAAGATGGGAGATCTCCCTTGTTAAAAGAAATACATATAAATATAAGAAAGAAAAGATGGGAGGTCTCCCCATGTATAAATAATTATAAGAAAAGATGGGAGGTCTCCCCATGGGAAACGGGGGAAACATACGTATTTAAAAAAAGAAATATATAGATATTAACATACATAAAAAGACATACATATTTATTTAAAAAAAAAAAGAAAAGGAAACATACATATTAAAAAAGAAAATATATTAACATAACAGTTCGACTTTCATATTTATAGGGAAAAGACGTAAGCTTACAAGTGATCTCTATATTTAATCAATTACAAACAAACGCAAAAAATATGGACGAAACACCAGACAACGGTGGGTTGTTCAAACCACCTATTTTGCTAGACAAAAACAAAATATTGAAGATAACAACCCCTGGGCCCAAATACCTGGTCATGACAAGAAAAAACAGCACCGAAAATCTTTCCCAAGTATCTCCTTTTTTGATAAAAAAAAGTGATAGACACCATTTGTGTGGGCGAAGTTACAACCTGTAACAAACTTAGAAATGGGACTGTACTAATTAGGACAAAAAATGCCACCCAAGCAAGTAAGTTAATCAAATTAGCATCGCTTTCTCCATCGATAGAAGTAGAAGTATCCGAGCACAATTCACTTAATTTCTCTAAGGGAGTTATTTATTCAAATGACCTCCGTTTTATTCCAGAAAACGAAATTCATGATGAATTAAAAAAACAAAATGTATATAAAGTAGAAAAAATCAAAAAGAAAACAACTCAAGGCAATTTAGAAGAAACCGGTTTGATCATATTAACATTTAACTCCACCTCACTTCCATCTGACATCTCAATTGGATATGAGAGAGTAAGAATTCCCACTTATATCCCACTCCCTCTCCGATGCAAAAATTGTCTACGTTATGGACATATTGCCAAAACATGCAAAAATAACAAATTGTGCCCAAACTGTTCTCAAAATTCCCACACAAGTGAAGAAAACGAACATTTGTGTTCATTAACAAAGTCATGCATTAATTGCAAAGAAGAAAATAAAGAATTCCACCATGCTACAATTGACAAAATGTTCCCTATATTCCTCCAAGAAAAAGAAATTCAAGCTATCGTTACGCAAGAAAAGGTCAGTAAGAAGAAAGCTACAAATTTATACAAGGAGCGTCATCAAAACCCCTATACTCCATATTCTATAATAGTTAAAAACTCAATAAACTTCAATGCTGCACCTTCCAAACAAACAACAGACCAATCAGAAATTTACAAAAACAACAATCAAATCCCTAATATCCCAGTAACTGACCCCAAAAACTCTACACAACGGCCTTTACGAAACTATTCCGATATCATCACGGACACAGAAATCTCAGAAAACGAAGTTAATGATATAGAACTAAATAGCGTATCATCTCTATCAGCTACAGAAACTGGTTCTTCGCAACAAACAAAAAAAGAAATTTTCCTCCTTCCGAAAAACACATCTAATAAAAACAAAGAAAGGCTAAAAAACGCATATCAGGAGCAATTGCAAAAAAATAAACGAAAACGTACGTCAACAACATGTCTTTATTATTAAAATTTTATACTGAATATACTTTTCTCATTAAGAATTTACTTCTCAAAAAAACTTTTATTACTGAAACAACACTCAAGTTATTTTTTTACTTTTCAACTATTCTTAAATCAATACTCAAATTATTCTATCTTTCTATACCAGTACTCTCTCATATTAAAAATTTATTCTCATATAAAACTAACAAACATATAAACTACATACTTCTTTCATTAAATATTTTAATCTCACTCAATAGCTTAACTATTAATGAAAACAAATTTAAAACTATGTTACACTTGTTCTCCATTGTATCAATTATCCATAGTCTCATAACTAGATTAATCTCTTATACTTACACTCAAAACATACTTAGCCATATTTTTTTATTGTACATACACAACATTGAAAAATTAACTTATTGTAAAAAACCAAAACAATGCCAAATATTTAAGAAAAATCATGGCATTTAACATGGTCCAATGGAATATAAATGGTTATGTAAACAACTATAATGATCTGTTAATACTTATAAAAAATACAACCCAAAAATTATAACAATCCAATAATCCCATATCCATTCATTGACAAATATTCCCATTCCTATTAATTACTTGCTTTATTCAACAAACTCAGCAACCACTAGATACGGTGGTGTTGGAATTCTAATCCACAAATCAATAGAACATAGAGTTGTTACACTCGAAAAAGACTTTGATACATTATGCCTAAAATCAGCAATAAAACTCAACGTTATCTCTGCATATATACCAACCACATCACAGTTCCAACTACAATACATAAATCTTCAAAATGTATTTGGGAATTTGAATTCACCTTCTGTAATTACAGGCGACTTTAACGCCTGGCATAGAATTTAGGGATCAACCTCTAACAACCGACGGGGTAAAATTATTGAAAATTTCTTAACCAACTCACAATTTATTTTACTCAACGACGGATTAGCCACTCATTTGAGCACGCATGGCAGTCTTACACACGTTGATCTAACATTTTGCTCCTCTTCAATAACTACAATGATGAAGTGGAAAACAGATGAAAGCTCATTTGGTAGCGACCACTTCCCAACAATAACTTCACTTATCTTTTAACAAAATCTACCGAATATTCAGCTCAAACAAAAATTTAAAACCCACCAAGCCAACTGGCAAAAATTCCAGAATATTTGTTCTAAACTTAACTCGGAACAACTAAAAACTAACAATATAAATAAAAAAAACAGCAAACATTCGTAAAATTATTATCCGATCAGCAACAAATTCTATCCCACAAACGTCTCCAAACAGTAGAACTAAAAACGTTCCATGGTGGAACAAAAATTTAGAAAATTTAAAAAAAGAGAAAAATAAAGCATGGAATTTTTTTAAACGAAATTTTAACAGCCAAAACCTCATAAATTTCAAGAAGCTCAACGCAACACTTAAAAGAGAAAAAAAATTGCAAAGAAAAAATCAATAGAAGAATTTACCTCATCGTCTTTGGAAAAATATAAACAGTTTCACTGGTTATAAAACATGTCATGATATCCATAGCATGCGCACAGATAACAACCTGTCGTCCCTTACAACCAACAAAAATGAAATAGCTAATATCCGAAGTCAATTTTGGTCCAAAGATGCAGCAGAAGTAATTTTCCAAGTGAATTCCAAATTCACAAAAATAATTCCTACAGCATTACAAGAACAATAACACCAACTCCCGCAGCTGAAATAATCGAACAAGATATACTGTCCACCGAACTAACCTCAGTCTTCAAACTTTAAAAGGGAAAACACCAGGCATAGATAAAATATCTATCCAATGTTAAAGCACCTTCCCGACAACATGAAACATAGATTACTCCAATTATACAACAACATCTTTAATAATATAATCCCTTAACAATTCAAAACAAGTGTAATAATCCCTATACCAAAACAAAACTCCGATAAGACAATACCAATTTCATATCAACTCTTGTTTATCTAAGGTTCTCGACAAAATCATAGCAATTGGGCTATTGTTATACTCCTAACAGCTGAAACAAAACAAAAAAAAAACGCGGGTTCGCCTATTGTGTTTTAGCGCTGGCGGGCGCTGTCAATCGACGCCCAAACGGCGTCAATGTAGCTGTGGAAAAAAAAGAAAATAACAAACAAAACCAGATTCCGTACCAGTTAGACAGTGCGGCCTCTAGTTTTCATCTGCTGCCGTTATGCACTGTCTATTCTTTATTTATACAAAAAATCTTATACCTAATTCTAAATTATGAAAATAAAATTAATTGAAAAAATAAACAAGCATACAAACAAACAAGAAAATAAAATAACAGCAATAATATAATATAAATAAACATAAACAAGCATTAACCATAACGCAATGCAGTTCATGGCCATGGCATACTTAACCAATAACAAAAAGAAAACAAATAATAATATCGCAAATACCGTGGGAAAAACAAAAAGACATTCGTTAACATTTAATATACGATGAATTTCATTTAAAAATCAAGATAAAACTGAAATTTTGAACCCGACCACCTCAGATATTCATAGCTAAATTTGATCAATACAAACAAACCCTCATTTTTAGAAATGACTGTTTTGCGATTTTTTGGGCGTGGCACAGTGGGAAAGTTTTCGAAAAACGCGAAAATGGTCGAAAAGTGCTCCATTTAAAATGCAATAACTCAGAATCGGCTGAACCGATTTCCATGATCTTGGTATCATTAAAAATATATTTTAACAGGCTTTATGACACGTTTGAAAGAAAAAAAAATACACTGCAAAAAATTTTATAGCAAAAAGAAAATTTTAAATAACGAAAAAACCAAAAAGATCAAGGGTTTTTTTACAGTGTATTATTTTTTTAGAAAGGTTTATCCTTCACCTATACCATGTCCAAAAAGTAAAATGGGTTCTTTTTTAGTTTTTTTTATATAATTTTTTAAGTAGTGTCACTTCTAGTAATTGCCCTTATATTTTATATACAGGTAAAATAACACAGTACAACACATGATTTGCCAACTCAATTCGCTTTTATTCGCAATTGAGTAAAGGTATGAATTTCAAAAATTTACTCTATATATGCACAATATTCTTCGGAAAAACCCTCGATCATATTTTTTATGATTCTCAGAATTAACAAAACGGAATAAACAAAGGGTTATTTAATTTTTATGATTGCGTAAGCAAAGTAATTTTTAATTATTTGGGTTTTTCAGTTGGCTACCTGAATGACTTTTTTACAGAAATTCAACCCACATTTAAGGGTTGTCATTATTCGGAAAATTTAAAACTCACACATGGTGAAACAGGTATATAGCCACCGTAAAAAAATATGCACCCATTTATAAGTACCTGTCAGTAAACTAGTGAACAATACACAGTATAAATAGGAGTGCATTGATCGATTTTACTCATTCAACAAGTGTCGACGAACGCGAAAATTACAAGTCCATATTTTAAAAGTGCAACGTACCGAAATTCATAATTATAAACAGTTTCGAGAAGCCAAGACATCCCATTACAATTTTTACGCATATATTTTAAAAATTTGAGTGAATATGAATTCAAACAGTAAGTACAGATGCATAAAAATATCTAATAAGTGTTGCGCTTCGCTTCGCAAAATAAGTGAGAACGAGGCTGCAAATATAATTGAGTATTTGCCAGCTGTCGCCAACATTAATTGTAGCCGTATTTGCGAAACTTGCCGGAATACACTGAGAAAAGCGCGCAGTCATAATGAATCCAACGTGGAGCTGATGAAATTAGCGAAGAATTGAATGAACTTCCAACTTGTACCAGCCGTAATACAAACATAGAAAGCAACGAACTCATTGAAAATATAAATGATCACATTATTCCGCATCTACCAAACCAAATGACGCCTCTTAAAAGGAAATATATCAAACGAGATGCATACAGAAATAGAAAATCAGTGCAAATTTTGGAAAATATAGCAGATTCACTTGGAGCTGATCCATTATCTGATTTGTCAGCGCAACTTGAAAACGTCAAAGCCATTTACGAAGAAATTTTGCAAAACATCAAATATCAAATAGAGAACAGCTCAAATCTTTTGGAAAAGCAAAAACTTTTATCTCTCTTACCAATCAATATGAGTTACGCAGAAATTAAAGATCGTTTTGGGGATGATATATCTCACGATTGTATCAAAAAAAGTAAAGATATCCAAAGGAATAAAACGAAGTTTGCAGATATCAATCTTTTAAAAATGAGCAGACGTAGTTTACCAACCGAAACTCTAAGCACAGTCAAATTATTTTATGAAGATGATGAAATTAGCCGAATGATGCCAGGATCGCAAGATTCAATTACTATTAAACAAGGAAACTTACGTGAAAAAGTGCAAAAAAGACTGATGTTATCTTCACTACGCGAATCTTACTACGAATTTAAAAAAAAAACATCCCTTGGCCAAAGTTGGTTTTACAAAATTTACAATGTTAGGGCCAAAAAATTGTATGAAACTTGGAGTTGGAAACCAGCAAAATATCTGTGTATGCACATTGCATCAGAATATGAAATTGATGTTTGAAAAAAGTCGCTTAAAATCATTTTGTTTTGAAGGAGAATGCACATTTACCGACTACAAAGATGTTCTCAAATTCGTTGATTGTAATGGTGACATACAAAAAAGCGAGTGTGCGTTTCAATGTGTGGGCACTGCTTCAAAAATTTAAATAATCTAAAAACGCATATGCTAAAACATTTTGAAAATAACCAAACTGAAGAAATAATATACAAAAAGTGGAATACAACGATTAGATGTGTTCTGGAAACGGTAACCACCAACCGAGAATCATTTGACAAATAATATAAACAATTGTTGATGGTTTTTTATTTGTAAACATTTAAAAAATGTTAGCATTGTTGAACTATTTTGTAAATGTGTAAGAATGTGAGCTGATATTTTCGCTGATATTCGAATTATTTCAAAAACTTTCGGTACGTATTACTAGAAGTGACACTACTTAAAAAATTATATAAAAAAAACTAAAAAAGAACCCATTTTACTTTTTGGATATGGTATAGGTGAAGGATAAACCTTTCTAAAAAAATAATACACTGTAAAAAAAACCCTTGATCTTTTTGGTTTTTTCGTTATTTAAAATTTTCTTTTTGTTATAAAATTTTTTACAGTGTATTTTTATTTTTTTTTCAAACGTGTCATAAAGCCTGTTAAAATATCTTTTTAATGATACCAAGATCATGGAAATCGGTTCAGCCGATTTTGAGTTATTGCATTTTAAATGGAGCACTTTTCGACCATTTTCGCGTTTTTTCGAAAACTTTCCCACTGTGCCACGCCCAAAAAATCGCAAAACAGTCATTTCTAAAAATGAGGGTTTGTTTGTGTTGATCAAATTTAGCTATGAACAAAATTTCATCGATATCTGAGGGGGTCGGGTTCAATGCATCTCGATTTTTACATGAAATTCATCATACGCGGAAATTAACAAAAGAAAATTAAGTCAATGTTATTGCTAAAAATTGCAATAACAGAACATTGCGATACAAAAAAAACTCTTAAAAAAAAAGAATACAAACATAAGTAAGCCAACGCATGGTAACCGAAAAAAAATAAACAGCACAACACCTGTCAATGCGGAACAATATCGTATTGCTCCACATTGAAAGTGACAAAAAAAAAAATCAACATAAGCAAATGAGCCAATGTACGTTACCATGCCAAATTAGGTTGTATGTATGTTTCTTGAAAGAAAACATTTAATAACTGCGCTCGAGAAAAATCGATCGTTATTAATTAAATGAATTTATATTTCAGTTATGGTTACTTGCGGTATTATTATTGTTTCTGTTATGTTATATTTTAATTGTTATTATTATTATTATTATTATTATTATTATTATTATTATTATTATTATTATTATTATTATTATTATTATTATTATTATTATTATTATTATTATTATTATTATTATTATTATTGTTATTATTATTTTTATTATTATTATTATTATTATTATTGTTATTATTATTATTATCAATAATCTAATCTTATACTAATCTTATACATGTGCAACTCTGTTTCACAACATTCCTCCCCCTTTCCACAGAAACGATTCCCACATCGTTTACCAGCGACACTGAACTGGCACGCTGCTTCTGCTGCCGCTATTGTTGATTCTGCTGCTGCTGATGATGATGATAATGTTGATGCTGAAGATGATGTTGGTGAAAATGTTGTTGCTGATGATAATGTTGGTGTTAAGGCTGCTGATAATGACCAAACTGATAAGGACGAATCCGGAACCAATGCTGATGATCAAGATACTACTAATGACGATAATTTCGACAGTCGCTGTCTGGTTTACTGATCGGGCACCACAATGCGTCTTTTTACTCTAGCATGTGCATGACCGTTAACTTTCACCTCGTTGCATATAACCATTCCTGTGATTCGATTCCAATACTACACCATGACAATCGTTGGCCTGTTGCTTCATAAAACGGCCTCTTGGCCACCTCCTTCGTAAAAAAAATTACTTTGGCTGGCCGCTTCGTAAAACAAATTTTGGCCTGTCACTTGGATGACGGCATTGGGGACAGTACTTTCAGCAACGGATTGTTAATTTCCCGTTAGTCAATTGGTGCTTATTGTGGCATTCAACATAAGATCTGAGCACTCCCCTGATCACCTTCAATGATGAAACTTGTCGCAAACGGTGATCCAAGCCGAAACCGAAAATTTTCAAATGATTCGCAATGATGCAAATGGTTACGTCGTCGCCTCAGGAATCGGCTTGCTGCTTTGCCAAACGGATATAGTTCAGCTTAACTTTTCTCTTGACGACATCCCTGACAAACTAAACAGGAATGTTGTTTCGCTGGAACCAAACCAATAGCCAATCCATCGCATATAGAATTCTCGATGGATTCGTTCGCAATTCGCCCTTGCATCTGGGGTTGGATCATCAGCTCCGTACAGGCATTCACCCCTATGTCCGTCATGTGGCCGCCCATCAGACCTGTCTGCCTACTGCTTTCTGCTGCCTCTACCGTTTTCTGGATGACTGTTGCTCCACCTCGTTCCCTGTGGACTTGGGTCGGAATTCCCTAACTCTACTAATATATAAAAAAAATGGAGTATTTTATCTATTGAACGACTAACTAACTATACGTATATTTTCTTCTCACATTTCAGTACAATATTTCCTTTTTCCAATAACTTTGTTTTCTAATAATTTTCAAAATTTAATTTGGGAATATTCCCCGTCGTTCACCTAGCTTAAATACTTAGTTTTAAATATAATTGTTTTTTTTTTTTTTTTTTTTCTTTTTATGTATGTTAATATATATATATATATTTTTTTTTTTTTAGAAATATGTATAGTTTTTTTTTTTTTCTAATTAAATCTGTATGTTTAATCTTTATATGTTTTTCTTTTGAAATATATTTCTCTCAATATATGTATGGTTAGACATATTTTAATGTATCTTCTTTTTTTTTTAACAAAATATATTATTTCTTTTTTCTAAATATGTATTCATATTTTCCTTTTTTTTATATGTAGGTTAATATGTATATATATATTTTAAATAAGTAGTTTTTTTTTTTAAATATGTATTTTCTAAATTTTTCTCTAAATTTTATTTTTTTTTTTTTTAAGTAAATATGTATGCTACTATCTATATATATTCATTGTTTTGTTTTTTTTTTTAATATGTATGTATGGGGAGACCTCCCATTTTTTTATCCTTGTTACTCTTTTCTTTCTTTTTACGGAGGGGGCCTCCCATCTTTTCTTAATGTTTTTTTTATACTTATATATATATATATATTTTTTTTCAACCATTTTTTTTTTCTTCATATATGGGGAGTCTTCTCTTTTAAATTTTTTTTTCTTTTCTAGGTGAGGAGAACTCCCATCTTTTCTTATTATTATTATATATTTTCTGTTTTTTCTTTTTTTTTTTCAATCATTTTTAGTTTTAAAACGTGAGGAGATCTCCCATCCTTTCTCATTGTTATTATATTTTTTTTTACATGGGAAGATTTCCCATCTTTTCTTATTATTATTTTTTTTTTCTGTTCTTTTTAATATCTTTTCTTATATATATATATATATATATATTTTTTTTTTTAAATATAATTTCTCCTCCATCAGAGTGTCCGCTGCATCCGAAAAGTATCTCGTGGCCGCGTCGGCCCAACCGTAGGAGTGCGGCGACCATCCAGACGACTCCAAATTCCAGTTATCTCCAACCTATGCTAAAAGAAAAATGTCATAAGGGAAAAAAAATACTCAGCTAATACTATACCAATTCGCATTTACACCTTTGACAGAAAAACAACTCAAATCACTGTATTTTACTGAATGGTTACTTTTGCTCTAATAAATAAAATAAATAAAGCATTTTTCCCTAACAGCAGCACTGTTTCTATTTCTACGGCAATAAGACACCAGCAAGCCGATCCATCGGAGGTCTGACCGAAATCATATCTAAGCCCCCTTGTATACACATGTCCAACCTAAAATTTCCAAAACACTTCAAAATAAATAACAAAAAATTAAGGCACGTGTTCTTCCTAGACACTGCCACCCATATAAGGCATGACCGCATACAACGCGTCATCCTTCTCCAGAGCAGAACGGTTTCCTGCTGCTTTCCGCAAACCGGAACCAGGCCACTGTGAGGCTATTCTCGTCAAAAACCCTCCCCACAGTGTATGCCGCGAATTTTGCGAGACTCGCTTCTGACCAGATTCAATCCGTTGAACCATTCTCAACCACTGAGGTGTGCCCGCTACACATGGTGTCACCCTCCATATAAAAAAACTGAGGCTTCCTGGTGGGATACACTTGTCGGCGGGTTACGCGTAAACCCCCAACCTTCCCCTCACCACCTCAAATACAAAATTACTAAAATATACAACAAAACCAAACCTTCATCATGGACATGTGTATTAAATGGAATGATTTCAGACCAAATAATGCGATCACTGGTGGAACGCCCGTAAATGGTTATTATGCCACTTACGATTCTTCCCCTTTATGCGCACCGTGGACGTTACCGGACTGTTTACCCCAACTATCTCATAAGGTCCAGTCCAAATGGGTTACAACTTATTTTTCCTGGTGTTGTTCCTAATAAGCACCCTATCACCTACTGCAAAGGACACAGCATTTACCTACCTGTCATAAGCCTTTTTCGACAAACCCTGACTAACTGGACCGAACTACGGGCGTACGGCTGCCGTAAAGATGGCTATGCTAGGTAGCCATCACCACCGATTTCATTACACGGAATACAAGCACACTTTGCACAGAGTACGGCATCATTTAGATGGCTATACTGGAGAGCCATCGACACCGGTACCCCTCACGTGATACAACTATACTCAGCAAAGAAATATACCTTCATTCTACCCTAACAAGAACCACTACACATAAAGGTCTTCCAAATGACAAGCTACCGGCGGCCTGTCTGAAACTATAATATGTCCAATCATCCATACTCCTAATGAAAACCAATTAAGGCACGTGTCCTACCTAAACACTGCCACCCATATAAGGCATGACCGCACACAGCGCGTCATCCTTTTCCGGAGTAGGACAGGTTCCTGCTGCATTTCGCATACCGGAACCGGGCCACTGTGAGGCTATTCTCGGCAAAAACCCTGCCCACAATGTATGCCGCGAATTTTGCGAGACTCGTTCCTGACTCCCCTACCAGGTTCATTCCGTCGAACCATTTACAACTACTGAGGTATGTCCGCTACACATGGCGTCATCCTCCATATATAAAAAACTGAAGCTTCCAGGTGGGGTACCCTTGTAGGCGGGTTTCACGAGAACCCCCTACCTTCCCCTCACCACCTCAAATACACAACATAAAAAAAACTTCATTGCGGACGTACATATGTATACAACTAAATTATGGACATATGCTTTCAGATCAGGATACCCATTACCAACTGGAGAGAATATACGTAACTAGAATATACGGAAACCCCGTGCATACTTATTCTCCCCAGCCCCGAGACTACTAATTTCAGATCCGGTAGCGCGCTTAACAACCTGCAAGGCGTTAGTACATGTTCGTTACGCCATTTACGACTTCTCCCCTATGCGTACCGTAGTCTTCCCATAGGTCCTTTACCCCATGTAACCCAGTCCATTTCGGTCCGAACACTGTAATCTACCGTCACATTTATATGCAAAAACAAACCACCCCTTCATTCATTCCTCTCTTCAAAATAAAACAAATACATTAAACTGTTAATACCCTACTACTATACATAATTCACTAACTACTACCTAACTAAACCTATTACTCCTCTCAGATTGCTCCCATCCCCATATAGAGCCGAGGATGGGAGCAATTTGGCTACCAATATTTACCAAACTGCTACTAAAAAACTAATCTACCCCACTCCTAAATAAAAAACCCATATTCCCAAAAATAACCAAAACAATCAATGAAAATTAACCGCACATATCGACAAACTAAATGATCAAAAGAAATAAAACTGTAATCGACTACACAACAAAATTATTATTCTACAATTGATCCCATTATTCTAAAAATTAATTAACTCGAAAGGAAAACAACATAAAACAAGTAACTACCTAACCCTGGTAAATAATATAAAAAAACTAACTAATTAAAAAAACTAACAATTCGGCCTAATGCCAGAACGATTTTTGGTCCGAAGACCGGCTGCGCCATTAATGTTTTGCTCCTAAAGGAGCTGAAACGTTAATGTTATGTACTAAACCGCTGAAACGAAAGAAATGACGCATCCTACCGGCTGCGCCATTAATGTTTTATACTAAACCGCTGAAACAAAAGAAATGACGCATCCTACCGGCTGTGCCATTAATGTTGTGACTATATTCCAGCAGCTTGATCACCGTGGCTATAACCCCAAAACACTACAAAATATAAGACTATAACCTATATGACATTAGCCTTTAGTCTCTAAGTCTTAAGACCAAATACCAAGGACTAACCTCACATAAATTTATTAACACAACAAATCCCTATCAGGCCCTAACCGCGGATTTGCCTATTGTGTTTTAGCGTTGGCAGGCGCTGTCAATCGACGCCCAAACGGCGTCAATGTTGCTATAAAAGGAAAGAAAAAAGGATAGGCAAAGACAAGTAGGCTCTCTCACGGTTAAGTCAGATCAGCGCACTTACTTATCTTCATCTGCCACTGTTCTGACTTTTCCCCCTTTATTTATATTAAATCTTAAAACTAATTAAAAATATCTATAACAACAATGACATTAAAAATACGGAAATTGCATTACTAATGCAAGCAAAAAAAAAATTGATAATAATACAAAAAAGAAACAAACATTAACCATAACGCAATGCAGTTCATGGCCATGGCATACTTAAATAGCTAACTTAACCAATAACAAAAAGAAAACAAATAATAATATCGCAAATACCGTGGGAAAAACAAAAAGACATACGTTAACATTTAATATACGCGGAAATTAACAAAAGAAAATTAAGTCAATGTTATTGCTAAAAATTACAATAACAGAACATTGCGATACAAAAAAAAATCTAAAAAAAAAGAATACAAACATAAGCAAGCCAACGCATGGTAAAAAAAATAAACAGCACAACACCTGTCAATGCGGAACAATATCGTATTGCTCCACATTGAAAGTGACAAAAAATTCAAACATAAGCAAATGAGCCAATGTACGTTACCATGCCAAATTGGGTTGTATGTATGTTCCTTGAATAAACATTTAATAATGACGCTCGAGAAAAATCGATCGTTATTAATTAAATGAATTTATACTTCAGTTATGTTTACTTGCAGTGTTATTATTTTAATTGTTATTATTATTATTGTTATTATTATTATTGTTATTATTATTATTATTATTATAATTATTATTATTATCAATAATCTAATCTTATACTAATCTTATACATGTGAAACTCTGTTTCACAATATTCCTCCCCCTTTCCACGAAAACGATTCCCACATCGTTTACCAGCGACACTGCACTGGCACGCTGCTTCTGCTGCCGCTATTGTTGATTCTGCTGCTGCTGATGATGACGATAATGTTGATGCTGAAGATGATGTTGATGTTGGTGATAATGTTGTTGCTGATGATAATGCTAATGTTGGTGTTAAGGCTGCTGATAGCGACCAAACCGATAAGGACGAATCCGGAACCAATGCTGATGATACTACTAATGACGATGAAGATACTACTAATGACGATAATATCGAAAGTCGCTGTCTGGTTTACTGATCGGGCACCACAATGCGTCTTTTTACTCTAGCATGTGCATGACCGTTAACTTTCACCTCGTTGCATATAACCATTCCTGTGATTCGATTCCAATACTACACCATGACAATCGTTGGCCTGTTGCTTCATAAAACGGATTCTTGGCCACCTTCTTCGTAAAAAAAATTACTTTGGCTGGCCGCTTCGTAAAACAAATTTTGGCCTGTCACTTGGATGACGGCATTGGGGGCAGTACTTTCAGCAACGGATTGTTAATTTCCCGTTAGTCAATTGGTGCTTATTGTGGTATTCAACATAAGATCTGAGCACTCCCCTGGTCACCTTCAATGATGAAACTTGTCGCAAACGGTGATCCAAGGCGAAAACCGAAAATTTACAAATGATTCGCAATGATGCAAATGGTTACGTCATCGCCACAGGAATCGGCTTGCTGCTTTGCCAAATGGATATAGTTCAGCTTAACTTTCCTCTTGACGACATCCCAGACAAACTAAACAGGAATGTTGTTTCGCTGGAACCAAACCAATAGCCAATCCATCGCATATAGAATTCTCGATGGATTCGTTCGTAATTCGCCCTTGCATTTGGGGTTGGATCACCAGCTCCGTACAGGCAGCTGTCATGTGGCCACCCATCAGACCTGTCAGCCTACTGCTCTCTGCTGCCTCTACCGTTTTCTGGATGACTGTTGCTCCACCTCGTTCCCCAAATTTAATTTGGGAATATTCCCCATCGTTCACCTAGCTTAAATACTTAGTTTTAAATATAATTGTTTTTTTTTTTTTTTTTTTTTCTTTTTATGTATGTTAACATATATATACTAGTTGATTGTGTGGCGCCTAGGCGCCCGTTTAAAAATTATGAATAAAACAGTTTAAATTTAAATGCACGAAAAATTTATAATAAATTATATTTCTTTTAATATAGTGGTAAATTGAAAATTATATTGTTACATATGTACATGTCAAAAAGATTGTGTCTGTAGAAATTATATACATAAGTATCAAAACAGATAAGAAATATTTGGCAAAAAAGTTTTTCAATTTAGAATCTCTTGAAAAACTATATTTCGAGTGAAATATCGTTGGTTATTTAATAGTTTTCCTTGCTGTGGGGTCGATTGAATACGTATCTTAACTTGCTTTGCAACTTTTGATCGTGACAAAGCCACATACAGTTGGCCGTGTGAAAATACCGCGGTCTCCAAATTAATGCCAACGTAGTCAAATGACTGGCCATGAGCCTTGTTTATTTTAATTGCGTGTGCAGGAATTACTGGAAACTGGCGGCGTTTTAATATGAAAGGTAATGTGGTGTCAGTTGGAAGATCAATCTTAGGAATTAGAACCGTATCATTTTGGTCAGCGTTACAAAATCAGTCAGTCTCTCAGTCAGACAGTCAGTCAGTGAGCCAGGAATCAGCGTAAATATATTTAAGATATTACCCGGCTTTCACACGTTATATTTTTGGCTCTCAGGCTGTAATGCACTCACACTTTTTACTCTATTTTACTAAACAATCATACGTTTCAATTCTGTCTTTCAAGTTTTCAGTGGGACAGTTGCTTAACAATTTTTTGACTATTGGATGTGTGATCAATTTGACTTGAACATGGGAAGGCCGGGTAAAGTGAGGAGATTGGAGATTCCCAAAATTATTAAAATTTAATACAATGGAGTTCGCTTATAACGAACCCTGGTTGTAATAAATTTTTGTTTATGGCGAAGAATTTCTTCGGTCCCAAGAGTTTTAATCACATTTTTCATACAAATTGCTTCTCTTATAGCGAACAGTGGTTATATCAAACTTTTGACTTTAACAAACAATTTTTTTTTTCCATTTCAGAATTTTCGTATATTTTATATATTTCAAAAAAAAATTAATTTCAATTTTCCCAAAATTATTAAAATTTAATACAATGGAGTTCGCTTATAACGAACCCTGGTTGTAATAAATTTTTGTTTATGGCGAAGAATTTCTTCGGTCCCAAGAGTTTTAATCACATTTTTCATACAAATTGCTTCTCTTATAGCGAACAGTGGTTATATCAAACTTTTGACTTTAACAAACAATTTTTTTTTTCCATTTCAGAATTTTCGTATATTTTATATATTGCAAAAAAAAATTAATTTCAATTTAATTTAATTTTATTTTCATTTAATTTTAATACAAAACAAAAACTTCGATTTTCAAATGAAGTTTTGTAAAAGGTCCTTTTATGTATATTTTCGTAAAAGTTTGCCAGTAGCCAACCTTTGCTTTGTACTTTCTGCTTCTATACATAAGGAGTTTTTCATATTATATGATTTTAAAAAAATATTTTATTTTTACAGAAACTCGGTAATTTTCGTCTTATTAAGACAAACAATTAATATGTAATTTAATTTAATTTAATTTATGTTTTATAACTTTTTATAATGCCCCAAAATAAATAAACTTATTCAACTAAAAAAAACTTTTTAAACCTTTCGAACAAATCAAAAAATACTACGGTTATAAAGAACTTAGTCTATAAGGAACTAATTTGGCCGGTCCCGCCGAGTTCGCTATAAACTAACTCCATTTTATTGTAGAAAAATAGAATAGCATAGAAAAAAAAAAAACGTTTTAGAGCAAGGTTCCTAAAAGTTTCTTAAGGTTTTAAAAGTTAAAAAAGTCGTATTTTCATAATTCTTTTTTGAAGATACGAATAATGTTGGATTATTTATTTCGTATATGCGTTATAGCAGTATAGAAGGTTCTTTGAAAAAAATTTCAATTAAAAATTTTAATAAAAAAGTCCGTGACAGCGAATCTCCGGAGGCGTTGTTGTTTTGCGGTGAACATCATAACTCGTTACCGGATCATGTGAAATAAAAAAATCGGAACGCGTTTCAAAGGTGACATGTTTCCTGTGGTAGTGACGAAGAGTTTTTTCAATTTTTTTTTTTTTTTTGGCAGCATGTTGAAGTGAAAAACGATTTTTACTATGCAATTTCGGGAATTTGTTGTTAAAAAATGGGAAAGAAAATGGAATTAAAAAACCCTTCGTGGTTACGTGATGATTTATGTATAGATATAGTGTCTAAAAGAATCGGTCAAGTAGATTTTGAGTTATGATGTTGACGGACTTCGAATTTATATACTATGATTATTATACTATATACCGTATGAGGCCGGTCGCTGTAAACGCTGTATCTTCTTAAGTTTTGTTCTGATTTACTTAAAATTTTGACACGCTGTATCTTCTTAAGTTTTGCTCTGATTTACTACACACAACACGCTCGACATGTTGTGCATTCAGAAAGAGAAATGCAAAAAAAGGTTTTAAAACCTACCACCCCTTAAGGAAGTGCAAATACCAATACATCTACAAAAAAGAGAAAAAAATATTTCATATGTCATCATAAATAATGTAAACTGTAAAAAGCGACCATTTTTTCCAGTTATCTATAAATCCAAAAAAAAAAATAAGGGCGTATTACTTTTACTTAAAAAACAAAATTATTATTCCAAATCGCCTTTAATTCTTCCATGATAATTTCAATATACATATGTATTATTCAAATTAAAATCTTAAATATACCTATTTACGTAATTTATGTTTGTCAAAATTTTTTTAAAAGCAAATCATACAAAAATTAATATGAGTGAAAAAAAATTATTTTCCCACCACTCTTCTGAAATTACAATGTAATTTAATTAAGCAAAGTCAGAATAATTTAAATTTTAAACTTAATATTGCACTATTTTTTCAATTGCTTTTCAATACAGAGCTTTAAACGAAATCATACGTTGGACAACAACAAAATCCACATTGAAGATCTCTTTTTTCTCAAATATTTATCAAAAAAATCATACTCTTTGGTAAGTGCTGACAATCAGAGAACCTGAGCGAAACAAAACAGACAAACGGTAAAGTTTAGTTTGATAAAAAAAAGTATGTATGCATATCGGACGACGTTAAATGAGAAAAATAAAAATGTTTAAAATTTCCTTCATTACTCTTTTTTGCAGAATTTTTTCATTGACCAACAAAGGGAATTTAAAGAAGAATTTGAATAGATATTAGTTTTTTGATGCATTTTTTGCGTTCATCTTATTCCATATGTAACACGAAATCTGCATATGTAGTGCTATTGTCGTTAGCAGTGCTGCTAATTTTGACAACTTATTTTAATTTCGACGATTTTTCAATTTGTTAAAATGGTTTGTTAAATTTGTTAAAATGATGATTGAAGATTTTAAATTTTCAGTAGTATAAAAAATAGGATTTCAAGGGCTAATAATTAATGGGTTGTTAATCGAAAATTGATAGTTTTAGTTCAGTGTAAATGTATATTACAAAATATGTATAGATTTAATTCTGGGCCAAGTCGTTTCAAAACGGAAACACCTTGAATAGCATCTCCATTTAAGATTTAAGTTTTAATTACGACTATACTTTAAACCTATATTATATGTTACAGCTATAGATACATGTCAATAAAATTATTTAGTTGATTGCTGTGTTGAATTTTTTTCGTTAAAATTTCACCACTAATACATTTTTATGTATAGAAATAACCAATGCTGTAATAATATTCGTAATATGAATGATATAAATAAATTTTATTCTTTCCTTTTGTAATATTTTTGCGAGTTTTATAAGCGGTAAAATTTTATTGACAATTTCTTGTTTTAAAAATGACAATTTTGGCGATTTAGTTTCCAAAATTGTAGATTTTCAGAAGATTTTATTAGCAGCACTGGTAGGTAACAAAGAAGAGAGAAAATTGTGTGTGTGTTTGTATAAAATGAGAAAGATTAAATTTTGTTTCTGTATTTCACATAGCTTTGAGAAAGATTAAATTTTGTTTGTGTATTTCACCTAGCTTTGTAGGGAGTGCTATGTGTGTGTATTATTTCAGCGTTACAGAATCAGTCAGTCAGTCAGTGAGTCAGGGATCAGCGTAAATATATATAAGATATTTTTTTTTTTTTTTTAGAAATATGTATAGTTTTTTTTTCTAATTAAATATGTATGTTTAATCTTTATATATTTTTCTTTTGAAATATATTTCTCTCAATATGTGTATGCTTAGAGCATATTTTGATGTATCTTCTTTTTTTTTAACAAAATATATTATTTCTTTTTTCTAAATATGTATTCATATTTTCCTTTTTTTTTTATATGTAGGTTAATATGTATATATATATTTTAAATAAGTAGATTTTTTTTTTTTAAATATGTATGCTATTATCTATATAGATAGATAGATAGATAGATTCTTTATTTAATTTTTTCTTCTCTTATAACAATATTAATATTTTATATAATAATACTAATAATAAAGAATTATTTATACGGCTTGGCTTAATACCGTCAGCCGGAAGTTTAACTATATCAAAAAGAATTTAACTTTGTTTATTAATCTAATAGTTAAATTCATTTATCAAGAATTTCCTATAAGCAAGAGCATTTTTTACATAACTATACAGAGGATGCCAGTTTCCATCTTCCCCACCATTTAAATATTGAATAATTTTATCGTCTGAAAGCATTGAGTATCGAAGAAACCTACATTTTATTGTATTTAATACAGGACATCTTCCTAGAAAATGCATAAGAGTTTCCTCTTCATTAAGGTTACATAAAGAACACAGTCTTGGCTGGTCAGTTCTATACAGACTCCCATTTAGCCACAGAAGGTCCCCTCGCGTCTTCATTATAAGGGATATTTCTCTTTGATTATATCGTTCATTACAATACTTATGATATATATCATGTTTCAAATGTTTGTATATTCTATGCTGGCTTTGTAATTCATTTAAAAAATGTTCCTTTTCCTTTTCAACTTTCATTAGCTTAATCAATTCCAAACATGACCTGTTCCATAAGGATTTATTTTGATTTCCATTAATAAAACTTACTTCGTATTTGTTTAATCGCTCAATTAGTTCTTTATACCAGAATATTTTTTTCGCTATAATAAGCTTTGACAATCTATGAGGTAATCTTTTGTTGTTATATTCGAACAGAGTTTTAGCAATATATTTTAAATGAAGGCTGTAAGTGTATATATGAGCATCTTCCTGACCCGTTTCCAGGGCAATAACATAATTGGGTGTATTTTCCGGTAGATTTAACACTCTTTTTGTAAAAAACCTTTGAAGTTTGTCTATAAAGCTGAACCCTGAAAATCCCCATATTTGTGCACCATATGACTGAACAGATCTGCAAATGGCTTGAAACAATTTCCACTTAGCTTTCAGTGACACATCTTTATTACCAACAAAATTTTGCCACGTGATGTTAACACAAATTTTAGCAGCTTCATTTTTTGCATTTATATGTTTTGTAAAAGACATTGATGGTGTTAATAATATACCTAAATATTTGTACTCGTTTACGATTTTTACATTTTCTCCATTAAATTTCCATCTTTCGTTAGCAGCTATACGACCTCCTTTCCTAAATATCATTATCTCCGACTTTGCTAAATTTACTTCCATTCCCCATGTATTGCAATAATCTTCCAGTTTATTGATCATATTTTGTAAAACAATTGCATTATCAGCTACTATAACAATATCATCCGCATACATAAGTATTCTTAAATTCATGTTATCTATTAATAGTCCTCCTTTCAAGTTATCATGCAGATCATTTAAATATAATGCGAATAATAGCGGTGACAATAAACAACCTTGTTTAACGCCTGACTTAGTCTCAAAGTAATCTGAAAGTTCACTCCCAGTCCAAATTGCAGACTTAGAATTTTTGTACACGCTTTCGATAAAAGTAACGACTTTTGAGGATACTCCCATCTGGTAGAGTTTGTAAATCAAGAGTTTTCTAGGAATACTATCAAATGCCGCACGGAAATCCACAAAAAATGCATAAACCTTTTTGTTTTCATGAAACTTTATGTTGATAATTGCTGCCAGATTATAAACGTTGTCGATGGTGGAGTAGCTCCTACGAAAACCAGCTTGATATTCATTTATTATTTGATGTTTGTTTGTCCACTGCGTCAACCGTTCCAGTATGGCACCCATCATAATCTTTCCAATACAATTCATAAAGGAGATTCCTCTATAAATACACGGTTCATTGTTATTTCCTTTTTTATAAATTGGTAGAACTATACTTCGTTCAAACATTTCCACTGAAGCCTTTCCATCTAATATCCTCGTGTAAGCATCCGCAAGAGCATTAAGGTATTCATTGCTGGCATTAATAAAAAATTCATAGGGGATTCTATCCTCACCTGGAGCTTTGTTTTCTTTAACCTTCGCAAGTGTCAGCCTGATTTCCTGTAACGAAAATGGTTTATCAAGACCTTGATCAAACACGTAGTTAGCTGCATACTGGATATCTGATGCACTGATAATGGGATTGAGCAGTAACTTGAAATACTCTCTAAAACTATCTGCAGTAATTTGGCTGCAAATATTTATGTCTTGATTTCTTATTTCTTTTGCTAACTGCCACCATTGTTTACTGTCGTTTATGGAGTTTAACTTTAGTTCTATTTCTTTGTAATAATCATCTTTTTTTCTTTTACACAACTCTTCAAATATACGTTTTTCATCAGTATACTTTTGTTTGTCTTCTATACTTTGAGAATTTCTGAATGATTTTAATGCATTGAATGATTTCTCTCTAGCTACTTTACATTGAACATCGAACCACTTATTTTTGAAACATATTTGTTTCCGTTTTATTGTTGGAGTTATATAAGTTTCCATGATCACATCCTTAAGATCACTTAGATTAAATGCTTGTTTCCGCCTCATCATATCATTTAATTTAACGTCTAATTTAGAGCAGTAACTTTCTTTATATTTTAAATCCCATTTTAATTTAGGAATTAAGCTGCCTTTGCGTGTATTATTCTCTTTATCAGGAAAATTCAAGCAAAGTTGAATCGGCAAATGATCGGACCAAATTTGATTCTCTACGGAGAATTTATCCACAAAATTTAGCATATCTAGTGCTACAGAGCATATATCGATTACCGAATTACCGGCACTTCCAATATAGGTGTAAGAACCATCTTCATCACCAATAGTTCTTCCATTTACAATCACAATCCCGTAATTATTGCAAAACTCAATAAACTTTTTGCCTTCAGCAGTTACATTTACTTTATCATGCGATTTGCGATATTCTAAACCAGCAGGAAACAAATCAAAAACATCATCCAGCTCTTGTTGCTCCTCCCCTATTCTAATATTCAAGTCACCCATTATTATTGGGTTAATTATATTATTGGTATGAAAACTGTTTTTTAAAATTTAAAATTCGCATATCCAATTCGCACCTCGTAAGTACGTCGGTATTATAGAAAACTGAACTTCCCTTATTGTAATTACAACCAGATCAGTACCACCATATGCTCTAAAATCATGCTTGATTCCAACATCCTTTAATGTTTTACGAACTCCAATAATATGACCTCCGATGGCTCTACCAAACGGGCTGTTTGGAGTAGCTGGTTTCCATTTAGTGTATTATCTATATATATTCATTTGTTTTTTTTTTTTTAATATGTATGTATGGGGAGACCTCCCATTTTTTTATCTTTTCTTTTTTTTTATGGAGGGGGCCTCCCATCTTTTCTTATTGTTTCTTTTTTTTCATACTTATATATATTTTTTTTTCAACCATATTTTTTTTTATGTGGGGAGTCCTCTCTTTTCCTTTTTTTTTTTTTTTTTTTTTTTTTGGGGAGGAGAACTCCCATCTTTTCTCATTATTATTATATATATATATATTTTTTTTTTTTCAAACGTTTTTAGTTTTAAAACGAGGAATCTCCCATCTTTTCTCGTTATTAATATATATATTTTTTTTACATGGGCAGATTTCCCATCTTTTCTTATTATTATTTTTTTTTCTGTTCTTTTTAATATCTTTTCTTATATATATATATATATTTTTATTTTATTTTTAATATAATTTCTCCTCCATCAGAGTGTCCGAAAAGTATCTCGTGGCCTCGTCGGCCCAACCGTAGGAGTGCGGCGACCATCCAGACGACTCCAAATTCCAGTTATCTCCAACCTATGCTAAAAGAAAAATGTCATAGGAGAAAAAAAAATACTCAGCTAATACTATACCAATACGCATTTACACCTTTGACAGAAAAACAACTCAAATCACTGTATTTTATTGAATGGTTACTTTTGCTCTAATAAATAAAATAAATAAAGCATTTTTCCCTAACAGCAGCACTGTTCCTATTTCTACGCCAATAAGACACCAGCAAGCCGACCCATCGGTGGTCCAACCGAAATCATATCTAAACCCCCTTGTATACACATGTCCAACCTAAAATTTCCAAAACACTTCAAAATAAATAACAACAAATTAAGGCACGTGTCCTTCCTAGACACTGCCACCCATATAAGGCATGACCGCATACAACGCGTCATCCTTCTCTGGAGCAGAACGGTTTCCTGTTGCATTCCGCAAACTGGAACCGGGCCACTGTGAGGCTATTCTCGGCAAAAACCCTCCCCACAGTGTATGCCGCGAATTTTGCGAGACTCGCTTCTGACTCCCCATACCAGATTCAATCCGTTGAACCATTCTCAACCACTGAGGTGTGCCCGCTACACATGGCGTCACCCTCCATATAAAAAAAACTGAGGCTTCCTGGTGGGAGACACTTGTCGGCGGGTTACGCGTTAACCCCCAACCTTCCCCTCACCACCTCAAATACACAATTACTAAAATAAACAACAAAACAAAACCTTCATCATGGACATGTATATTAAATGGAATGATTTCAGACCAAATAATGCGATCACTGGTGGAACGCCCGTAAATGGTTATTATGCCACTTACGATTCTTCCCCTTTATGCGCACTGTGGACGTTACCGGACTGTTTACCACAACTATCTCATAAGGTCCAGTCCAAATGGGTGAAAACTTATTTTTCCTGGTGTTGTTGCTAATAAGCACCCTATCACCTACTGCAAAGGACACAGCATATACCTTCCTGTCATAAGCCTTTTTCGACAAACCCTGACTAATTGGACCGAACTACGGGCGTACGGCTGCCGTAAAGATGGCTATGCTTGGTAGCCATCACCACCGATTTCATTACTCGGAATACAAGCACACTTTGCACAGAGTACGGCATCATTTAGATGGCTATACTGGAGAGCCATCGACACCGGTACCCCCTTACGTGATACAACTATACTCTGCAAAGAAATATACCAATATTCCACCCTAACAAGAACCACTACACATAAAGGTCATGCTAATGCCAAGCTACCGGCGGCCTGTCTGAAACTAAAATATATCCAATCATCCATACTCCTAATGAAAATCAATTAAGGCACGTGTCCTTCCTAAACACTGCCACCCATATAAGGCATGACCGAACACAGCGTGTCATCCTTCTCCGGAGTAGGACAGGTTCCTGCTGCATTTCGCATACCGGAACCGGGCCACTGTGAGGCTATTCTCGGTAAAAACCCTCCCCACAATGTATGCCGCGAATTTTGCGAGACTCGCTCCTGACTCCCCTACCAGGTTCATTCCGTCGAACCATTTACAACTGCTGAGGTATGCCCGCTACACATGGCGTCATCCTCCATATATAAAAAAAACTGAGGTTTCCAGGTGGGGTACCCTTGTAGGCGGGTTTCGCGAGAACCCCCTACCTTCCCCTCACCAACTCAAATACACAACATAAAATAATAAAAAAACTTCATTACGGACGTATGTATACAACTAAATGATGGACATATGCTTTCAGTTCAGGATACCCATTAACAACTAGGGAGAATATACATGAATGGCCCTTTCGCCATTCACGAAGAAAACCCCGTGCGTACTCCTTCTGCCTAGCCCCGAAACCAACTAATTTCAGATCCGATAGCGTGTTTAACGACCTGCAAAGCGTTCGTATATGGTTATTATGTCATTTACGAGTTTTCCCTTATGCGCCTCGTAGTCGTACCATAGGTCCATTACCCCATGTAACCCAGACCATTTCGGGCCGCACACTGTGATCTACCGTCACATTTATATATAAAAAGGAAATGCAAAAACAAACCACCCCTTTATTCATTCCTCTCTTCAAAATAAGGCAAAAACATTAAACTATTAATACCCTACTACTATACATAATTAACTAACTAACTACTACCTAACTAAACCTATCATTCCCACCAGATTGCTCCCATCCCCATATAGAGCCGAGGATGGGAGCAATTTGGTTACCAATTTTTACCAAACTGCTACTAGAAAACTAATCTGCCCCACTCCTATATAAGAAACCCATATTCCCAAAAATAACCAAAACAATCAATGAAAGTTAAACGCACATTTCGACAAACTAAATGTTCAAAAGAAATAAAACTGTAATCGACTACACAACAAAATAATTATTCTACAATTGATCCCATTATTCTAAAAATTAATTAACTCGAAAGCAAAAAAAAAACCTTAAACAAGTAACTACCTACCTAACCCTGGTAATTAGTAAAAAAAATAACTAATTAAAAAAAACTAACAATTCGGCCTAATGCCGGAACGATTTTTGGTCCGAAGACCGGCTGCGCCATTAATGTTATACTCCTAACAGCTGAAACAAAACAAAAAAAAAAACGCGGGTTCGCCTATTGTGTTTTAGCGCTGGCGGGCGCTGTCAATCGACGCCCAAACGGCGTCAATGTAGCTGTGGAAAAAAAAAGAAAAGAACAAACAAAACCAGATTCCGTACCAGTTAGACAGTGCGGCCTCTAGTTTTCATCTGCTGCCGTTATGCACTGTCTATTCTTTATTTATATAAAAAATCTTATACCTAAGCCTAAATTATGAAAATAAAATTAATTGAAAAAATAAACAAACATACAAACAAACAAGAAAATAAAATAACAGCAATAATATAATATAAATAAACATAAACAAGCATTAACCATAACGCAATGCAGTTCATGGCCATGGCATACTTAACCAATAACAAAAAGAAAACAAATAATAATATCGCAAATACCGTGGGAAAAACAAAAAGACATACGTTAACATTTAATATACGCGGAAATTAACAAAAGAAAATTAAGTCAATATTATTGCTAAAAATTACAATAACAGAACATTGCGATACAAAAAAAAATCTAAAAAAAAGAATACAAACATAAGTAAGCCAACGCATGGTAACCGAAAAAAATAAACAGCACAACACCTGTCAATGCGGAACAATATCGTATTGCTCCACATTGAAAGTGACAAAAAAAAATCAAACATAAGCAAATGAGCCAATGTACGTTACCATGCCAAATTGGGTTGTATGTATGTTTCTTGAAAGAAAACATTTAATAACTACACTCGAGAAAAATCGATCGTTATTAATTAAATGAATTTATATTTCAGTTATGGTTACTTGCGGTATTATTATTGTTTCTGTTATGTTATATTTTAATTGTTATTATTATTATTATTATTATTATTATTATTATTATTATTATTATTATTATTATTATTATTATTATTATTATTATTATTATTATTGTTATTATTATTTTTATTATTATTATTATTATTGTTATTATTATTATTATCAATAATCTAATCTTATACTAATCTTATACATGTGAAACTCCGTTTCACAACACTATGGTGACTTGTTACAGCCAACAAGCTTCTCGATAGTCATCAATATGGATTTAAGAAAGGCAAATCCACAATTGATGCTCTACTCTATGTAGATTAGCAAATTGCAAACTGCCTCTCCTTAAAAAAACATGTTACTAAAATATCTTTAGACTTGGCGAAGGCCTTCGAAAAAATTGGAAAACATACAATAATTGATCAGCTAATTATATGGAAAGTTGGACCAAAAATTACAAATTACGTTGAGAACTTTATGACAAATAGAAAGATAAAAGTTCGGGTAGGAAAACATTACTTAAACTGTCAACCATTACAAAATGGAATACCACAGGGCTCGCCATTGTCAGTTTTTCTTTTTTTAATAGCATATAATAAGCTCTGCGTAAAAATCTCACTATACAAAGAAATAGATTTTACAGCGTTTGCCGACGATTTTAATCTTATAATAAGATCAAGTCGAAACAAAAACCCAATAATTAATGTAGAAAATCTTTTTAACTACCTTCAAGAATGGTGTAAATATTCCGAAGCGGTATTATCCAGCTCAGAATGCAAAAGCCTCCATATCTGTAAAAAAAAAATAAACTGTAATTGTAGAATTATTTGCAACAACATCTTCCTTACAGAAGTTCAAACACTAAAAATACTTGGACTCCACATAAACAAAAAATATTCATGGACCACTCAAATAGAAAATCTTTCAACATCTTTAAATAAACAACTTAACATTATAAAATGCTTATCCAATCCGAAACTAAACTGTAGTACACACACGCTGTTAGCGATCATTAGATCACTTATATTATCAAAAATAAATTATGCACTGCCTTTTTTCGGCTATTCACCAAAATCTCCATTAAGAAAACTCAAAACAAAAATTAATGCAGCTGTTAGAATAGCTTTAGGAGCATTCCGCTCAACTCCGATTACAATCATGTTTTTTTAAATTAATATTTTGCCCTTAGAAAGACAACGGGACTATTGAAATCAATACACAACAACCAAGATTCTTCCCTCAACATGATCATTAAAAAGTGTATTCAATCGAAAAAAATCCAAAAATAACATCGGTAATTCTCAGAATCATAAGAAACTGTAAAATACTAAATTTACCATTGCAAAGCAAACTCCATATAAAGCAAATTAAACCTTTATGGCACTTTAAACAAGAATTATCAGATACTACCCTACACAACTTTGCTAAACCCAATACTGACCCATTACTCCTTCGAAAAATGTTCTACGAAATTCAAGAAAAATATAAGAGATACACTTTCATTTATACCGATGCATCTAAAACAAACTATTCGGTAAGCTTAAGCATAATCTCCAAATATAAAACAATTAAAAACACAATACTTCCCAGCTATACATCCATTTTCTCAGCTGAACTTATTGCAATCATGGAAGCTATCAACTTCGTCAAAAACAAAAATGGATATTATGCGATATGTTCGGATTCGCTATCATCTTTAAAAGCTATATCCTATATTTCAAACAACAATATTTATGCTTCAATTATAAGGAACGTTTTAATCGATAAATCGCCAAAAATTATCTTAATCTGGGCACCAAGCCACTGCAATATAGAAGGCAATGAATTCGCTGACAAAGTGGCAAAAGATGCAAGTATTGCACCACTTGTAACTACAAACAACTACAACAAAAGAGACACAAATAATTATCTAAAATAATATCACCTTGAAAAGAACAATTTATTCGAATTAACTTCCGATTGGTACAAAGCAGTGAACAACAATAAACTAAACATAACTCACTTCGTCCACAGCAACATTGGAAATCTTAATAGAAGTGGCTTTGTAAAATTTTTAAGACTCCGTATGGGGAACTCAAAACTTTCTCATGGACACCATATCAATATTCCAACTCCTAAAATTTGCAACTGCAACGTAAATCACCAAACACTAATAAAGCACATCCTAACCTCATGTCCTACAGCCCTGTTCTTGAAACTTTGTTATTTGAATAAGAGTGAATTTAAAATCACAAGAAATTGAAATTTTGGGTTTCTTGAAACCACAAATTTTATATTTTCGAAGTATTTTTCGAAATCAGTTTTTTTATTGTCAATTGATATGAAACATATGTTATGTGTCATATGAAATAAAAATATAACATAAATATAAGCCCAAAATAAATAAATAAAATTAAAATGCCAGGAGCTCGTCTATTTGCTACATTCGGAGGCGCTCATTAAGAGACTCATCAAATCCGATGTCAATTCCTGAGTCTGTGTAAGTACATATTTTTTTGGGTTTGGCTGAGAGTAAATATTTTCTTTTTTTAAAGGTTTATAGAGCTTTATCGTTTAAATAAGGCACCATTTTCAATGATTTTGAACGATATTGCACCTTATATTGGAAATAGTTCCATCCCCGAAAAATCCAATTGGCTACAACTCTAAGGTTTTTGGCTGTTGGTGGTTTCCAAGGTGTTGTGGCTAATGATGTAAATATTAGCATTGGTCGGAGCAATTTGTGCAAAGTGCTTTGGAAAATAATGGATATTCTTGAAAACAGAATATGTCCAACTGGGATAAATATTGATTTGGATGAAGAAGAAACTAAATCATGTAAATCATTCTTTATGGAAAAGTATGGCATACCCGGAGTCATTGGATGCGTGGACGGTACTCACATACTCTTATTTAAGCATTCAATTGATGAATCTCTCTTCTATAATCGAAAGGGGTATTTTAGTCTCAATGTCATGATAGTAAGTTATTTGTGAACAACAAACATCATTTAACATTCACTTATATTTTTATCGTTTAAGGTTTGTGACAATAAAATGAGGATTCGTGCTGTAGTTGGACGTAGGTCTGGGCCATGTCACGATGGCTTCATTTGGAGCATGAACGATGCTAGAACATTTTACGAAGATATGCATGAAAATGGTGGACACAACGGGTGGCTTCTGGGAGACTCGGGCTATGGTTTGGAACCATTTCTACTGACACCATATAGAAGTCCAGAATTTAATTCGAACGAGCACCTATTTAACAAAAAACATGTCTGCAAAATGCTATGCTTCAGTACTCACCAGCTAAAGTGTTAAAAATTGTTAATGTCTGTTGTGCTCTTCACAACGTATGAAAAAAATATAACTTGGAAATTGAGGTTATAAATGAAGCAAATGCCGATAGTGAAGATGAAGGGCATGATGATGAGTCTGATAATGAATCTGATGAAATAAGTTTAAACCAAGAAGCTTGCACAATAAGAGGCAACATAGCCAATAGTTTAAGGAATTAAAAATATTTTATTAAAAATAAATAACATAAACAAAACAAAAATAAACTCTAAGGACTTCATTTTGAGATCAATGAAATACTTTAATTTTGAGATCAATAAAAAACAAGTCAGAACATTACAGTCGGTATAGACCGACTATACGATACCCTGTAGCATGCGTTCAGAGACCCTATCTGTTAGGTCAAACTAATTAGATATAGAAAATAAGCATAAACCAAATTTGGGTGGTATTATTATTTTGCTTTCGGATAAGAAAAATTACATAGCGGATGCTATATTTATATTGGGACTAGGTCAAAAAATGGACCAGTTTTCAATTTCAATGGCGATAGAAGCTTATGTACAAAATTTCATCAATATGTATTCATATTTGCGACCTGTACTTTGATTACAATGTTTACATGGACTCACAGACGTACGGACGGACGGGCTGACAGATAGACGGACGGACGGACAGACATCGCTTAATCGCTGAGTCGATCGGTATAATAAAAGGGTCAAATATTACCCTAACCTCACAGTACTATAGGGTATAATACCAAAGTATTTCCAGTGAGCATGTTCAATTTCGGCTCAAGGGCAACTTCTTGTAACTTCACTTCCAACCTCGACGCTGCATTTTTCTCCATACGGATATAGTGCTTTTCCGTCTCGATATTGTGCCGTCTCTCCTCTTCCAACTCTTTGGTCTTTAACTCTACAATTTTTTCTATATTGTTTTGAATATTTTTTAAAACGCCGACCATTGCCGTTTGCTCCACTGTTTTATTTTCAGCAAGCTTTACGATGTTTGAGCTGATATTTTCAAATTATAGTTTTCCTCAGTCAACAGCTCCTCCAAATTTGGTACTCTTCGTTTAGTTGTTCGATTAGGTGTTTCGTTATTCTGTTTCCGTTTTTTTGGAGTTGCTGCCTGAGGAGAACTATAATTTTAAGAAGCATATGATGATGGTGAAGTTGGAGAAGATATAGGTTGTGTTGGCGGTGCTAAGGTCTGCTTGCACGTTTCTCTCTTTTGGCAGAAAGCCTTTGTGCCATCAAGACCATCTACTGTGGTATAGAACCGTCATACAAGAGCAATCTCTTCATCTATATCACTCAATGTAATTGTATTGCAGTTGCCTCCACCTGTCTTCTTTAATTCTTTCCTGTTGTGGCCAAGTTTGCATTTAACATTACTTTTCCAATCAAGCCATGTCTAGAAATACAAAAATTTGATATTTTATTTATAAACTTACTTTTTTCCAACACGCTGTTTCTTTAATAGGAGCTCCAGCAAGGTTTAGCTCATCTTTCAGCTTGCTCGAAACCTCATTTTGAGCAACCTTGTCTCCTTTGACAAAGCCTCGGGCAATATCTGTGTGCTCCTTCATGAAAGCTAATAAAATTTTTTGTTGTTTAGTGTTCTTCTGTTTTCTCCTAATAAAAATTAAAATATATAAAATATTAAAATATATAAACTTTGAAGGGAATTTAACTTACATTTTTATCCTTTGCACCTATTAACTTAAATAAAAACTTTAAAATTCGTACACTTTTTGTTTGTTTGTTTGTTTTATTTGTACTTTTTTTATTTATTTCATGGAAACATATGTTTGAGTTAAGAAACATATGTTTGAGTTAAGAAACATATGTTATCTAGAAACCGAGGTGCCATATGGTTCTTTATTCAGTTTCACAAAAAAACTTTTAAGTATTTTATGCATGTTTTTTCTTAAGTTTATAGAAAAAGTATGAAGAAACATATTTTCTTTTAAAATAACAACTTATTTGTTCACATAATTGTTTTTGTTCTTCAATTTCATTCAATTAAAAATGACTTTTCCAAAAAAATTTCGATATTCAAATAAATTGGATTTGACTGGTTTCGAACATATGCAAAACAAGAAAAATATGTGATTTGATGAAAAATTTTTTTGTAATTCCTTTATTTGCAATAATTAGTGCATAATTGAAAAAATTATAATGGAAAATAAGTTGTGTAAATAAAATTTTTTTATTATAGTTATAGAACAGCATCATCTAAAAAAGTGTATTTTATTAACATCGACCACTTATTACGAGTTTTTTTTTAAATCAGTGAAAAATGTAGACGTTTTTTAAAATCGTTTTTTTTTTCATATAATTAATGTTTAATTTTTTATAATAAATACAAGGTTCAATAAAAAACATGTTAGAGTTTAAATATCAATTAGTTTTTTTTATTCCCTTAATACCTGTTTAGTAGAAAAAAGGGCATTTGTTTTGATTTCACAAAGCCTTTTCTATGTGCATTAAAACAAGAAAAAATATTCTTATTGAAATTAGAGAACAGCAAAAAACTCGTAGATTTAAGAATTTTTTCATTTACGAGTTTTTTTTTGTTATAGTGGTTTCAAGAACGCAACCAACGCACAGTGGTCGATTTGAAATATTTAGGCGGCCAAAAGTCTAAATCTTAAATACGTAGTAGGCACAAAATATTGACGTCTACGTATAGTAAACACTTCCGCGAATTACCCCCCACCCTTTTTTTCAACAACCATACGTCACCGCTTCCGTGCAGTTAGACGCAATTTGATCGTTGACTTGATAAGTATTTCTATTTGGGTGCCCAAATTATATCAAATTTCGCAATATGCATGTATGTTTATTTTAAGTTGTGTAGTGAAGTGAAAGTGAAAGTGATTCCCGTAGCTCAAGTAAGCTTCTATTAAATAAATAATAGTTTTAACTTTTATTTTTAACTTTCGTTATATTTTTCGGTAGTTGAACATACCCTCCTTTTCACATAAAAAATGTAATTTTTTTAATTTCAAAAGCAATTTTGTTATGGATTAGGATTCGTCCGGATCATATTTTTTTGTTTATTGAATACGTTACACATTCAGCTTTTCAATAAAAAAACAAGAGCCGCAGAATCCCGCTTATTCCTTAAAGACAGCAGTTCAAAAAAAAATTTAAAAAACCATTTTTTTAATTTTGTTTTTCTTTTTCTTTTTAGTTATGGAGATACCTAGTTCGTCGGGGGTAAAAACAGTGACCCGTAAATGTATGTTTGAGCAAATGGAACTACAAAATTTGCCAAGTATGGATGAGAAATTGGAGTTTTTAGAAAACCACTTGCTAATGTCTTGCGGAGACACTGTGGAAAGATAAAAGAGCCTTAAGCATAAATTTTCCTACATCAAACACGAATTTAAACAGAGATGGCTAAAAGCTCATAAAGTTGAAGAAGTTTTTATGAAAAACAACCAGAAGTGGCTGGAAGGCACTTTTGAAATACCAGTGCATTCGCTTAATCAACCAGGTCGTCCGAGCAAATCATTTTCGGATTCGAGTGAACGAAGCAAGAGAAGAAAAACTGGGGAAATTCGATCAAATGTTGATGATGAAATGATTATACATGCCGCACAAGTCATATTGCAAACGAAGGGAAAAAGAAATGCCTCAAAAGTGGTCAAAGATATACGAAATTCACCAACAAAGGCTAGTAAATATAGAAAAGCCTATTCCAAGACCAATGAAACAATTGCTCCTTTGACCCCGTTTCAAGCACTCAAAATGTTCGTAGAAGCTGATCTAACAAGACGAAAATATGAAATAATAAGGGCAACTAACCCAAAAACATTTTCGGTCATACAGACAGAATTTTTCAAGAAAATTTTCAAGGGAAGAATGCAACCGTGATATTTATCAAAGATTGCTTCTTACTTCAGATCCACTCGTAAGTTGTGCAAGATCGTTAAAGAAAACTTCACACAACATTTTTTCCAGTGAAGTTATAGAACTATTAGAACCTGCCGAGCCCCACAGACAATCAAGTATTGAACACGAAGAAGTCGAGATAAAAACATCTTTTAATAAGACAATTTAATGCATTTTTATTTATTTATGATTTATGAGAATAAAATGTGTTTTTATTATAAAATATATGATTTTCTTATTTATTTTTTAAAATAGATAGTTTTTTAAAATACAGTCTTTCGAAGCCATTAACGTCCAAAAATATTTTTGGCCGCCTAAATATTTCAAATCGACCACTGTGCAACGTCAAACTATTTTTAAATCAAATATAAACCCTATTACCCTATTATCAAACCCAACTAAAGTTAATATTAGACATATAATAATGTTCCTAAAAGAGACAAACTTATACAAATTTATTTAGCAATAAAAATAATTGAAAGAAACAAAACTTCTTACATTAAACATTGTATCTAGAAATAACAATCTAATTTCTATCGAGCCTAAGGCCTTGTAGACATGGCCCTTATTATACATTATTTTATTACTTATAATTATTCTATAATGCTACAAATAAATAAATATATTAACATAAGGAAAAAAGGGAAAATCTAAATATATAAGCATACATATTTAAGGAAAATATAATATATTCTTAGAAAAGGAAGATATATTAAAGGGGAAAAAATACTATTGTTAAAATTAAGAGCATGTACATTATGAGTAATGTGACGTTTTAAAATTCTTATTAAGAGTATTCAGGTTAGGGAAGTTAGGAGAAATTCCAACCCCGATCCACTGGAAACGAAGCTGATCAAAATTCATCAAGAAAGCGGTAGAATTCAACATTCATTAAGGGAGCAGCTGGAAGCAGTGAGCGGATAAGATGGAAAGGTGGCCACAAGAAGGAGATAAGGTTCAACGTCTTGAGTAAATAGATATTGATTAAAGATCAACTGTAAGGGTAGAGTGCGATTGGTCCATCAAGAATTTTGTATGTGATAGATTGGCTATTGGTTTATGCCCGCGCAAACTGCAACTCAAGGATAATGCCAGCAGTCACAGCTTGGAACAGCCGTTGTGATGAGGCAATGTTGTTTTTGGCTAGCTGGCAAGATGGTCATTGGGGCAAGAGGCCAAGTTGATTCATAAGCTATATGTTTCGTCTCGAGTCAACAACGAAATATCGCCCATGTTGATCCAGCAGAACAACATGCCTGTTTATTTGGTCAGGTTGATCCAGCAGAACAACATGCCTGTTTATTTGGTCAGGAACGTTGTCAGAAAAGAATGGTCAATATAAGCTATGTCGAGGTGACCAAGCAGCAAGCTGATTCCTGCGGCGATGAAGTAACCATGTGCGTCATTCTGCATCATTGAAGGTAATCGGGAGAATTATGAGCTCAGTACATCAACGCCAGGGGTCTCATGGGATATTAACCATTTCTTGCTGAAAGTATTGCCGTGAGTTTGCGGCAGGCCAAACCTTGTTTTGTTTATGAGTCTGTATCGGAACTCGATCATCAATGGCGTCGGGCCATGATCACCATTTTCGTTTCATCCAGCGACAGGCCAGAATTTGTTTTACGAAGCGGCCAACCAAAGTCTGTTTTTGCAAAGCAGTGGGCCTAAAATCTGTTTTACGAAGCAACAGGACGTTAATTTTTCTTTTACTTATTAATTTACGATTTTTTTTTTTGTCTATTTCATTTGCCGAAATGGTTGCCAGTGGCGACCATCATCAGGGTTTAAATATTTAAAAAACAAAAAAAAATTTTTTTATTACAACTAAATTCTCGAACTTGACTTTTCGATGTTTCAACTTTGGTTATTATTTTATTCTTTTACTTATTTTATTTTATGTTAAAGATTATACAATTCTGACACCATGTTTTAATGACAAAATTAATTTAAACAACTTGACTTTTGTTAGACAATTTTTATAATAAGTTTCTTTATTAGGTTTATTATTATATATTACCTATATATTAATCTAGAGATGGCACTTAAGCGATGGCAATTAGCTAGATCTGAAAATAAGTCAGACAAGTTATTAAGCCATCACCAAGACTCAAAAAACACTAGTAGCTGTATATGATTTACAAGCTGATCTACAACTACCTCGTGGAAGAATAGCCGCCGCACAGTGGACCATTTGACGAGAAGGCGGTCAAAAATCTATAACTTTTGATTGGATTGGAATTTTGATATGCGGTTTTTTTTGTTTGGTAGGTGAGACTTTAGCCTTCTATAGCCTTTGCTATAAAACGTAAATAAAAAAAGTTACGGAGGGTTTAAAATACATTTTCATTTGTAGTTGAATTTTAGTACAAAAGTGAAGTGTTAAAAGGTAAAAAAGGTTTTTTTTAATATAATGTCTAATTTTTTCAGTTAATTTTACAACTAATACTTTTGAACAAAAAAATATTTCTATATCAATTTTTATGGTAAATTTATGAAATATAACAATTTTTATTGTAAATTTACAAAATATATAAATTTTTAAATCAAGAAAATTTTTTAACTATATAAAAAAAAGTGTAACTTATTGTTGTTGTAATGAAAAAGTACTTTAAATCAACCAATTTTAGTAAAAATTTCTTCTAGCCTTGATTTTCATCTTCTAGAAGTTGATCTGAAGTGCACAACAAAATAGTGATAAGGTCTTCATTAGTACAACATCTGGACATTTTCCTTGTGTTGTGCTCGCGAAAGAATCTGTAGTCTTTGTTCCTTTTTTCTTGCGCTTCTTCAGATAGATCTCCTATTGGAAGCATATTGTTTTGAATTATTTGTTCCCCATGGCACAAAATTTTATATAAAGTATAGCTGTTTTATTGGCGTACTCTCCTAATTTTTTTGCATTTATCTTTCTGCTGCATGCTAGAACTTGTAATATCATTTTGAATCGTCTTATTAATTCATGATCTACACCTGTTATAGATGCTGCAGTTTCCGGATCGGAAAAAAATCTCCTTGCAGCATTTCCATAATTTGTGTTTCCTTCCCCTTGTTTTGGTTGGTCGATTACGAGGCCTAGCTGTAGATATTTTTGTTGAATTAGTTTTTTTTGCTTTCTTTTTTCTTAATTTTCTTTGTTTTTTCTCACTGTTTCGCCTAACGGACCAAATTCCAAATCATAACCCAATTTAAGAATATGCTCCATGAAACGTATGCTAGCATGAAGAGGGGACATTAAAATTCGTAGGCTTCCTTAAAACTATCGTCTTCTGGTGGGGGTTGGCTTAATTGACTTGATGTCTTTTGGCATATAATGCAGCTTGACGTTGACTTTGTTCTAGTTAAAGCTTGTGCAACTTTTCCATCAATCATTGTGAGACACATTTTAAAATGTACTTCAATGTCTTGGTCATCAAATTTAAATATTACTGGTTGAAGTTCCTTAATTTGATCTTTTATTTTTTGAACTTCTTCAGTTATGACATCTTTGGTTTCCTTTTTGAATGCAAACTTTATTGGTCTGCAATTCTTTGTTGAAGAAGGAATTTCATTTTTCCATATATCAATTTCTGTTGCTCTACTAGTTGACGGCTCTATGACGCTATACCTTTTTGTTAAGCGCAATGGAACGAAAGATACCATACATAAATTAGCATCTGATGAATTTTCGGCATTAAATTGCTTGTATTGTTTCTGACCAGAGGATCCATCACATCCTCATTTAGAAATTAAAGTAATGCTGCCATTACCAATTTTTTTAAATGATCAGTATCAAGCGTATTTAGCAATCCTTCTGAAGTATGTTCAAGGAGATCTTGCAATTTTACTTCTGCTGATGTTGAAGTGACACTAATAGCAGATTGTGAAGGTAAGCATTCTTTTTTGGCAGAAACTAAATCTCGATTCTCTGGAAAAATCCCACAATTCTTTTCATTGGTTCGCTTCCGCAATTCCTTATATTGATTTTTGGTCAATTTCAAATCCAAAAATAGGGCGAACGCCCTTTTCAAAATCCTCTTTGTGCGCCTTGTGCTCGCTTCTACTATTTTTTTAATTATTTCAATTTTATTATTTTTATTTTGGGTTGCTTGAATTTGGTGCAAAAATGAATCCTTAATAATTCTTTGAAAAATTTCTTCATTGATATTCTCCAGCTTGCGCCTTCGAGATCTTTCACTACATCCGTCAATTGGTTTTGCTGGTCGACCATTTTTTCCACTTTCGTTGGCAGTTGTAGATGCACTCTCAAAAATAAGTTCCTTTATTAACCAGTCTTGGTAACGTTTGTACATCTTTGCCTTGCTATGAGAGCATTCAATGTACCGTCTTTTCAAATTCGATGCAAAATTAGTAATTTTTCCTTTGTGCATTTCAATGTCTCCTAGGTTACAATTCTTAAAGAAGTAGTTATTCACTATGTGCAAAATTACATCGTCTACATCATTTCGTTAAAAATAAATATCTGCCAGAGCTCTGTAACAGTACTTAGCCATTGCACAAATTGTAATGAATAATATTTGTGGAAACATTATTATAAATACTCTTTCTTGCAATTATGTAAAATAAAATTTTTTATCTTTTATTACCACTTTTAGAAGCATAAAAAAACCCACACCCTAACCCCTTTTAAAAGGTGAAGCATACCTGCTCATATCTTAAAGGGCTATGTCGCAATAGTTTTTTTCACCATTTACCTGTTATTTAAATTGTTTCCCATTTTGTCAGGTATTTAAACTATATAACTCTAATTCAGACTATTAATGTTTTTGAAAGATACCTATGTAAATGTACCTGTAACAATTAAGCGCATTATATCTCAACCCTTTTTTATAAGTATATAACAACTCCTGACAGCTCTACCGACACGCAAAAAAATACACCGCGGTGCACCGGTACGACCAACTTTTGTATTCATAACACTCAGACGGACGGACGGACATCGTTCAATCGACTCAGAAAGTGTTTTTGAGTCGATCCGTATAATAAAAGATGGATAAAGGTCCAATATTTTTGGCAGTTACAAACATCACCTCAAACTTAATATATCCTAACCACATACTGGACAACTTTTGTATTCATAAATTTTGCAGAAAATATCTAACCTTGGGTCAGAAAAATTGTTCTGGTGCACACGGGCGGAAGCTGGCGGCTGTATAATGTGGTATAGGAGTATAGGGGAGGGTTCGGACTATAGAAGAGTGCAAGATTTTTTCCGACTGCTTTTGACTGGCAGGAGTTATGCTCTATTAAGTAGGAGATTTTCGGAAAATTTGGACCTTTTTAAAAAAATTTTAAATTTCGGAATGACTCAGTGCTTTTATATTTTTAACGTTAATAGTATGGAAGCCGCAAAATTATACAAAATTTATTTCACTTCAAAATCTTTTAAATCAAAAAAGTTACAGTCATTCAAAAATAAAAATTTACAAAGAAATTTTTAATTTTAGCAAAAAACTGAGAAAGCACATTTTCGAAGACCCTGTTCGCTGTGATACAGTTTAGATACAGTCGCAATTTTTTTGGTTCCCGCGGTTTATTAGTATTTACTTTCAAATGAATAACATAACTGAGTTTGAAATTGTTCAGGCTCAAGATCAAATGTTTTTACTTTAAATAAAGTAAAAGCATTAGCACATTTGTTTCAAAAATTGATCTATGTATGTTTAAGCACAAATTCTTTTATTTTGCTCATTAATTTAGTTTGCCCTTTTGCAAACCCTCACCCACTTTAAGGGTTAATTACTGGTTAGAATCTAAGTTTTACTCCTTTTTGTAAACATCTTTGTAGGGAGTTAACGGTATCTAAAAACATTGCTTGTTGCCTCTTTCTATCCTAGTTAGATGTAACTTTTTTTTAATCTTCGTTTGAATGCCAAGACGAATACATTGTCTACACGGATCTCTATATACTTATATACAGTCCATTTTAAAGGTAATTGATTTTTAAATAAAATATAGAGAATCTTCTCTTTATTAACCAAATCTTAAAAATCTTGTTTCTTTTTACTTCCCCGCATTTACGGCAAACATTTGGTCCTTCGAACCGGATCTTTTTTTCGAGCTTTAAAGTTGGGAATTAATATTTAATTTAATTTGCAGAAATTCAGCCATCTTGCTGCATCAACAACTGTAACATCAGCTTTAATTTTTTTAAATCTTCAAATTTTAAAAGGTGCGTACATTATTTTTTAAATAGTGCAAGTGTGAAAATAAATCGTGTTTATAAAATTAAAAAAGATAGTGAAAATACATTTTTTTATTAAGATTAATTTTTACCTATAATAAAAAAGTATTTGTTCCTTAATACTTTTTTATATTATTGTGATTGATCGCGTTACAACCCTTCGTCGTAATATTTTTTTTAAACAGTACCTTTGTTTTGACACTTTGTCATTACACTTCTTTTGGGTACTCTTTTTTTACAACAGTGCGTTTTGTTTACGTGGACGGACAAATTAAATTTTTTTCGTGTTAAATTTCTTTAAAAAATTTTTTGTTCGTTTAATAAATAATATACGGAATTAAAAGTGTTTAATTATTTTTTAATAATAAATTTTAAAATCGGTTTCTTTATTTATTTGCAAAGTGCCGTCGGGTTTGCGATTAGTGATCTTGTGTTTTTACATACATATATTGGTTTATTATTTTATAAAACTAACCCTTAATACTGTTGACAGCTATACATACATACGTGTATATATATTATCGAAGTGTTTTTATTTTCTTTTGTGTTTTATTCGCGTATACGATTTTTTTATATTTGAATATTTTACAAGCTGTGTTTGTTTACAACTTACACTAGCTTCATATCGACCTGCATACGTACCGTGTTGTTGTTGTTTTTTTTTCATTTACAACATATTGTCACCCTACTGTCCGGTATAGTCGCGACATATTTAGCTTGTTTTTTTTTATTGAGATTTTTTTTTTTTTTTGTATTCTCAATTGGCATTTTTTAATAAAATTAATTTATAAATTCAAAATTTTAGTGCATTTATCGTGTTTTTTCGGAAATTTTCGTTTTTATTAATTTTTTTTTTGAATAAAATTTTGACAAAATGCCTGAAACAGCCCTTGATGTTTTTATTAGAGATTCTGATGCTCTTATAAAATACGAAGCTAAATTTAACGACATTCGTGAGGAACTTCATTCGAGTTTTAATTTAGAAATACGCGGTAAGGAAATTAACTTGTTATGGGAACAAGCTAAATCTTCATACCGTACTTGTCTTAGTTATCTCGAAAATTCTGAAGACGCGGAACCCGAAGATGTTGACGCTGCTGAGTCAAAATACGAGACAACATTTAACGCGTACGTTAATTGTTTAGCAATGATCAACGAGAAATTACACAATTTCGAAACCAAGGCAAAATCGAAGGATCAGTCTTCGCCTGTAGACTTAAATTCTTCTGATAACTTCTGCCATAATTTGACTCTGCCGCCGTGCGATACAGACGTTTTCGAGGGTGACTATCTTTCTTGGCCCACTTTTAGGGATATTTTTACCGCGGTATACATAAATAATTCTCGCTTAAGCAATATTGAGCGTTTGTGCCATTTGGTTCGAAAAACGAGTGGTGAGGCGCGTGAAATTGTTTCAAAATGTCCACTTACTAATGCTGGCTTTGATATAGCTTGGCGAAATTTGAGAGAAGCGTACGATAATCCTCGTATGTTGGTTCACAACCAACTCAAAACGCTTTTCAGTCTTCCCTTTTATGATAAGGAGACTAGTGGGAATTTAAAAGCTTTACAACGCGGTATAAACGGTTGCCTTACAGCCATGTCTACTTATGACATTTCTACTCAAAGCTGGGATCCAATATTAGTTTTTATGTGCATTCAGCGGTTACCTGTAAATACTGTTAATATTTGGGAACAGAGTGTAAAAGACAAATCGGCCTTGTCTCTCTGGAAAGATTTGGACCACTTTCTGACAGAAAGAACCCAAACGTTAGATTGTCTTCGTGACTTAAGAAGTTCAGAACCTGTCAAAAAGGCTTCTTAACATAAAATAAAAGCGCATCATTCTAATGCTGCTTCCTCTTCAAATGCCTCTTGCATTTTATGTAAAAATCAAGTCCACTTTTTACGATCTTGTCATCGTTTTAAAAGTTTATCGATTGCGGACAGATATTCTACCCTTAAAAAGTTTCATTGTTGTGTCAATTGTCTTTCAAGAACACATGAAGCTAAAACTTGTAATAGCAGTTATAATTGTTCCATCTGCAATAAGCGTCATCATACGATGCTGCATCGGGAGTTGCCGAAATCTGATAGTTTAGTTAGGGAAACTCATAATTCTAATTCGGGTGCGAGTCCGGTTATAGCCTCTCGACTTACCAACTCCATACCCATGAATTCTTTCCCCTCTTCGTCAAATAGCAACAATGCCACAGCTCCTTTAAATCGACAGGTATTTCATACCTCACAAGATAGGACTGTGCTTTTGGGGACAGCAATGGTGAATATTATTCACCAGGGTACGACGTATCCAGCTCGGGCCCTTATTGACCCGGCTTCTGAAGCTTCGTTCATTTGTGAACGATTGCAAAATCGCTTGAAACTTTCGACGCATTCTACGAATGCTCAAATTTCAGGTGTTAATCAAGCTGTCTCTGCTACCTCTAGAAAACTTTATTCTCTTCAAATTGGCTCTCCTATTGATTCATCCATTGTAGTGGAAACTAATGCTCTTGGTTTATCTAAAATATCGGGCAATTTGCCTTCATTTGTACTTCCTTCTCATCTTAGGAACAATTTGCCCAACCTTCGGTTAGCAGATAAAAACTTTTTCGATAGCAGACCTGTCGATCTTTTGCTTGGCGCTGATCTTTACCCTAAAATACTTTTAGGTGAAATTCGTCGAGATATTTTGGGCTCCTTATTAGCTCAAAATACTATTTTCGGTTGGATTATTACTGGTCCAATTTGTCATTCCCAAGTTCAAGTCTATTCAACTAAAGTTGATTTTTCTGAAGAAGATTGCCTGAATAGAAATCTTCTCAGATTTTGGGAACTTGAGGAAAATCCGAAAAGGAAAATTTTTTCAACTTTCGATAAAATTTGTGAAGAAAATTATAGGAAGACTACACGTCGAGCTTCTGATGGTCGATACATTGTGACCCTTCCATTCAAACCTGAATTTCCTCAACACTTAAATCTAGGTTTATCTCGACCAAGTGTTCTCAAACAATATCATCGCACAGAATCCTCTCTTTTTCGAAGACCTGAGATTAAGAAATTGTATGATAGCGTCGTTAGTGAATATTTGGACCTAGACCATATGAAACTTGTTTCTTCTCCTTCATCGGCAACAACTTTTGCTTGTTACTTGCCACATCATCCAGTCGTTAAACCTGAACGAAAGACCACAAAGTTAAGAGTCGTTTTCAATGCCTCTAATAAAACTTCGAACGGGAATAGTCTTAACGACTGTCTCTATGTTGGGCCTACTTTACAGTCTGACTTAGTCCTATTAATTTTAAGGTGGCAACTTTTTAAATTTGTTTTTAATTGTGACATTACACAAATGTACCGACAAATTAGAGTTGATGCAGCTCATACTCCATTTCAACGTATCTTATTTCGAGATTCTCCGACGGAGGACGTTAAGGACTATGAGTTGCAAACAGTGACTTTTGGCGTTAACTGCGCTCCTTATCTTGCCATTCGGACATTGTTACAATTAGCAGATGATTCTGAAGCTGAGTACCCTTTAGCATCACACATTTTACGGAAGTGTATGTACGTTGACGACGTTTTGACAGCGACTCACGACATTTCAACTGCTTTGATCGCTCGTGATCAACTTATTGCAGCTTTGTCTTCTGCTAAATTTGAACTACGAAAATGGACATCTAACGAACGAACAATTTTGGACAGATTTCCTTCTGAACATTTAGTTGATGCTAAGGTTTTGACCTTTGTGGAATCAAGTAGCTCTAAAACTTTGGGTATTCAATGGAACGCTCAACTGGACTCTTTTTACTTTAGTGTAAATCCTATTGCACATAAATCGAGTCACACTAAAAGAGAAGTTTTATCTACGATTGCAAAGTTATTTGACCCTGTGGGTTGGCTAGGTCCAGTTGTTGTAGTCGCGAAAATGATTATGCAGAAGGTCTGGTTAGATAACATTAATTGGGATGATTCTCTAGCACTTTCAACGGAAAACGAGTGACAAAAGTTCGTTACTTCATATCATGAAGTCAACAATATACGAATTCCACGCTGGGTTCATTACACCCCTGATTCGTCCGTCGAACTTCACGTCTTTTCTGATGCCTCGGAAAAGGCATACGCGGGGGTAATTTATATCCGCATCGAAACCCCCAAAGGCGATATATATACCCACTTGTTGTCTTGCAAAACTAAAGTGGCACCTGTAAAATCAATTTCGATTCCGCGACTTGAACTTTGCGGAGCAGTTTTGGCTTCAGAACTTTTGAAGACAATACTGAGCGAAATCGATATACGACTTAACCAAGTTTACTGTTGGACTGACTCTACGATCGTCCTTGCTTGGTTAAAAAAGGATGCTTGTTCTTGGACCACATTTGTTGCAAACAGAGTGTGCAGAATTCAGGAAAATGTCGGTCAGCATAATTGGTATCACGTAAGATCTGAGGATAATCCTGCCGATTTGGGCAGTCGTGGTATATCTCCGTCGGAGCTGGCAGATAATGACCTATGGTGGCATGGACCAAAATGGCTACGCCAAGAAAAAACGCAATGGAATATCTCTGATATTTCTCGTCTTGACACTGATATTGAGTGCCATAAAGTTAAAACTCATGCTTCGTTCTTTACGAACACACAAGGAGATGACGGTTTTATCGACATTCTTGATAATTATTCGCGTCTTGATAAAGCGCTTCGCGTCATTTCTTATATTTTGCGATTTTTCTATAATTGTCATCCTTCCCATAAATCAAACCGTAATTTGTATGAAGACACTATTCTTTCTAGTATCGAGATGAAAAGGACTATATTACGTTTAGCCATGATCTCTCAAAAGTGTCATTTTGCAGATGAATATAAATGTCTTTTGGAGAGGAAACCTTTAAATTCGAAAAGTTTTTTGATTCCTTTGAATCCATTTCTGGACAAAGATGGTGTGATGAGACTAAATGGTCGTTTAGTTAAATCCCCATCTCTTCCTTATAGTGAACAGCATCCAATTATTTTACCTTATTCGAGTAGATTTACGCTACTTTTAACGGAGTTTGTTCATTTGATTTCCATTCACGGTGGAAATCAGCTCATGTTGCGAATACTTCGTATTGAATATTGGGTCCCTCGCTTAAAATCTAAAATTCGTGGAGTCATCGGTCGCTGCAAACGTTGTATTCTTGTAGTCAAATTATGGCCGCTCTACCGCCTGAGAGGACTTTACTTGATAGACCGTTTACTACAACTGGTGTTGATTTCGCAGGTCCTTTCGATATTAAAAGTTTCACTGGTAGGGCTTGTAAGATAACAAAAGGTTATGTTTGTGTTTTTGTATGCTTTTCTACAAAAGCTATACATCTGGAGGCCACTTCTGATTTGTCTACGGCTACCTTCTTAGCAGCATTTCAGAGATTTATCTCACGCCGAGGTTATCCAATCACAATATTTTCGGATAACCGTACAAACTTTGTAGGCGAGTCTCGTGAATTGGAGAAAGACTTTAAAACTTTTCTTAAAGATAGTCAGACCACTACGTGTTCTACGTATGCAATTCAGGGTCTCACTTGGCGTTTTATCCCCGCAGGTGCTCCTCATATGGGTGGCCTATGGGAAGCCGGTGTAAAGAGCTTCAAACTTCATTTTCGAAAAGAAGCTCAATCTTTTAAATTTACATTTGAGGAATTCGCGACTCTGCTTGCGAGAATAGAAGCGTGCCTTAATTCGCGCCCTATTTGTCCTATGACAGAAAACCCTCAAGACCCGGTTGCTCTAACTCCTGGCCATTTTTTAATTGGCTCTCCAATTCTTGCTCCCCCTGAGCCTGAAATTAATGAAATGCCTATAAGTTTAATTAATCGATTTAGAAGAATGAAAGCTATTTCTCAACATTTTTGCCGACGGTGGAAAGAGGAATACTTGATTAATTTGCATAAAAGGTATAAATGGCAAAATCTGAAACGCGAAATTCAAGTTAATGATTTAGTAGTTGTACGGCACGAACAATTACTTCCAACTTCGTGGAGATTAGGCCGCGTCGTTAAAACCTACCCGGGTAGTGACGGTCACGGGAGAGTCGTCGATATACGCACTGTGAATGGGGTTGTACGACGACATATCGCAAAACTGGTCATTTTGACTAATCTAATCAATTAAATCTTACTTTATTATTTTCACTAATATTTGTTGTTTCCTAGCACTATGGACGCATTACCCACCTTCTTTGATGATGCTCTCTTAGATGACTACGAGGAAGCAATGGAAATTGTGGAACCGGTTTCTGCCGCAACCCCTTTGGCTGCACCCGTTGCTGATAAGGAGGATACACCGGCTCCTGTTGGTGTACCGCCTCCGTCTGCTGATACTCCAGCACCAGTAATTCCGTCGACTTCCGAACCTTTATCGGAAACCAAAGGAACCTCGAGCTCGAATGGTAATCCCGAAATTGCAAATCGCCATTGTAGGGTATGTAGTGGTAAACATCCATTAAGGGCGTGCAATAAATTTTTAAAATTGAGCCATGAGCGGAAGCTGCGAATGGTGATCCTTCACCGCTATTGTTCGCGCTGCTTAGCGCATTCGCACTCCGCAAAGGATTGCAAAAGCACGTTTAAATGCGGTCAATGTAAAGGCGATCATAACACCCTTTTACATTCCGATCGTTCTATGCAGTCTGGTTCGAAAAAGAAACCATTACCTCGCACTCCGGCTTCTTCTTCTAAGAAGCCTCCGTCTGGCCCGCTCGTACCACAGTCTACCACTTACCGTCCGTCGTCCTCCGTTTCAAAGACTTGCCCCTTACCCATCCGTCATGTTGTCTCGTTTTCCCCCACTGTGTTGATCAGACTCATCTTACCGACAAACTCCATTCCGATACGAGCAGCTTTGGACCCTTGCTGTAGCATTAGCTACATCTGCGAATCCTTGGTCTATCAATTGCGGCTGCCCGTATCTAAGATGGACAATATTGGATATTGTCGATTAGCTGTCGGTTCGTCATTTGACCCAACACAACGAATTTCGCTCACGGCGAAAGTTACTAAAATGCGCGGTGTTAAGACTCCTTCAGAGTCCGTTCCAGATACTATACGGGAACATTTTGCCGGGTTCCAATTGGCGGACCCCCGTTTTAACGTATCTGGGCCGGTAGCTTTGGTCTTAGGACCTGAAGTTAACCCTCAGATTATTAAGGGAAAAATATATTCGAGCCCGGGTCTTCCAATGGCACAATATACCATATTTGGTTGGGTCATTTCTGGCCAATCGCCTCTTTAGAGGACAGGTCCCCTTGGACCTATGATCCCCTTGGATCAACGACCCCCTTGGGTCAAACCCGATCCCCTTGGATCAACGCGGTCCCTTGACCGCACGACGAAAATCCAGTTTATACTGGTCTGATCCCTTGATCAGCTGATCCATTGATCAAAGAACCCAGTCCATACTGGTTTGGTCCTAGTTTTAAGTGTTTTTTGAAAAAATGTAAAAAAAAAAAAAAAAAATATATATATATATACATGAAATATTTAAAATTATGAAAAAACATTTATTATACTTTTACCTTTCCTTGCTTTTGTAACCTCTCTCTTTTACCTAGCTAAGACTTTGTTGCAACCTCCTCTAGTGTTGCAAGGTGGCCGGCAATGTTTAAGCACAAATTCTTTTATTTTGTTCATTAATTTAGTTTGCCCTTTTGCAAACCCTCACCCACTTTAAGGGTTAATTACTGGTTAGAATCTAAGTTTTACTCCTTTTTGTAAACATCTTTGTAGGGAGTATTTACATAGATTCTAGCGAGTAAACCGTTAACGGTATCTAAAAACATTGCTTGTTGCCTCTTTCTATCCTAGTTAGATGTAGCTTTTTTTTAATCTTCGTTTGAATGCCAAGACGAATACATTGTCTACACGGATCTCTATATACTTATATACAGTCCATTTTAAAGGTAATTGATTTTTAAATAAAATATAGAGAATCTTCTCTTTATTAACCAAATCTTAAAAATCTTGTTTCTTTTTATTTCCCCGCATTTACGGCAAACAATGTATATTCTGCATGACAGGTTATACAGCTGTTTCGGGAAGAGTCACCAACCCTCATCAGTAACCAAAAGCAGTAGATAGTTTGTTTGGTAAAAAGTTAAATTCATATATATTTGCTGAAAACAACCAAATGAGAATTCAAGCAAAAAATAATAAAATTAAAAATACGGAGGGCACGCCGTTAACGCTAAATGTAAGTTTAGCAAAAACAAATTGTTTTTCTTGTTTTTTCAAGACAAAAACAAACATGTATATTTTAGTATGCAATGTGTACTCGTATACAATCATATTTGTTTCAAAGTTGTTCTATTTTTAGTTTGTTATATTGGAAGAGGCTTAAATAGTATAACTTTTGCTTGAATTCTCATTTGGTTGTTTTCAGCAAATATATATGAATTTAACTTTTTACCAAACAAACTATCTACTGCTTTTGGTTACTGATGAGGGTTGGTGACTCTTCCCGAAACAGCTGTATAACCTGTCATGCAGAATATACATAGATCAATTTTTGAAACAAATGTGCTAATGCTTTTACTTTATTTAAAGTAAAAACATTTGATCTTGAGCCTGAACAATTTCAAACTCAATCATTAAATTGATAAAGATCGAAAATAAGATTTTTTATTTTTATAAAAAATAATAAAATTAAAAATACGGAGGGCACGCCGTTAACGCTAAATGTAAGTTTAGCAAAAACAAATCGTTTTTCTTGTTTTTTCAAGACAAAAACAAACATGTATATTGTAGTATGCAATGTGTACTCGTATACAATCATATTTGTTTCAAAGTTGTTCTATTTTTAGTTTGTTATATTGGAAGAGGCTTAAATAGTATAACTTTTGCTTGAATTCTCATTTGGTTGTTTTCAGCAAATATATATGAATTTAACTTTTTACCAAACAAACTATCTACTGCTTTTGGTTACTGATGAAGGTTGGTGACTCTTCCCGAAACAGCTGTATAACCTGTCATGCAGAATATACATAGATCAATTTTTGAAACAAATGTGCTAATGCTTTTACTTTATTTAAAGTAAAAACATTTGATCTTGAGCCTGAACAATTTCAAACTCAATCATTAAATTGATAAAGATCGAAAATAAGATTTTTTATTTTTATAAAAAATAATAAAATTAAAAATACGGAGGGCACGCCGTTAACGCTAAATGTAAGTTTAGCAAAAACAAATTGTTTTTCTTGTTTTTTCAAGACAAAAACAAACATGTATATTGTAGTATGCAATGTGTACTCGTATACAATCATATTTGTTTCAAAGTTGTTCTATTTTTAGTTTGTTATATTGGAAGAGGCTTAAATAGTATAACTTTTGCTTGAATTCTCATTTGGTTGTTTTCAGCAAATATATATGAATTTAACTTTTTACCAAACAAACTATCTACTGCTTTTGGTTACTGATGAGGGTTGGTGACTCTTCCCGAAACAGCTGTATAACCTGTCATGCAGAATATACATAGATCAATTTTTGAAACAAATGTGCTAATGCTTTTACTTTATTTAAAGTAAAAACATTTGATCTTGAGCCTGAACAATTTCAAACTCAATCATTAAATTGATAAAGATCGAAAATAAGATTTTTTATTTTTATAAAAAATAATAAAATTAAAAATACGGAGGGCACGCCGTTAACGCTAAATGTAAGTTTAGCAAAAACAAATTGTTTTTCTTGTTTTTTCAAGACAAAAACAAACATGTATATTGTAGTATGCAATGTGTACTCGTATACAATCATATTTGTTTCAAAGTTGTTCTATTTTTAGTTTGTTATATTGGAAGAGGCTTAAATAGTATAACTTTTGCTTGAATTCTCATTTGGTTGTTTTCAGCAAATATATATGAATTTAACTTTTTACCAAACAAACTATCTACTGCTTTTGGTTACTGATGAGGGTTGGTGACTCTTCCCGAAACAGCTGTATAACCTGTCATGCAGAATATACATAGATCAATTTTTGAAACAAATGTGCTAATGCTTTTACTTTATTTAAAGTAAAAACATTTGATCTTGAGCCTGAACAATTTCAAACTCAATCATTAAATTGATAAAGATCGAAAATAAGATTTTTTATTTTTATAAAAAATAATAAAATTAAAAATACGGAGGGCACGCCGTTAACGCTAAATGTAAGTTTAGCAAAAACAAATTGTTTTTCTTGTTTTTTCAAGACAAAAACAAACATGTATATTGTAGTATGCAATGTGTACTCGTATACAATCATATTTGTTTCAAAGTTGTTCTATTTTTAGTTTGTTATATTGGAAGAGGCTTAAATAGTATAACTTTTGCTTGAATTCTCATTTGGTTGTTTTCAGCAAATATATATGAATTTAACTTTTTACCAAACAAACTATCTACTGCTTTTGGTTACTGATGAGGGTTGGTGACTCTTCCCGAAACAGCTGTATAACCTGTCATGCAGAATATACATAGATCAATTTTTGAAACAAATGTACTAATGCTTTTACTTTATTTAAAGTAAAAACATTTGATCTTGAGCCTGAACAATTTCAAACTCAATCATTAAATTGATAAAGATCGAAAATAAGATTTTTTATTTTTATAAAAAAATAATAAAATTGAATAACATAACTTTAAAATCGGTAAAAGAAAACTAAATGTGTTCAATTTTACGATCTATAATGCTACTTCCCAGCAAGGAAATTACTATATATAGCATGAAGGTGCAGCAAACTGGGGTTATGCTGAGATAGTATCTCATATATTTGATTACCTGAAAGAAAGCTGCTAAGGAAATAAAGCTATATTTTATTCTGATAAAAAAAAGCTCGATATTCCAACTATAACACAAACATATATAATTGTTGGTTACACACAATATGCAGGTAAATCAATGCATTCCGCAATTGAAAAAGAAATAAAAAATTAATTAATAAAACCAACTTGTAACTATTACCCAAGTGGCTATTAGAGACAAGAAGAAGAAAAATTATTTTGCCAAAGAAATAGTTACCTCAGACATTAATAACTAATAAACAGTTTCGCATAGAATGGGTACAAATTATCAAGTATCTACAAATAACCAAAAATTAAATTGGAGTAATGGAAGAACTTTCCTCTATAAGGAACCTCCTGGTATCACCAGCGTGAAAAAAGCCGATCTTATAGAATTGTGCAACAATAAATAAATTCCTGCAGCTTTTCGTGATTTCTATAAGCGCTTGAGAGTTAACAAAGAACTTTGCGAAGAAATGGAGAAAGAGGTGTATATTTAAACGTATTAATGTATTATCTAAAATTGAAATGTACTTAAAAATGTACAGTACAGTTATTTTTACTAACTTTAATAAATTTGTTAATTCTGAATGTAGTTATTTAATATTTAACTCGTATCAGTACAACACTTTACTATCTGAATATATCACATAATTGTCAAAATTGAGAATTGATAAAAGAGCAACTCGAAATAAAATCAAATTTAAATATTTTTATATAGAAGCCAGGATTAGTTCATCACAAAAAAAGGCATTATTTTGTATTTCAACTTATATTGATGTAAGCAATACATAAAAATCAATACTTTAAAGAATGATAAATATTTTACAACGTTTATACAAAACGATAAAAGTTTAAACTGTAATATCTCAAGACTATCTATTTTGAGCTGTTACAGTATTGCACTGGCAAGATGATATATTTAGGCTTATATTTCTGAATTAAAACGTAGAGATTCTACATATGTTTTTCCTATTTCGATAAAAATATGTCCAAAATAAACTGTTTAGTCTGCGAAAAGAATCTATTACATAGATTATTTAGTTTTAAGTAATTAAAAATGTTGTAATTACATTTGACTTGTTAAAAATGTTAAATTCAGATATATGTACATTAGAGTGGGTCAAATTGTAGGGGCCGAAAAAATCTATATGGGCTCATCGCGATTCTGGTACTATGGGCCATAACAAGTATATTTGCCCAAGGAACCATACCTCTAAAATCGTTTTCGAACCCTTCAAAATTTCGATGAAGAAATGGATTTATGTTCTATATGGGTACCCCATATAAAATTATTATGTCAGAAATAAATGTATTTATTAATTCATAGAATTTTATATATAATTCCGAAGAAGGTTAAATTGTATATTTAATGGTGCATAAAATATTTACTTTTTGAGTTTGAATTGACCATAATATTGCCCGAAACTCTAAAAAATTGCGAAAGTAAAAGGCACTACTTTTTTATGGAGAAAAAATAGGCCAAATCTCAAAAGTATTTCATTCATTTAATATAAACGAATATAACTTCTCAAAATTTTTTTAACGACTATCTTATAATATTTATAACATAGAACAAAACCTTCTTTAAAAAGAAAAAAAAAAACAAGTTAAAAAAATTATAGTCAGTCTAAACTAACAATACAATACCCTATACGATGCGTTTCGAGACCCATCTCTGGGAAAGTTCAGTCAAAATAGTGGAGGAACGCCGAACAGCATTAGGAGCTTGTGTAAGTGCTAGTACTATTCGTCGTGCAGTGCATGAAAATTGACTCTATGGTAGAAAAAGCACCAATATAAAGAAAATTATTTTTTTTTGGGAAACTGTTTATTAAGTGATGATTGTAAAATTTAAATTTTTTGAAGAAAAAGTTACAAAAAATATGGAGGTGAAAAAATAAAGCATTCGAAAAAATAAGCAGGGTGGTGGTTCCGTTATGGTATGGAGGTGTATGGTTGCAAGTGGTGTTGGAAATATTGTATTCATAGATAGTACTATGAATAGTACAGATTATCTTTAATAATAATAAATTCCCGTCGTTCCTATAAGGAGCATAGGGCCATAACATATCTGTTCCATTCAATTCTGTCCAACGCTAGTGCATTAATCTCGTTCCAGCTCTTGTACATTCTGGCAGCTTCCAATTCAATTTGGCGACGCCATGTGTGTGATGGTCTTCCTCTTATTCGGCTACCTTGAGGGTTCCATTCAATAGCATTTCTTGTGGTATCATTCAGTGGCCTTCGCAAGGTATGACCAATCCAACGCCATTTTCTTCTAAGAATTTCATTACTAATGGGGGTTTGATTTGTTTCTCTCCATAGCTTTTCGTTCGAAATTGTTTGAGGCCAAAATATTCTTAGAACTCTTCGGAGACATCGATTTATAAACACTTGCAATGAGTTTATATCACGAACTGCTGCGTTCCAAGACTCGCATCCATAAAGAAGCACGGATTTAATGCAAGAATTGAAAATGTTAATTTTTGTTCTTTTTGACATGTGAGGACATCGCCAAATGGGATTTAAGAGACCAAATGATCGCTTACCAAGATTAATGCGACTCTGTACATCATTACTGGAACCACCCGTTGTTGTTAATAAACTACCCAGGTAGGTGAATTTGGAAACATCTTCTAACACTATATCATTTATGGAAAACGTTCTGTTGTTTGAAGAGTTGATGCGCATTACCTTGGTCTTTGCTATGTTTATTTTCATACCGGCTATTTCTGCTTCTTTCTGTACTGCTGTGATCTTTGCCGCCATGTCGTTGTAGTTATGTGAAAGCAGACAAATGTCATCAGCATAGTCGAGATCCTCAAGCCTTCTATGAAATCCCCATGAAATTCCACTTTCTTCACGGGTTGCTTTATTCATGATGTTGTCTAAGACTATGTTGAAAAGCAGGGGGGATAAAATGCAACCTTGCCTCACGCCAGTATTTACGGTAAATCTATCACTCACGCAACCTTCATGCATCACTCTGCAGCACACATTATTATAGAGGGCTTGAATCAATGATATAATCTTGGTGGGTGTGCCTTTACATGCGACGGCATTCCAAATAGCCGAAGTCTATGAAAACGAGGTACAAAGGGGATCTCCACTCGACGGACTGTTCTATTATAATCCGGAAGCTGTTCACATGGTCTATGCAGGATTTTTGGGGTCGAAAGCCAGCTTGTTCATTGCGAAGATTTGAAACGAATGCGGCTGAGAGTCGTTTGTTTATAATCTGTGTTATAACTTTGTTTGCTATGTTGATGAGTGTGATACCACGCCAATTTCTACATTGAGATAAGTCTCCTTTTTTTGGGATGTTAATGATTAACCCTTCCTTAAGTTCATCGCATAGTTGATTAGTCCTCCAAAATTCCTCAATAATTTTATACATAAAACGGGCGCTTGTTTGTGGTGCTGTTTTAAAAAGCTCGGAGGAGATGTTATCTATACCTGGGGACTTGTTGTTCTTAAGGGCAATTATGGATTGTATAATTTCGGGTATATCAGGGCATTCTGTAGGTATATCATTCCTTATATCGTGGTGGTCGCAGTCACAAGGATCGTGCTGTATGGATACTGTATCTGACAACATAGTAGAATAATGTTGCAACCATAATTCCGTTTGGCCACTTTTTGATGTAATTATTTCGCCGTTGTTGGATTTAAGAGGTTTTGCCGTTGTAAAGTTCTTCTGAGTAAGTTTCCTGGTTATATAATATAGAGACTTAGTACGGTTATTCACAGATGCGATTTCTGCTTCTCTAGCAAGATCATCAAACCATCTGCGTTTGTCATTACGTGCATTTCTTTTCACACTCTTATCAATAGTCCGGTATATTTGCTTAACCTTAGTTTTTCATCGTTGGTCAATGCAGTATTTACTTGTGCTTTTGTATTCCTTCTTTCAGCAATCAAGTCCCAGGTAGTATCTGAAATCCAATGCTTCCTATAGTTGGTTTTGAATCCTTTATGCTCTTTAGCAGCCGATGTAAAACATTCTTCTACCGTCTTCCAGCCAACTGTGGAATTTGTTTGTGAGGCTTCTAGAGAGGTTCTTAATGCTTCAGAATAGGTGTTCAGTACGGTTGGATTTTTTAGTTTCTTTACATCAAATTTTCGTTGTACTTTTTTGATACTCTTTACGGCAGCAACTTTCAGACGGATTGTGCCTATTAGAAGATGATGGTCGCTATTGCAGTCGGCGCCTCGTTTATTGCGGTCATCGAGCAGAGATCCTCTCCATTTTCTGCTGATTGCTATGTGGTCTATTTGGTTTTCTGTTTGGAGAGACCCAAGTAATTTTATGTACCCGTTTATGGGGAAAAAGCGTACCACCGATAACCAGGTTGTTGTTGAGGCATAACTCGGCAAAAATTCACCATTTTCGGTCATTCTGCCAATACCGTGACGGCCCATCACACTTTCCAAGCCGCTGTTGTCGGGTCCAACTTGAGCGTTAAAATCCCCCGTCATCAACATAATATCACCACGATTAACAGAGGTTGTTACTCTTGTTAAGTGCTCATAGAACTCTTCCTTCACAGACAATTCTGAGGTTTCAGTGGGTGCATAGCAGTGTACACATGTAATGTTTCTGGCGCGGGTTTTAAATCTTGCTGTGATGATTCTGTCAGAATGCGGTTTCCAATCTATTAATGCATTTCGGGCATCTTTAGACAGCAGTAGCCCAACGCCGCTCGATCTTGGTTCTTCAGGCGGTTTACCGGAATAAATCAAAGAAAGTCCATTAGCTGTAGCAAACTCACCAGAGCCAGGCCACCTGGTTTCACAGAGACCCATGAATAAGAGGTTGTAACGGAGTAGTTCGTTGCATACTTGAGCAAGACAAGTGCTATCTAAAAGCGTACGGACTTTCCATATTCCAAATCGTGTCCATTTTTTAAAGCTAAAAGTCGTCATCAGGTTAATCGTTTGGTTTTCATTTTGACTAGTTACGGTTTCTGTAATTAGAGGATCGACTTTAAGGATCGACTTTTAGTAAGATAATGTTCCTAAGCATACTGTACGAAATGTCAAGGAATTGTTGCTTTGCACAACGTATAATTTTAAGAATTAACGCGAAATTATTTTAAAAACAACAAAATTGGCTATTTCAGAATTTTGCAAGCGTTTGTAATGTATTGTCACCATCCTTAGTCGGATTGATAAAGGTTATTTGTACGGGAACTAGGTTTAAAACTGATCCGATATTGACCACTTTCAACAGCTTTCGTATATGGTTGATAAAATCTTATATACCAAATATCAATATTCATATTTGCAACCTGTAATTTGATTACAAGGTTTACATGGACACACAGACGAACGGACAGACAGACAGACGAACGGACGGGCAACCATTAGTTGAATCAGAAAGTGATACTAAGTCCATCGGTATAATAAATATGTTTGGTAGTTACAAACATTAGCACAAACTCGTTATACCCCGATCACATATTGGTATAGTTGTGAATGAATAAAGTGTGGTTGTACATTATTTTTACTCCACGGGCTCATCGTGATTCTGGTACTATGAGCTATAACAGGTATTTTTGCCCACGGAACCATACCTCTAAAATCATTTTCGAACCCTCCAAAACATCGATGAAAATATCGATTTATGTCGTATATGTCGTATATTTTATATGGTGTACCCATATACGCCATACATAAATCGATGAAGATTTTTTCGGCCCCCTATAATTCGACCCACTCTATTGTACATGTTTCCATCTTTGACTAGAATACGTCTTTAACCTCTTGGGACCGTCGGTGCATATATGTGTACTTTAATTTATTAGAAGTTTTAAACGCTAGCGGCATCTTGTGATCACTGCCAATAGGTTTTTTAATTGCATTGGATTACTGTTGTTATAGTTAAACCCCTAGCAGTAGAAACGAAAGATATGACGCATCCTACTGGCTGCGCCATTAATGTTATACTCCTAACAGCTGAAACAAAAAAAAAAAAAAAACCGCGGGTTCACCTATTGTGTTTTAGCGCTGGCAGGCGCTGTCAATCGACGCCCAAACGGCGTCAATGTAGCTGTGGAAAAAAAAAGAAAACAAACAAAAACAGATTCCGTACCAGTTAGACAGTGCGGCCTCTAGTTACACCCTATACCACTATGTGGTTTGGGTATAATGACTTTGTGCTGCTGTTTGTAACAACCAAAAATATTTGACCTAGACCCATCTTTAATTATACCGATCGAATCAGAATCACTTTCTGAGTTGATTTAACAATGTCCGTCCGTCCGTCCGTCCGTCCGTCTGTGTGTCCATGTAAAGCTTGTAATCAAACTGCAGGTCGCAAATATGAATATATTTTGACGAAATTTGGTACATAAGCTTTTATCGGCCAAGGGATAAACGCTATTGAAATTGGTGAGAATCGGTCCATGTTCAGACCTAGCCCCCATACAAATTACCCCTATGAAATCGACATAAATTGCCATAAGATCCAAATTGTCATATAGATCTTACTCAAATTGGGTTTGTATGCGTTCATTACATCCATCCATGAGTAGTCCAAAAATGATCCCTTTGGCCCCATATAGAGCTGCTTCCCGATCTTCATTTAAATCTATTAAAAAACAAAAATATTGCACTGATTCTTCTCAAATTTTGTTTGTATATATTTTTGCAAAATACAAGAGACTTTACCAAATATGATCAGGGTCGGTCCATTTTTGGACCTAGTCCCCATATGGATATAGCATCCGATATGAACTTTTTCATATCTGCAGCCAAAAAAATTAATAAAAATCCCACTCAAATTTGGTTTTTGCTTATTTTCTATGTCCAGTTAGTTGGGCCTAAGAGATAGGGTTTCTAAACGCATGGTATAGGGTATCATATAGTCGGTCTAGACCGACTATAATTTTCTTACTTGTTTTTATCTGCTGCCGTTATGCACTCTCTATTCTTTATTTATACAAAAATCTTATACCTAAGCTTAAATTATGAAAATAAAATTAATTGAAAAAATAAACAAACATACAAACAAACAAAAAAAAAATAAAATAACAGCAATAATATAATATAAATAAAAAAACAAACGTTAACCATAACGCAATGCAGGTCATGGCCATGGCATACTTAACAAAAAGAAAACAAATAATAATATCGCAAATACCGTGGGAAAAACAAAAAGACATACGTTAACATTTAATATACGCGGAAATTAACAAAAGAGAATTAAATCAATGTTATTGCTAAAAATTGCAATAACAGAACATTGCGATACAAAAAAAACTCTAAAAAAAGGAATACAAACATAAGCAAGCCAACGCATGGTAACCGAAAAAAAATAAACAGCACAACACCTGTCAATGTGGAACAATATCGTATTGCTCCACATTGAAAGTGAAAAAAATTCAAACATAAGCAAACGAGCCAATGTACGTTACCATGCCAAATTGGGTTGTATGTATGTTTCTTGAAAAAACATTTAATAACTACGCTCGAGAAAAATCGATCGTTATTAATTAAATGAATTTATATTTCAGTTATGGTTACTTGCAGTGTTATTATTGTTTCTGTTATGTTATATTTTAATTGCTATTATTATTATTATTATAATTATTATTATTTTTATTATTATTATTATTATTATTATTGTTATTGTTATTATTATTATTATTATTATTATTATTATTATTATTATTATTATTATTATCAATAATCTAATCTTATACTAATCTTATACATGTGAAACTCTGTTTCACAACATTCCTCCCCCTTTCCACGAAAACGATTCCCACATCGTTTACCAGCGACACTGAACTGGCACGCTGCTTCTGCTGCCGCTATTGTTGATTCTGCTGCTGCTGATGATGATGATAATGTTGATGCTGAAGATGATGTTGATGTTGGTGATAATGTTGTTGCTGATGATAATGCTAATGTTGATGCTGAATATAATGTTGATGTTGATGATAATGTTGGTGTTAAGGCTGCTGATAGCGACCAAACCGATAAGGACGAATCCGGAACCAATGCTGATGATACTACTAATGACAATGAAGATACTACTAATGACGATAATTTCGACAGTCGCTGTCTGGTTTACTGATCGGGCACCACAATGCGTCTTTTTACTCTAGCATGTGCATGACCGTTAACTTTCACCTCGTTGCATATAACCATTCCTGTGATTCGATTCCAATACTACACCATGACAATCGTTGGCCTGTTGCTTCATAAAACGGATTCTTGGCCACCTTCTTCGTAAAAAATTACTTTGGCTGGCCGCTTCGTAAAACAAATTTTGGCCTGTCACTTGGATGGCGGCATTGGGGGCAGTACTTTCAGCAACGGATTGTTAATTTCCCGTTAGTCAATTGGTGCTTATTGTGGTATTCAACATAAGATCTGAGCACTCCCCTGATCACCTTCAATGATGAAACTTGTCGCAAACGGTGATCCAAGGCGAAAACCGAAAATTTTCAAATGATTCGCAATGATGCAAATGGTTACGTCATCGCCACAGGAATCGGCTTGCTGCTTTGCCAAACGGATATAGTTCAGCTTAACTTTCCTCTTGACGACATCCCTGACAAACTAAACAGGAATGTTGTTTCGCTGGAACCAAACCAATAGCCAATCCATCGCATATAGAATTATCGATGGATTCGTTCGCAATTTGCCCTTGCATCTGGGGTTGGATCATCAGCTCCGTACAGGCATTCACCACCCCTATGTCCGTCATGTGGCCACCCATCGGACATGTCAGCCTACTGCTCTCTGCTGCCTCTACCGTTTTCTGGATGACTGTTGCTCCACCTCGTTCCCCGTGGACTTGGGTCGGAATTCCCTAACTCTACTAATATATAAAAAAAAATTGAGTATTTGATCTATTGAACGACTAACTAACTATACGTATATTTTCTTCTCACATTTCAGTACAATATTTCCTTTTTCCAATAACTTTGTTTTCTAATAATTTTCAAAATTTAATTTGGGAATATTCCCCGTCGTTCACCTAGCGTAAGTACTTAGTTTTAAATATAAATGTTTTTTTTTCTTTTTATGTATGTTAATATATATATATATATATTTTTTTTTTTTTTTAGAAATATGTATATTTTTTTTTCTAATTAAATATGTATGTTTAATCTTTATATGTTTTTCTTTTGAAATATATTTCTCTCAATATGTGTATGCTTAGAGCATATTTTAATGTATCTCCTTTTTTTTAACAAAATATATTATTTCTTTTTTCTAAATATGTATTCATATTTTCCTTTTTTTATATGTAGGTTGATATGTATATATATATTTTAAATAAGTAGTTTTTTTTTTTTTTTTTTTTTTTTTAACCATTCCTATGCTATTATCTATAAATATTCATTGGTTTTTTTTTTTTTTAAATATATATGTATGGGGAGACCTCCCATTTTTTTTATCTTTTCTTTTTTTTATGGAGGGGGCCACCCATCTTTTCTTATTGTTTCTTTTTTTTCATACTTATATATATATTTTTTTTTTCAACCATATTTTTTTTTTGTGGGGAAAGAGAAGACTTTTAATTTTTTTTTTTTTTTTAGGTGAGGAGAACTCCCATCTTTTCTCATTATTATTATATATATTTTTTTTCTTTTTTTTTTCAATCGTTTTTAGTTTTAAAACGTGAGGAATCTCCCATCTTTTCTCGTTATTGATATATATTTTTTTTTACATGGGGAGATTTCCCATCTTTTCCTATTATTATTATTTTTTTTTTTTTTTTTTTGTTCTTTTTAATATCTTTTCTTATATATATATATATTTTTTATTTTTTTTTTAAATATAATTTCTCCTCCATCAGAGTGTTCGCTGCTTCCGAACAATATCGTATTGCTCCATATTGAAAGTGAAAAAAATTCAAACATAAGCAAATGAGCCAATGTACGTTACCATGCCAAATTGGGTTGTATGTATGTTTCTTGAAAAAACATTTAATAACTACGCTCGAGAAAAATCGATCGTTATTAATTAAATGAATTTATATTTCAGTTATGGTTACTTGCAGTGTTATTATTGTTTCTGTTATGTTATATTTTAATTGTTATTATTATTATTATTATTATAATTATTATTATTTTTATTATTATAATTATTATTATTGTTATTATTATTATTATTATTATTATTATTATTATTATTATTATTATTATTATTATTATTATTATTATTATCAATAATCTAATCTTATACTAATCTTATACATGTGAAACTCTGTTTCACAACATTCCTCCCCCTTTCCACGAAAACGATTCCCACATCGTTTACCAACGACACTGAACTGGCACGCTGCTTCTGCTGTCGCTATTGTTGATTCTGCTGCTGCTGATGATGATGATAATGTTGATGCTGAAGATGATGTTGGTGATAATGTTGTTGCTGATGATAATGCTAATGTTGATGCTGAATATAATGTTGATGTTGATGATAATGTTGGTGTTAAGGCTGCTGATAGCGACCAAACCGATAAGGACGAATCCGGAACCAATGCTGATGATACTACTATTGACGATGAAGATACTACTAATGACGATAATTTCGACAGTCGCTGTCTGGTTTACTGATCGGGCACCACAATGCGTCTTTTTACTCTAGCATGTGCATGACCGTTAACTTTCACCTTGTTGCATATAACCATTCATGTGATTCGATTCCAATACTACACCAGGACAATCGTTGGCCTGTTGCTTCATAAAACGGATTCTTGGCCACCTTCTTCGTAAAAAATTACTTTTGCTGACTGCTTCGTAAAACAAATTTTGGCCTGTCACTTGGATGACGGCATTGGGGGCAGTACTTTCAGCAACGGATTGTTAATTTCCCGTTAGTCAATTGGTGCTTATTGTGGTATTCAACATAAGACCTGAGCACTCCCCTGATCACCTTCAATGATGAAACTTGTCGCAAACGGTGATCCAAGGCGAAAACCGAAAATTTTCAAATGATTCGCAATGATGCAAATGGTTACGTCATCGCCACAGGAATCGGCTTGCTGCTTTGACAAACGGATATAGTTCAGCTTAACTTTCCTCTTGACGACATCCCTGACAAACTAAACAGGAATGTTGTTTCGCTGGAACCAAACCAATAGCCAATCCATCGCATATAGAATTCTCGATGGATTCGTTCGCAATTTGCCCTTGCATCTGGGGTTGGATCATCAGCTCCGTACAGGCATTCACCCCTATGTCCGTCATGTGGCCACCCATCAGACATGTCAGCCTACTGCTCTCTGCTGCCTCTACCGTTTTCTGGATGACTGTTGCTCCACCTCGTTCCCCGTGGACTTGGGTCGGAATTCCCTAACTCTACTAATATATAAAAAAAAATGGAGTATTTTATCTATTGAACGACTAACTAACTATACGTATATTTTCTTCTCACATTTCAGTACAATATTTCCTTTTTCCAATAACTTTGTTTTCTAATAATTTTCAAAATTTAATTTGGGAATATTCCCCGTCGTTCACCTAGCTTAAGTACTTAGTTTTAAATATAATTGTTTTTTTTTTTCTTTTTATGTATGTTAATATATATATATATATATATATATTTTTTTTTAGAAATATGTATATTTTTTTTTCTAATTAAATATGTATGTTTAATCTTTATATGTTTTTCTTTTGAAATATATTTCTTTCAATATGTATATGCTTTGGGCATATTTTAATGTATCTCCTTTTTTTTTAACAAAATATATTATTTCTTTTTTCTAAATATGTATTCATATTTTCCTTTTTTTTATATGTAGGTTGATATGTATATATATATTTTAAATAAGTAGTTTTTTTTTTTTTTTTTTTTTGACCATTCCTATGCTATTATCTATAAATATTCATTGTTTTTTTTTAATATGTATGTATGGGGAGACCTCCCATTTTTTTTATCTTTTCTTTTTTTTATGGAGGGGGCCTCCCATCTTTTCTTATTGTTTCTTTTTTTTCATACTTATATATATTTTTTTTTTCAACCATATTTTTTTTATGTGGGGAAAGAGAAGACTTTTAATTTTTTTTTTTTTTTTTTAGGTGAGGAGAACTCCCATCTTTTCTCATTATTATTATATATATTTTTTTTCTTTTTTTTCAATCGTTTTTAGTTTTAAAACGTGAGGAATCTCCCATCTTTTCTCGTTATTGATATATATTTTTTTTTTACATGGGGAGATTTCCCATCTTTTCTTATTATTATTATTATTTTTTTTTTTGTTCTTTTTAATATCTTTTCTTATATATATATATATTTTTTATTTTTTTTTAAATATAATTTCTCCTCCATCAGAGTGTTCGCTGCATCCGAAATGTATCTCGTGGCCTCGTCGGCCCAACCGTAGGAGTGCGGCGACCATCCAGATGACTCCAAATTCCAGTTATCTCCAACCTATGCTAAAAGAAAAATGTCATAGGGGAAAAAAATACTCAGCTAATACTATACCAATACGCATTTACATCTTTGACAGAAAAACAACTCAAATCACTGTATTTTATTGAATGGTTACTTTTGCTCTAATAAATAAAATAATTAAAGCATTTTTCCCTAACAGCAGCACTGTTCCTATTTCTACGGCAATAAGACACCAGCAAGCCGATCCATCGGTGGTCTGACCGAAATCATATCTAAGCCCCCTTGTATACACATGTCCAACCTAAAATTTTCAAAACACTTCAAAATAAATAACAACAAATTAAGGCACGTGTCCTTCCTAGACACTGCCACCCATATAAGGCATGACCGCACACAACGCGTCATCCTTCTCTGGAGCAGAACGGTTTCTTGTTGCATTCCGCAAACTGGAACCGGGCCACTGTGAGGCTATTCTCGGCAAAAAACCCTCCCCACAGTGTATGCCGCGAATTTTGCGAGACTCGCTTCTGACTCCCCATACCAGATTCAATCCGTTGAACCATTCTCAACCACTGAGGTGTGCCCGTTACACATGGCGTCACCCTCCATATAAAAAAAACTGAGGCTTCCTGGTGGGAGACACTTGTCGGCGGGTTACGCGTAAACCCCCAACCTTCCCCTCACCACCTCAAATAAACAATTACTAAAATAAACAACAAAACAAAACCTTCATCATGGACATGTATATTAAATGGAATGCAAATAATGCGATCACTGGTGGAACGCCCGTAAATGGTTATTATGCCACTTACGATTCTTCCCCTTTATGCGCACCGCGGACGTTACCGGACTGTTTACCACAACTATCTCATAAGGTCCAGTCCAAATGGGTGAAAACTTATTTTTCCTGGTGTTGTTCCTAATAAGCACCCTATCACCTACTGCAAAGGACACAGCATTTACCTTCCTGTCATAAGCCTTTTTCGACAAACCCTGACTAATTGGACCGAACTACGGGCGTACGGCTGCCGTAAAGATGGCTATGCTAGGTAGCCATCACCACCGATTTCATTACACGGAATACAAGCACACTTTGCACAGAGTACGGCATCATTTAGATGGCTATACTGGAGAGCCATCGACACCGGTAACCCCTCACGTGATACAACTATACTCTGCAAAGAAATATACCAATATTCTACCCTAACAAGAACCACTACACATAAAGGTCACGCTAATGCCAAGCTACCGGCGGCCTGTCTGAAACTAAAATATATCCAATCATCCATACTCCTAATGAAAACCAATTAAGGCACGTGTCCTTCCTAAACACTGCCACCCATATAAGGCATGACCGCACACAGCGTGTCATCCTTCTCCGGAGTAGAACAGGTTCCTGCTGCATTTCGCATACCGGAACCGGGCCACTGTGAGGCTATTCTCGGTAAAAACCCTCCCCACAATGTATGCCGCGAATTTTGCGAGACTCGCTCCTGACTCCCCTACCAGGTTCATTCCGTCGAACCATTTACAACTGCTGAGGTATGCCCGCTACACATGGCGTCATCCTCCATATATAAAAAAAACTGAGGCTTCCAAGTGGGGTACCCTTGTAGGCGGGTTTCGCGAGAACCCCCTACCTTCCCCTCACCACCTCAAATACACAACATAAAATAAAAAAAAAAAAACTTCATTACGGACGTATGTATACAACTAAATGATGGACATACGCTTTCAGTTCAGGATACCCATTAACAACTAGGGAGAATATACGTGAATGGCCCTGTAATCGACTACACAACAAAATAATTATTCTACAACTGATCCCATTATTCTAAAAATTAATTAACTCGAAAGCAAAAAAAAAAACTAAAACAAGTAACTACCTAACCCTGGTAAATAGTAAAAAAAAAAATAACTAATTAAAAAAAAACTAACAATTCGGCCTAATGCCGGAATGATTTTTGGTCCGAAGACCGGCTGCGCCATTAATGCTATAATGTAAATGTTATGCTCCTAAAGGAGCTGAAACGAATATTATCTACTAAACCGCTGAAACGAAGGAAATGACGCATCCTACCGGCTGCACCATTAAAGTTATAGTTAAACCCCTAGCAGTAGAAACGAAAGATATGACGCATCCTACCGGCTGCGCCATTAATGTTATACTCCTAACAGCTGAAACAAAAAAAAAAAAAAACGCGGGTTAGCCTATTGTGTTTTAGCGCTGGCAGGCGCTGTCAATCGACGCCCAAACGGCGTCAATGTAGCTGTGGGGAAAAAAAAGAAAACAAACAAAACCAGATTCCATACCAGTTAGACAGTGCGGCCTCTAGTTTTTATCTGCTGCCGTTATGCACTCTCTATTCTTTATTTAGACAAAAATCTTATACCTAAGCTTAAATTATGAAAATAAAATTAATTGAAAAAATAAACAAACATACAAACAAACAAAAAAAAATAAAATAACAGCAATAATATAATATAAATAAAAAAAAAAACAAAAATTAACCATAACGCAATGCAGTTCATGGCCATGGCATACTTAACCAATAACAAAAAGAAAACAAATAATAATATCGCAAATACCGTGGGAAAAACAAAAAGACATACGTTAACATTTAATATACGCGGAAATTAACAAAAGAAAATTAAGTCAATATTATTGCTAAAAATTACAATAACAGAACATTGCGATACAAAAAAAAAATCTAAAAAAAAGAATACAAACATAAGTAAGCCAACGCATGGTAACCGAAAAAAAATAAACAGCACAACACCTGTCAATGCGGAACAATATCGTATTGCTCCACATTGAAAGTGACAAAAAAAAATCAAACATAAGCAAATGAGCCAATGTACGTTACCATGCCAAATTGGATTGTATGTATGTTTCTTGAAAGAAAACATTTAATAACTACACTCGAGAAAAATCGATCGTTATTAATTAAATGAATTTATATTTCAGTTATGGTTACTTGCGGTATTATTATTGTTTTGGTTATGTTATATTTTAATTGTTATTATTATTATTATTATTATAATTATTATTATAATTATTATTATTTTTATTATTATTATTATTATTATTGTTATTATTATTATTATTATCAATAATCTAATCTTATACTAATCTTATACATGTGAAACTCTGTTTCACAACACTGTGCTTCAAAAAAATATCAATAGATGACACTGCTGTGAAGTTGTAGGCATTATTTTTTAATTTGAATTTGATAGTTTGAAAAAGTTTCTAGTAGGCCTTGGAAAAAACTGTGAAAAGTTTATAAAAAAATGAGTTCTACAGTTGTGTTTATACTTTTTGCAGTTTTCTATAGTGCATTAGTTGGGTGAACCTGTAAAAAGGTAAGTTTTTTATTTCTTGTAGTTTTTCACAATGAAATTCTACTTCGTTTTCTTAGTACACATATGCGTAACTCCGGACTAAAACTTTGTTCTTCATAAACATTGAATATTTCTCAGCTTCGATATGAATGAACAGCAGATTGAAGATAAGCTCAAAGATAGCGAATTTGATTTCTCGGGAAACGATGATAATGAGGAGTACTTGCCTCCAGAAGCCATCCGAGCTTCTCAATCATCTGAGGAATGCTTGAGAGATAAAAACAATAGGCAAAATGAGGCAAATACTGACGATGAAGTTAGAAGCGTACCACGCGTATTTTGGCGCAGCAAAGAAATGGCTAAGTCTGGACCAGATATAAAGGATGATGTTCTTACATCACAGGGTAGCTCTGACATGAACATCCTATATTCTTTTTTTTAATATTTGGGTCTAGCCTTTTTGAAATTAGTGGCAATACAAAGCAATATTTATTCGGCACAATAGCGGGAGCTAAAATCAATTAACACCAATACAATTGCAATGATACGTTTTGCTGGTGTGCAGCTGATGATGGGCACCCTCAAATACCCTCAAGGAAAGCTTTATTGGAGTCGAGACAGGTTTTTTGAGATCAGAAATTATCTTCACTTTTCTGATAGCAACATCCCCAATGGCAACGATGAACTTTGGAGAATAAGACCACTATTAAACCCCATTTTGAAGAAATGCCAAAACTTACCACGTTCCAAGCACATATCAATTGACGAGCAAATGATCCCTTTTCAGGACGTTATGAGTACCGCCAATACATGCCATCCAAGCCTAATCCACTTGGACTTAAAAAGTTTGTGTTGGCTGCACGAGACGGGCTGGTATTGGATTTCAAGATCTATGTTGGCAAGGATACATTACCTAAAGACGTTATGAAAAATCTTGGACTAGGAGCAGGAATTGTAGAAAAGCTTTGTCGTACAATTAACGACAGCTGTGTTTTATACACAGACAGATTTTTTACCAGTCTAAAGTTGCCTCATCATTTAAATGAAAAAAGAAGCGGGATTTTTCTGACCGGGAAATGGCCAATAAGATTGGATCAGTGGCACAAAAACTAAAGTCTGACAAGTCAGTAACGATGCTATCCACTTGTTCAGGGAGCGCCACTGCAGATATCTGCTCACGTTGGAGCAAAAAAGAACAGAAAAAAATCGATGTAACTCGGCGAGCTGTCAGAGCTGGACCTTATTGTCGTCAATTGCTGGGTGATGTACACGCGTGTTGTGTACAAGGAAATGTCCAACGAGAGGATAAGCTAGGCTTGCTCTAGTACAGGCTGAATCTGGCCAAAGCGATGATGAAGTATGACGGAGGTAGGGTTGAACCCATTTTCTTGCATTACAGCTCTATATCTCGTTCCAACACTAGTACAACAACAATATTTAGCTTGAATCCCACAGACGACAGTAAAGATTGCATAATTGAACCTCCTTCGAAGAAGCACCGTGCGGTTGTGCCACACCCACAGCCAGAAATACGGCTTGACAATGTTTGTCACTTACCTCGCTTTGTAGACAGCAAGTCCGCGTCGAAACGTGCCACCCAACGTGCTCTTCACGCTGCCGTATTATATGTGTAAAATGCAATGTCTATTAATGTATTTTGAAAAATATTTGTTTTGAAAACTACCATACTTTTAAGAATATTGTCCCTAATTAATCATTCATTTAAACCTGAAGTACACATATGTGTACATCCTTTTTCTGCCACTTTAAATAAAAAAATTCAAAACTAATATAAATATTTTAATTACACCTCATAAGTTTAAAAATAGTTCAAAAAAATATTAACTCAATCGGTTTATGTTCAGGTCTTAAGAGGTTAAGAATACGAATAAGCTATAAACAAAAATCGAAATTTTTTGGAACGACATCAAATAAACATAGTTTAATATAGTTTTTCTTTTTGGAATTTAGATGTTAATATCTCACTAACTATAAAAGTTCAATTGTTTGAGATTATTTAACTGTTATTACAATATTTTTTTTATATAAACAAAAAATCTTCATGTGAAAATTTGAATTTTTTTACAAAATAGGCACTCCCAAACGACATTATCTAAGGCGAAGATTTGATTACGGCAAATAAATTAGGAGGTTTGGGCCTTCAGCACAATATTTCACATTATGAAGAAATTAATTTTACTTCCTTGTATTAATTCCGAAAGCTAAATTAAAAAAAATTTAAGTATGTTCTAAATCATAACTGATAAAAATATATGAATGTAGCGATATCATGTTTTTTTGTTAACCTTTTTATGTATATAGCAAAAAGTTAAAAAATCTTTTTCAATCTTAAGCTGGTCAACTTTGGCTACCTGAAATTCAACGCATATATCCTTGACTACAATTACTCAAAACATGGTGTTCCACTTTTTTTTTGGAACCACTGTGCGGTTTATACTCATATCTTATAACTGACATATTATATAAGACATTTAAGCAAATCATTGTTAAACCGAGAACTAATACAATTTTTGTTTAAAGTAAAAAGGCGTTATGTTCGTTAAATCGGCAGTCCCCTTATATTAATTCATGTAATTTATTATTTTATTTTAAGATATTTACAATACTTGATCTCAAGCCAGATTAATTTGTAACTTAATCATTTACAAATGTTTTCAACAATTACGTATCACTTAATTAAATTCAGTTAATTTCAAAATCTTTGAGTGTGTCATGACGTGTCTGTCGTTTTTTAAATTATTGAAGTCGCTGTAATTGAAATAAGAAATAATCATTGTTTCGTTTTGTTTTCTAATGAATTAATAATGATGTTAATAAGCGTTAACAATCTTCAATAACTTAAAATATTGTAATATTGTGAAAAATTAATAAAGAATTAGTAAATTAATTTAAGGAAAAACCATTTGGTGTAGGTGCAAGACTGAATTTCCGCTTTTTAGAAGTCCTCGTATGAGAGAAAGGTCATGTGGAGATAAAGTCCACCCACTCAATTGTCCGACGGACTGTAATTAGGGGCATCGCTCCATTAATATTTAGAAAATAAATTACATTTTTCATAAATTAATTATTGCATTCTTAAATTGCGTAAATTGAAAGTGTAGATAGCTAAAAATAATTGGAATGTACATTCCTTACATATTTGTCTCTTTATTTATTTTTTATTTTCCTAAAAGTATTTTTTTACAAGTCTCATTTAAATACTTCTAAATATTTCATAACAGAATGAATTTTTTTTGCAAAAGCAAAAATCAAGTTCATAGGGTTTTGATATCGGGAAGCATCGGCCAAAAATTCCCGGGAATTATGATGATTTTTCACTTTCCGATTTCCGTAAATTAAAAACTAATAGAAAATGCTACAAAAAACAGCTAAACTTAAAGAAAATTAAAATTAACTAGCATAGCCCAGCTCTCAAAATTCGAGTGCAAATTCTCGGAAAATTTATTTTCAACACAAATTTAATAAACACACACACAGCATTGTATAGTTTTTTATTTGAAGCTTAAATATGTGTTTTATGTATGTGTTAGTAGCAACTTTATATGCATTTTACTCCAAAAAATGTTCCAGACGGTGCAAATCTGCAAATACGGTGGACAGATAGAAGAGATACCTTTCAAATGGGGTATGTTTGGTCAAAACCGGTTGGTAACTAAAATTTTTATATCGGTCACAAGAAATTGTCTTGCTATTAACATTATAGATAACAGGAAACTATTTAGAACAGGTACAATTCTGGATAGCTTATTTAATGCGTTTCGAATGATAAAATCCAATTCAATCAAAAGTGAAAAGTGTTTTCTAATAAAGAAAAATTTGTGACGAAAAAAGGAATCGACTTTCCAAATGATTTAAAAATATTGTTTGATTGAAAAGAATACCGCAACTACAATTTCTTAAAATATTCCCAGTATGCATTGAAAAATTATTTCTCCAATATTGGAGAAAAGTTAAATTCTCAAATTGATGTTCAATATAAATCTCAACTTGAGTTGAACAATTTTTCTCCGTGTTTGCTTTCAACTTGTCATCAAGTTGAGAATTAATATTTTTGGAAAAATTTCTTTGCTATCAAGCTAAGAATCACATATTTCTCAATTTGATAACTAAGAAAATTACCATATAAAAAATGTGCCTTTTAAGTTGAGAAGACTATAATCGGACTATTGAGGTGCATTTGAGAATTAACGTTAGAGATTTGAGAAATGTATTTGATCTCAAATGCACTTCAAGCTGATAGCAAACAAAAATGTTTATTAGGTTTATTCAAAATATTATATTTGTATTTTTGATTTTATACCTTTACCACTCTCTTTTCATGTATAATGTTTTTCTGCTGAGAGTCATTTTCTGTCTGTCCATATATCTGTCCATGTAAACTTTGGAATTAAGTTACAGGTCGTAAATATAAATATTTGATTTAAATTTCGTATATAATCTTACATCGGACATATGACTATTGCATTTGGAAAATCACAACAAACACATTTTTATTCATAGCTGTGAGGATCAAAATCGGGACTCATTCTGACCCACACTAATATGATCATATTCATTACTTCACCATGTATGTGTATTTATAAGGACATACTTATATTCTTAACCATTATCATTGAATGTATTATTCTATAAGGTTATATTACTATAACATTTTACGACCCTATCAGTAAGTTATGTATAACACTTATGCATTACAATGGTTAAATTAACATGTATATGTAAAGAGCGTCCCCTAACGTCAATAAGCTAACATGAAAATTAATAGCCAAGACTTCACCCAACCTAGAGTTGTACGAATAATCTACGTAACATACACATATACATGTGCGTGTGTTTCACAATACATTTCTGCGGGTATAAAAGTCCGAACAACAGATAGACAGAGATCAGTTATCGTGTAGCTGTTGAGGTGAGACTGTTAGAGGACAGCTTACTACATTAAGATATTTCGGTGGAAATTATTATCCCTGGTTTAATGCATATTCCGATAGCGGTCGTTTATGTGGGAGACTGGGAATAACCAAAACAAATTTGATAGTGGTCATTTGCTTTGGGTTTCCATGCGTTTAACTAAATGTAAACCTCAATAGCTTGCTTAATTCTTTATTTATCGTGGTATTAAATTCGTATAATATCTGTAGTTCATTATTGTATGTGTTTTAAAAGTCCGAACAACAGATAGACAGAGATCAGTTATCGTGTAGCTGTTGAGGTGAGACTGTTAGAGGACAGCTTACTACATTAAGATATTTCGGTGGAAATTATTATCCCTGGTTTAAAGCATATTCCGATAGCGGTCGTTTATGTGGGAGACTGGGAATAACCAAAACAAATTTGATAGTGGTCATTTGCTTTGGGTTTCCATGCGTTTAACTAAATGTAAACCTCAATAGCTTGCTTAATTCTTTATTTATCATGGTATTAAATTCGTATAATATCTGTAGTTCATTATTGTATGTGTTTTAAAAATAAATAAAGTTTATAACGTTTTCTTCATACAAATATTGTTTAACTAAAAAATTAAGAAATAAAAATAATAAGAACAACTTAGAAACAAAATTCGGAAAGTGACTCTTGGGAAAAAAAACCCCAGCTTCAAGCATATTATCGTTGACAATAATTATCAAACCGGGAACGGGAAAATTTAAATAAAGAAAGAAAATTCCTAACGTCGGAGAAATTAGAAAACTAATCAGAACCCTACTTGTGTGTGACATACCGTCGGATAACCAAACCAAGCAACGTAATAAATATATTTCTTAAATAAAATATTTGATTGAAAATTTATATATTTCGAATGGTCGGAAAAAAATTCTAAGTTCCAATGTCCGTGGTAAATGAGGTCTCACTAACGGAAAAAAAATAAAGCATTCACGAAAATATAAGCCGCAAAGTGGCTCTGAAAAATAAAATCGGTGGCAGTACCTACAATTCAACAAACAAAAAAAAATAAACTCAGAGGAAAAGAAAAGGAGAAAACCCTCTCTGCGTGGACCCACTGGTCATAAAATTTTGGAAAACCTTTTAGTTGTGGACTCGGTGGTCATGGTAAATTAAAGATAACCACATACATCACCCTAGCGAAGAGCAACGTGTGTTCAATAATGTAGGACAAAATACCTATTCATCCCGCTGTGAAAGATTGTAATTACAGTCAGTAAAAAAAATTTTTATACATATCGGTGCCGAATTAATATAGAGATCTTCAAAAAAAAAAGGACAAAAACTAGATTACACTCTAAGACCCATTGGCAGTTGACCCATCTAAGGGACACTTTACCGGAACCTACAATTGATTAAAATCTGAACCAAACCTATAATATCGTTCTTCTGAAATATTATACCCTAACCCATCTTTCCGTAGCTCAAACCGAGCAAATTAACCAGCATGTCGTGGGCGTACTCATTGCGGAAAGATGATATACTCACCTGTCTACACGAGTTCTACCCCAAACCGGCAGGTTGTGTGGAGGAGATGAGAAAACAGCTGGCACAGTTCGTTGGTGGTGAACATACGCCCGAGCGGATGAAGCGACTCCTTGAACTGCAGGCAAAATATACCACCGGGACACAACCAGCGGCAAAAATCCCTAGGATCACTATCTCCGGGGACAATAGTCCAGCCAAGCCCGACCATGGTCTTGCCCAACCTGAATCTACAGATGGTGAACATAATCGACTGCGTGCTTAAGTGGCGAGTCCGATATGACGGTGGTAAGGAGCCTTTAATTTTCATAGAAAGAGTCGAAGAAATGGCCGAAATGTATGGCATCAAAAAGTCATTACTACCAGGTACCATGCCGGAATTCTTCAAAGACCGGGCATTAATATGGTTTCGTAGCAATAACAAGCATTGGGGCTCCTGGAGAGCATTTAAGTTGGATTTTTTAAATTTTTTCCTACCATCGCGCTATTTCGAAAAATTGGAGGACGAAATTCGACGAAGATGCCAACGCCCTCGAGAATCCTTCAAAGACTACGTCTTATCGCTCCAAAACCTGATGCGACACACGGAAATGACCCAACAACTAGAGAGGATTTTCAGAAACTCCCACCCAAATTATTTATGGTATATCCGCCGAAGAGATTTTACCGACCTCACGGATTTACTAGCACTCGTCGATGACCTAGAAAGCATTCCCAATTACAACGGTGCACGCGGCGGACGAAATGCGCCACACAGGATGATGGTGAGCCGAGTCCCTAATCCCCACCCATTTGAAGATAACACCACCACTAAAAGATATCAACAAAGCCAACCGGCTTAGTGCAGAGGTGCACTTTGGAACCACCATCCTAATAGCTACCATCGACACTGGAGTGACCAGCAACTATATCAGCGAAGAACTTGCCGACACAACATTTGCCCACCATCCACGGTCACCTAGAGAGCTGGAAGTCGTACTTGCCGATGGATCAACCAACCGAAATCGGTACACCATCGAATGTCAGATAGTGGTTAACCAAGCCATCCAACTAGTTACCTTTTTAATCATGCCCGCAGCCATTGAGGAGATGATCATCGGGTTAAATTTACTGAAACGGTTTCGAACCAGCGTCTCATTCGACCATCTACCACTTTGTCTAGAAGACGATCAAACCTATTCGGATCATCCCTGCATGGTATTGTACGAACAAAACACCCAACCAGACAACCACCCGGGGGTATGTACTAGGCCCAACCGCGACCTTTCCAGACCGGGTAAGTGTATCCAATGTACATTCTTTTATTTATAAATCTATTAACTCCGGCCCGGAAGAGTGCCACACAATCAACACATTTCTAGAAGCGGAACTCCAGGCATTTAACACGGTGAAAGGTCCGACCAGGCTTTCTGAACATCAAATATATATGAAGGATGCTCGACCGATAAAAATCAAGTATGCAAACCGAAACCCAGTGATGCAGGCCATAATAGACGCTGAAGTTAATAAACTGCTTCCGAAAGGTTGCATCGAACCTTCTAAGAGTCCATATAGCTTTCCCATCACGTTGGCCAAGAAGAAAAACGGCTCGTGGAGATTCTGCATGGATTTCCGCCAATTGAACGCTCGATCCGTCCCTGATGCCTATCCTTTACCCCGTATCAACCATATACTCGACCGACTTAAAGAAGCTCGGTATATTAGCTGCCTCGATCTAGAGAATGTGTATTGGCAGATCCCCATGGCCAAGGACAGCAAACAGTTCACTGCTTTTACAGTCCAGCGACCTACAAACGAACCCTCGATCGGGTTATTGGCCCAGATATGGAGCCGCACGCGTTCGCATACCTCGACGCTGGAAGAACACATAACCCACCTGAAGGAGATGTGCCGGCGCCTGAGAGAAGCGAATTTTTCAAACAAGAAATTAAATACCTGGGTCACGTAGTGTGTGGGGAAGGCATCCGAACCGACCCCGATAAAGTTTCAGCCATCACTGAAATGCAAACACCGAATAATGTCCGCGACGTCCGACGGTTTTTGGGAATCGCTTCTTGGTACCGCAGATTCTTACCTGACTTCGCAAGTATCTCTCGACAACTAACCTCCTTACTAAAAAAGGGAAAACACTCCAAGTGAGCTGACGACCAACAGCCGGAGTTCGAAATACTGAAAGCCAAACTCACTGAAGCACCGGTATTGGCCTGCCCGGATTTCTCACAACCATTTACCCTACAAGCTGACGCAAGCGATTTCGCAACGGAAAGCTACAGCGGAGGGTCTAGTCAAGGCTTTCAGGGAACGAATTCTGGCAAGATTTGGAGTACCAAAGATGGCCATCACCGACAACGGGTCCCAGTTCACTAGCAAAATCTTCAAAGATTTTTAGCGGATCTTGGTGTCAACCACCAGCTTACGGCACCCTACACACCCCCGGAAAACCCAACAGAAAGAACGAAACCATGATTTGACAATTCACCGGAACTAGACACACACAATGGGACGACATGCTGCCGGAAATCTCACTAGCCATAAATACAAGTTCGTCGGAGTCCACCGGGTGTTCTCCCGTCTTCCTTGTCTAGGGACGTGAACCCAGACTACCCCGGGCACTCTACGACGAAGTTACCGTCGGGACCGGGAACATCAAGCGGAACCCCACCGAACAGTCAACAACTACGCGATGTTTTTAAAATAGTGCGGAACAACCTCACCCGGGCAGCACAGGATCAGCGGCGATATTATAATTTGCGGAGGAGACCATGGAAACCCACGATCGGATAACGGGTCCTGGTCAAGGAGCATCAACTGTCCAAGGCGCCAGATAATTTCGCGGCGAAACTGGCCCCAAAATTCGATGGACCATACACCATCATAGAACATTTATCCCCAGTTATCGCCAGGCTGAAAGGCCAGGACAAGGGGGATGTCCGAACAGTTCACATTAGCGAACTCACACTATTAATGAACCAAACCTAACTTTTAACCATAACCCAAAATATACGAATCTATTTTTTCCCTTACGCTAATATCAGTTTTTTTCCTCTGTCGGCTATTCCTTTAGAATACGTTGAACGTCACAATCTAAGCACAATTATATAAGATGTCCGACGAACATTACCAGATGACCAAAGACAACTTCCGTCGGCGTTTGCTGGAAGAACAGACCACCCATTCAAGGATGCGGACCAATCATTCTTCACCCGCAACTTTCTCCTTTGAGGTGGACCTCACCCCCTCCCATGGCAGACCATGGGATACATATGTCAGTGGCTCACTGCCTCCAACACCCACTATCACAGCACATCCTCACAACCGAATCATCGCTATCACACCCGAGCCTCAAGGCCAGGACGAATTGGACGAAACCACCAAATCTTTGTACAGTCTGTCCATTTTGGAAAAGGCGGGTACTAGTAACACAGTCAAGTAACCAACGAGTGGTACCCAACCATCCGCCATTACGTCGTCCCCATTATCGTCATCAACATCATCATCAGCATCGTCATCATCATCATCCGCCTCTTCATTGTCATCATCTTCATCCCCGCCATCCCCGTCATCATCAGCACCACCAATAGCTCCATCACCATCTCCGACCGCATCATCCATTTCTATTACATCAACAAATCTGCCAAAGACATCGATGGCTCCGCCGATAGTAGACGTCCCAACCGAAACTATTGGCCGATTATCTCCAGCCAAAACACCTGACCTAGTCGACCCCAAGTCAAGGGACCGTCGACACACGGCTCTCTATGCCGGATCCATCGGTCGTACACAACCAACCTGATGTCGCACAGTGGGTACGTCAACAAAATCAAACCAACCGTATCGACCCAGAACCCGACATCACAGTCGCCGGCATCCCTGCCCCAGTCGTAGATCAACTTTTACCACACATTCGGCGATTAAGACCCACCATAACTCGTCGTAGTCGGGTGGTCATCGATTTAGGACACCAGGACATATATCGACTACAGTTCCGGGCGACGGGGAAAGTGGCCATAAAAGCACTGGCTAACCCCACCACCAACAAACCACACTAATAACCCCCGCATCACCATCCCACATCACACCAAAAACCCCACGCGGCGCCGAAGACATCAGGGGGAAATTGCCGTCAGTAAGCACTCATGTTATAAATCATACGTATCATCACATCCGTTCCACCAACCATATCCATTGGCCCCGAAGAAGGGAGGATGCGTGAGGATCAAAATCGGGACTCATTTTGACCCACACTAATATGATCATATTCATTACTTCACCATGTATGTGTACTCATTATCATTCATATTAAATTTATTAGTTTATAAGGACATACTTATATTCTTAACCATTATCATTGAATGTATTATTCTATAAGGTTATATTACTATAACATTTTACGACCCTATCAGTAAGTTATGTATAACACTTATGCATTACAATGGTTAAATTAACATGCATATATATAGAGCGTCCCCTAACGTCAATAAGCTAACATAAAAATTAATAGCCAAGACTTCACCCAACGAATACGAATAATCTGCGGTCATACACAAGTACGAACTAAAGCAACTGTGTGACGCTAGAAATTGACACGTCAGCTTATGCTGATTGGTCAATGAGGTTCGTAACATACACGTATACATGTGCGTGTGTTTCACAATACATTTCTGCGGGTATAAAAGGCCGAACAACAGATAGACAGAGATCAGTCATCGTGTAGCTGTTGAGGTAAGACTGTTAGAGGACAGCTTACTACATTAAGATATTTCGGTGGAAATTATTATCCGATAGCGGTCGTTTATGTGGGAGACTGGGAATAACCAAAACAAATTTGATAGTGGTCATTTGCTTTGGGTTTCCATGCATTTAACTAAATGTAAACCTCAATACCTTGTTTAACACTTTATTTATCGTGGTGTTAAATTCGTATATCTGTAGTTCATTATTGTATGTGATTTAAAAATAAATAAAGTTTATAACGTTTTCTTCATACAAATATCGAGTGTCCATCTTTCCTCAACAATTCGAGACCGGCACTTCAATACATTGGACGTGTCCATCCATTCCAGCCCTTCATCAACAGAAATTCAACATATTAAACGTGTCCGTCCTTCCGCACGAATCTATAACGTGACTACCCGTCATCACAGATCTACTAGTGTGTCCGTCCTTCTTCAACAATTCGAAACCGACAGTTCAACGCATCGGACGTATCCGTCCGTTCCAGCTATTCATCAACAGTAATTTATCACCATAAACGTGTCCGTCCTTCCGCACAAATTATACACCGTCTGTCCTTCCATACTAAACATCGAGTGATTTTAAATTTCTGTTAACGACCCTGGACAAGGCTGAGCTTACCCAGGCTAAAGCAAAATTGCGTCGTAACATAGCTTTTGCGATGCTCCCAACAAATTCATAATAATGCTATTTAAATTTGGTTTAGTTGTACCTAAAACCACTTTTCGCAACTGATGGTATAAGGAATCTTATGGTTAGTCTGACCGACTATAACTTTTTTTATAAAAAATAAATATGTTTTTTACTATAGTTAGTATGCCTAAAACTACCGCACAAAATTAATGTTTAAACTTTTTTTTAAATATTGTTTATGCTCGAGAATTCCCGGTATTGGGGAAAAAATTCCCGATTTCTGGTAATCAAAAAATGTCAGGAATTACCAAACTTAAGTCAAGTTTTTTTATGAAGTAAGAGGAGTTTTACTTTAAAATGCATAAATATATTCCATCAATTTTAATAAATATATGTAGAAAGTAGGTATATAGAATTATGCCAAGAAGATCGGAATATGCCAAAAAACACGTTTTAAAAAAGTTGTATTTAAAGCCATTATTAATCTAGTATATTCAATGATAACAGTATATTGAGCTTCAAATATATTTACGAATTCCTTTTTTTGCTTTGCAATTTTTTGTTGCTTTGCAATTGAATATAGCAGGCATGCCCAGATGCTGCTTATGGGAGTGTAAACAATAATACATATAAAGGAAACAATTTTTTTTTTTCATATTTTTATCCCCAAAAAAATTTTGTCTGCAATAAAATGTCTTAAAGTGCTTTTTAATATGATATTTTGTGTTAATTTGAAAGCATATCAAACATTTTGCTTAAGCATTAAAGTTATAAGTGAAACAATCACTTTCCCACTTCTCGTCTGAATAGCTGTGTAGCTGTCTTATAATCTACTTTATTTATTAATACTTGTTAATTTATCTTTAAAAAAATTATTTTCAAATCTAGAAACTTTTTTATGATAAATCAAAAAATGAGAATATTTTCTTCAGATATAAATTTAATTTTGTTTGGGAACATACAAACAACTAAATAAAAGAATACTTTTTTTTATAAAAATCTTAACATTTAATTTCATTTGTTCTCAACATTGGTGACCCCGTCATGTACGTCAGCGATGATGAATTTTCGTCGCTACCTTCAGCAACAAACTCACGTGGGGAAATTTCACGACTTGCTGTTAAAGCTCCACCATTTTGGCGCTCCGATCCATTGCTTTGGTTTAAGCAAATGGAGTCACAATTTTTTATGGCCGGAGTTACTCAAGATGCAACGAAATTCTATACTATTGTGGCTTCGATGGAAAGCAACATCCTAGGAAAGGTAAACACCATAATAATTAATCCGCCGACGAACAATATGTACGAAACGCTTAAAACGAGGCTGATTGATTCATTCACTGATTCTGAGGAAAAACGATTACGCAAGCTGCTGAATAGCATTGAACTGGGTGATAGAAAGCCCTCCGAACTTCTTATTGAAATGCGAACTTTAGCTCAAGGAAAGGTTTCTGATGACCTTTTGAAGCAACTTTGGATGCAGCGTCTCCCTTCACAGATGAAAGCTATTTTATCCATAAGCGATGATTCGCTCACTAAGCTTGTGGTAATGGCAGACAAAATTGGCGATAGCGCAGCCACCGGTGAAATGAACTCAATATCAATGCCAGCACGCAATCACGACCGTTTTGATGATCTCGAGCGAAAAATTGAGAAGCTAACAGCGCAAATTGAAGCAATTGGACGATCCAGGCCTCGGGAAAAATCAAAAGATCCCAAATTTCGTAAGCGATCAGTTTCCAGAAACAAGAAACCTCTATGCTGGTATCACTTTAAATTTCGTGAGCGTGCAACGAAATGCGTAACTCCTTGCAATTTTAATCGTCAAGCCAGCCAATCGGAAACTAGTTGGCGCCCCGTCATGGTGACGGATGAGGGCTGCCAAGAGATTTGCCGCCTGTTTGTTCGTGACTCTAAAACGAAAATCAGGTTCTTAATAGATACTGGTGCAGATTTAACAGTATATCCTGCATCATCATTTCATGCGAAACAAACTCCCGATCCTTTGGTGCTATACGCTGCAAATCAGACAAAAATTAAAACATTTGGCACAAAAATGTTATTCGTGGATCTTGGCTTAAAAAGAAAACTTCGATGGGATTTCATCATTGCTGAGGTAACAAAACCAATAATAGGCTCTGATTTTTTAGGCCACTTTGGTCTCCTCATTGATGTCAAGCATAACTGTCTAATTGATCAATCAACAAACCTACGTTGTAAAGGAATTGGTGTGCAAGAAGATGTTGCCATTAAATCAGTTGCTGCCGATTCAGAATTCTGTTCCTTAATTTATGAGTATAATGATCTCACAAAGATAAATTTTCGATCGAAAGCTAAACATTCCGTAGAACATTTTATAGAAACAACGAAGGGACCACCAGTTTTTTGCAAACCACGCCGTCTATGTCCAGAAAAGCTTAAAGTGGTCAAAAAAGAATTTCAATTGATGATGCAGTTAGGTATTTGTCGACCGTCCAACAGCAACTGGGCTAGCCGACTCCATATGGTACAAAAAAGTAATGGCGAGTGGCGTCTTTGTGGCGATAATCGCAGTTTGAATTTTAGAACGATTCCGGACCGTTACGCTGTTCCACATATCCATGATTTCGGATTTCTTTTGGATGGTAAGTGCATTTTCAGCAAAGTAGATATGGTAAAGGCGTATCATATTCCTGTAGCAGTAGAAGACATAAAGAAAACAGCAATTACTACGCCAATTGGTAATTTTGAAATTCCACGAATGACATTTGGCCTGTGTAACGCCGCGCAGACCTTTCAAAGATTTATGCATGAAGTTACCAGAGGTATGGATTTTGTATATGTTTACATAGATGACATACTTATAGCATCGAAAGACTCTGATGAGCATAAACAACATTTACGGCAACTGTTAGAAAGATTGCGAAAATATGGCCTTACAATAAATCTATCTAAATGTGTTTTCGGAGTATCCGAGCTAGAATTTCTTGGATATTTTGTGACTTCTGAAGGTTTAAACCCATTACCCAGTCGTGTAGATGCAATAATAAATTGCAAACGTCCAAAAACGGTTAATGACTTGAGACGTTTTTTAGGTATGATTAATTTTTACCGTAGATTCATACCAGACGCAGCAAAATCTCAAGCTTTTCTTCATGGCATTTACCAAGGAAATCGTAAGAATGACTCTAGATCTATAGATTGGACTCAGCTTTTGGAACAAGCATTTCAACAATGTAAGGATCAGCTGGCAGGGGCATCGCTTTTGTGTTATCCCAAGGAAAATGCTCCGCTTTCATTATTTGTAGATGCCTCAGATTTCGCAATGGGTGGCGTATTGCAGCAGCATGTAAATGGTGAGTGGAAAAAAAAAATCTTAACATTTAATTTCATTTGTTCTCAACACATGTATGTAGCTCATTTGGTAAAGTAATAATTTGAATTTAAACCTAAGACTTATACTGATATATATATTTCATATATTTATATATATTTATATATATATATATTTATATATATATACATATATTTCACAATCATATGTTAAATCGATTTGGTTTCTTAGCATCCCATGCACTTTTACAGCCACAATATATATAGTTTTCCAGGAAAGCTTCGAGTTGAAAGTTATACCAAGTTTTTTGAAGATTGATTAATTATTCCGTTTGTCATAATTAGAAAAAAATCTGGACCCCATAAAATATACATATTCGTGATCCATATAACAAGCGGAGTGGATATAGCGATGTCCGTCTGTCTGTCTGTCCGTCTGTGGAAATCACGATCACGCCCTCAATAGATCAGCTAGCGAACTCGTTTGTAATAAAAATGATTGACTAATATCCTAGGAAGTTCGCTATTTAAAATCATCAAAATCGGAGCTATAGGTCCCGATATATCAATGAAGAAGTCAAAAAAGTTTTGACAAAATATGATGTTTATATATTGTTACTGTCACGATAATCCCCTCAATAGGGCAATTAGGGTACTCGTATCTAATAAAATTGATTTACTAACATCCTGAGAAGTTTACTATTTATAATCATCAAAATCGGTCAAATAGGACGCGAGATTTCATTGAAAAAGTAAAAAAGTAGCTATAATTTTGTTAAATATTGTTAGTTAAAAATTAGGCGTCCTGTAAGTTATGCTGAAAAAAGTAAAATAATTTTTTCCCATATTTAAAAAAAAAGTGCGGAAGTTAAGATTTTTTTTCGCATAAAATGTTAATAAAATATTTCAACGGATTCTCAGCTACATTATTGCGAAATATAGTTAAGCGGTATCACCTAGTCTGAATTGGCTGTTGAACTAAAACTGATGACACATTTTTTTGAGGGGTCCACTGATTTTCAGAATCTTTTGAGGACCACTGTTTCGTTTTCTTGACAAGTTGTTTTATTTTTATTCTATAATCAATAAAGTGACAAGTGATTTTATAAACCGCTATTGAAAAAATACGTTTGAAGTGATTTAATTAAGCGCCATTTACATATACTAGCTCTAGAACTGATCCGATATTGACCACTTTCAACAGCTTTCGTCCTATGGTTAATAAAAGCTTATATACCAAATACCAGTAGTTACGGATTTTTTTTTTTTTTTTTTTGTATCTTTACTTAAACAATATTTTATTCAAATAAGAAAATTTCGGTGTTCTTAAGAATAAGTGCCACCTTAATTTCATAAAGTGACATTCGCTTTTATTACAAAAAGGCAGATGCCACCTTATTATATTTTCCCCCTATTATTGTTCGTCGCGTCTTAACGGTCATCCTTTTTGTCAACTTTCTGAATAAAAGAAACATGCAATTGTGTGGTATGATAGTCCCGTTAGGACAATCGACCAATGACATGATGACACAAGTCAACGCCAAGTGATCACATGTCAAAATCAGAAAGCAACATTGAAAATAAAAGGCAGTCGGCGTTTGATTTTTGGACAGTTGCAATTTGGTAATTAGAGTCGGTGGTTAAAAGTTGGATAAAGCGGGTAATACAAAAAAAAAACGTGAAATTGACTTAAAATAAACGTGTTTGATTTTGAAAACTGAAAGAAAATTTAGTAAATTGTAAAAACCTAAAATGTCGGGAACTGAAAAGGAAAGAAAATTATTAAATTTAAATATTAATGAGCTGAAAGAAAATGAAATGTAAAAACTTAAATTTTAAATAAAATGTGATAGGCTAATAATCCAGAAAAGTGAAAGAAAATTTTGTAAATTGTAAAGTGTTAAAACCCTAAAATGTTTGAAATTGAAAAGGAAAGAAAATTTGAGAATTTTGATATTAATAATCTGAAAAGAAAATTAAATGTACAAACTTAATTTTTGTTTTAAATAAAACGTGGTAGGCTAATAAGCTGAAAAGAAAAGAGGTGAAAGAAAAGAAACGAAAACAAATCTGAAAAGAAAAGAAAACCAAAATGCAATTTGTAAACTGAAAAAAAATAGAACGCAAAATTCGGAAAGATGAATTTAAATCCAAAATTTTGCAAAAGAATTATGAAAGGTGTAAAAATCTGAAATTAAAATGTAAAATAATCTAAAGTTGTATGTTTTCATAAAACTAAAATTAAAGAAAACCAAATGTGAACAAAATTGTTAGAACCTGAAAGTAAATTTAAAAGGTTGTAAAATTCCTGTTAGAGAAAACTTGCTAGAGAAAACTGAAAAGAGAGAAAATATTAAAGAAAATGTAATAAAAGAAAATCTACTGTTGGGTGAATACGGTTATTAATTCGTATAAACAAATAAAAAAAATACAACAAACTGTCGACGTCAGCAACAAATACAATTTCAACGACAAATTCCAACGTTATCAACGACCACAAACAACATCTGTAATTGATACGAACATCATCTGTAAATCAGCAACTTCATCAACATCTATTAACCGCAACATCGTCTGTAAATCAGCAACTTCATCAACATCTATCAACAGCAACATCTATAAATCAGCAACTTCATCAACAACGATTGACAGCAACATCATCGACGAATAACAAGGAGTAAGGTTATGTAAATACTTTAAATATTAATAGCATTATATATTAAAAAAACTGTAAAAAAAAATACTTAACTTGTAATTAATTTATAAAAATACTTAACAATATTTCCACCCTCAACTGCAGTTGTTAGTTCTAAAATATAGATTAAATATATATAAGTTCCTTTATCTTATTCAGAAAATGATAGATAATAAAAGTTTTTTTTTGTAATAAATAATTGAAATTAAAATGAAAATTTAAATTTTTAAATCAAGAGGAATGTTAGGAGAAAACAGGTAAGGTATGGAGGGAAAATGATCATAGGATTAAAGGGAAAGAAAATCAATTATGGTATTATTCAAGTTTGAACATGATCTATCCGCGGTATTTAAATGGTATAAGGATAGTTTTTTTTTTTTTATATATGCTAATGCGCGATGAATTCGGGTTGAGAACCTCATTACCAAATTAATTTGCTAGCTGGGTAACATCATAAGCCTTATACCTCTTCGCCTTGTTTCATAAATTTCATCTAGGCTCGTCACGATCGAGTGTTTAAAGTATATTTTTTTTATAAAAATGATAACGCGCGTTACATATATGGCGCCCAACGCAAAGGCTCTTTGAGCTTAAAAATTTTTTTTTTCAAACTTGATTACCACATAAAGATTTCTTTTCTGGTTTTATTAGTTTTTAAAAAGTTTAGACATGAGTCTCGATTCACTGGGAAATTTTAGTCCTGATATCGATTGCTATGCAAAACATAAAAACACGTAGAAATAGTGCAACCAGAATCTGCTTTAATACCATTTAAAATTTTGTTTTAAATGATTTTGAGAATTTATAAGTCCGGTCTGATGACAGAAAGTTTGTCAGTCGTCTGTTGCGATAATGCATCAATCTCTTAAAAGAAAATTATGTTGAATACATATTGTTAAAGACCTTGTCTGATTTTTTTTTATTTAGACAAGTTGCGAAATAAATTGTTTTAAACATGATCGCAAATTGCATAAATTTGCATTAACATCATGCAGTTCTGGTTGAATAACTTTACTTGAGGCATCGACTTTCTTCATAATAAGAAGGAAATCGATGGGCCAAGTAAATATGAGAAGAGTCAGTATATAAAGATATCTATGCATTTTCATAAGTTTTAATATTATATGATCATTTTCCTTACTCTTGCCTGGAATATCCTGACATTCCTCTTGTAATTATATTAATTAAGAGACATTAATTTTTGATAAATATTTTATATTAAAATTATATTTAAAAGAAAAAGTTATTTAGCTTTTGACATTTTTTTATATATATACACAAATTTTATAACAGCTTAAATTTTTTTTTCTCTTGTCCAAGGGTTTTTTTTTGTTTCCTTTTTTCTTGAATTTTATGCATCGATAATATTTACAAATTTTGATTTTTTTTGTATACATTCAGTATACGTATACAGTATACATACGTATACGTATACAGTATACATACGTATACGTATACAGTATACATTCAGTATACACGTACAATTCCTTATCCAAAATTCCTTCTTTAGAAAACTCAAGATTTTATTAAAATCATCACTTGCGGGTCCCAGTGCCACTTGGCAACTATTTATTTTTGTTGCAATAAAGATCGAATGTTTAGCTTCTAAGAAATTTTTTTTTATTAAGTTGGTTGACAAATCTCATTATGCACAAACCCAATACACGACAGGGTGCAAAATCTTCTTCAAGCGCTTCTAAAACATCCGTAAATGTAAAAACTGGTCAGAGTTCGAGTACGACACTAGATTCAAGTCGTAGTTGAATCGGAGCTAGAGGTAGTGTTAATATAGGAAGGGGAAGAGGTTTAACTCCTTTGAGCAAAAAGGCAAACAGCGCCACTAAATTAGTTAGTCCTCATTCTAGTACAAATATTAGAGCCTTGAGATCGTCTTTTGTTGCGCGTTCTCTTGATTCGTATCAATCGGACAACATTAATATTAGAGGAGATAATTCAAATGGGGAGTTGTCAGATAAATCTATACCATTGGAAATGGCTTCAAGAGACGGTAACCAGGCTGAAGCCGTACAAAACCCAAGTGTCGATACGATAGATGCGCTAATGCAATACTTTCAGGAAACGTTACGAAACACACAGGAAGAGTTTAGAAGAGAGTTTAGTGCTATTAAGGATACCATTGGTCAAAATGCTAGATCAGCTTCAATACTTCCTATTAACGATGATCAAGCGGCTAGTTCCAATAATTCATTCATCCGTTCAAATGCTCCGTCAGCATATATATCGGTTAAACTAAAGGACTGGAAGGTTTCCTATAGTGGAGAAGGAAGTGGCTGATTTTTTGTTCAAATTAGACACTCTTCACAACGTTCGCAGTGTCCACAGGATTATGTATTGTCTAATTTTCACATATTTCTCACGAACAAAGCAGAAAATTGGTATTGGGATTATATCAAACAGAATCCTAATGCTAATTATATAGCTTTAAACGAAGCTCTGCCTAAAGAATTTGGGACGCTAGAAACAGATCATGAAATTTTACTAAAGATTTCAACACGTAGGCAACTTCAAAAGGAAAATTACGATGATTTTCATTCCACTATTGTACGGTTGAATTTAAGATTGAGAAATCCAATGTCCGACAATTCATTGATTGAAATTATCAAGAAAAATGTAAATCCGGAACTAAAAGTTATGCTTTTCATATCTGATCCGAGAGACTTAGGCGAACTTCGCCTTTTAGCTAGGAAAACGGAAAAGGTTCTCCTAGAGAACAAAACCGGTAATGTCTATCGACCACGCCAAGTTAATGAAATTTCTGTAGATACAGTCTCGGATGAATCCGATCAGGAACCAGATCCGCGAGTAGAAGCGGTAAAATTGACTCAACCATATGAGAAAAATGGTTATTCAAGGATAAAGTGTTGGAATTGTCTTCAAATGGGGCATAACTACATATATTGTCCGGACGAAAGTCGACACCTTTTCTGTTTTAAATGTGGACAAAGGGGTGTAAATACTCTGAAATGCAAGGGTCCACATACGGAAAACAGGCATCGGAGCGAGTGGGTGACCGAGGATGCTGGGTCCTCGAAATAAATCCCGTGACTAATTCTTACACTGAGTGTAAATCCTCACAGGGGGTTTCACCTCTTAGTCCTTTCCAACAAAACTCTGACATACAAAATATTTCCATGCACAAACAAAGACAAGCTTATTTTGATATGAAACGAAATTCTTTTCAATCTAAACCTTCACGGCAAATTCTAAAGTGCAGATCGCGATATAAGAAAAGAAAGAAATTTAGAAAGACAATTGAAGCCAGTCGCCTTGCAAGTTCTACAGATGGAAGACCATTTGCACAAATCAAAATTTTTGATTATGATTTATTTTGCCTTTTAGATTCCGGGGCCAATGTATCTGTTTTGGGAAAGGGAAGTTTAGATTTCATAAGAAAATATAACGTTAAGTTGAAAAGTTTTAAATCCAGTATATTAACCGCTAATGGATCGAAAAACGAAGTTGTAGGATTTTGTTCGCTGCCAGTCACATTTAAAGGAGTGACAAAATCTATTGTGTTTTATATCGTACCAGCTCTATCTCAAGAGGGATATCTCGGCGTAGATTTTTGGAGAGCTTATGCTCTCGCCCCCACATTATCCCCGAAATTTCTTGTATAGAAGTCGATAAGAAACAAAATTCAATTTTTCATGATCTTACTCCTGAGCAGAAATTAAGTCTTGAGGATGTTATTTTAAAATTTCCGTCGTTTGAAAAATTAGGCCTTGGTTGTACACACCTGCTCGAATATCATATAGACACAGCGATGCCACCCCTGTGAAAACAAAGCACTATCCACTTTCTCCCCCTAGGCAAGCAGAAGTCTACGATGAATTAGATAGGTTATTGAATCTGGGAGTAATAGAGGAGTCAAATTCTCCATGATGTAGCCCAATAGTTACAGTCCGTAAGCCAGGAAAAATTAGACTCTGACTCTCTTTGCCTTTCTCAGGAAGCAATACTTTCTTTCGATAAATTAAAATCGGCCCTCTCCAACGCACCCGTACTGGCACAACCAGATTTTAGCAGAGAATTCATAATTCAGTGTGATGCGTCATGTATAGGAGTAGGAGGAGTTCTATACCAACTGGACGAAGAGGGTAGAGATCGCCCAATTGCGTTTGTGTCCCAAAAGTTGAACAAAGCACAACGTAATTACACAGTAACGGAAATGGAGTGTCTAGCGGCCGTAATATGTGTGAAGCGTTTTAGGTAATATATTGAGGGACTTCCTTTTAAAATCGTGACAGACCACTCGAGTTTACAGTGGCTAATGCGCCAAAAGGATTTAAGCTATAGGCTGGCTCGGTGGAGCTTAAAACTCCAGAATTTTGATTTTGTCATGGAACATAGGAAAGGTTCTTTGAACGTAGTTCCGGACACTCTCTCCAGATTCGATGTTGACGAACTCGAAATAAATTGTAATCCACCCGAAGTTGATGTTAGTTCTTCTGAATTTAATTGTGTTGAGTATAATGAATTAAGGGAAAAAAATTAGACAAAATAGTGATGCTTTACCAGATTTGTGCCTGTCTGATAACTTCATTTACAAGCGCGTTAAATTTCGAAATGGCGTTGACGACGAGGGAACTCTTTGGAGGTTATGGTTACCTAGGACCTTAACCGAAGGTATCATTAAAACTGCTCACGATGAAGGGTGTCATGGTGGTTATTTCAAAACTCTGGTTAGGATTTGGCAAAAATATTTCTGGCCTGATATGGCACGAGACGTAAAATATTACATACAACGTTGCAATGATTGTAAGATTATTAAACCTACCAATAAAGTTTTGCGCCCCCCTATGGGAAATCAGTTCATAACCACCCGGCCATTCCAAAGATTTTATTGTGATTTTTTGGGTCCATTCCCTTGTTCCAAAATGAAAAATTGTCAATTGTTTATCATGGTAGATCATTTAAACAAATTTTTATTTTTAAAACCTTTGCGGTCAGCAACCTCTAATAATGTTATAGAGTTTTTTCAACATGAAATTTTCTGTAGCTACGGCGTGCCGCAGTATGTACATACCGACAACGCAAAGCAATTCACCTCTAAGGAGATAAACGAATTTTTTTCTACGTATGGTATTACCCATATAACAACTGGATTTTACTCACCACAGGCAAATGCCTCCGAAAGGGCAAATGGGGAAATCATTTCCAAAATCAGGTATTTTCTTAAAAATGACCCGGATCACACAAATTAGGACAGAAATATATTTAAAATATTGTCAGTTTTGCGTAGTGATTATCATTCACCTATTCAATGCTCACCTTATTTTGCTGTCTTCGGTCAAAATATGATTTTACATGGTTCTCCTTACTCTATTTTAGAAAACCTAAATTTACTATCAGATGATACAATTGTTAATCACACGGACAAGCTTCAAGACATACGCGAAAAGATAAGTAAAAACCTTGATCTCGCCCATGAGAAGGCATCTAGAACTTATAACACACGATCAAGACCAGTCAATTTCGTAGAAGGACAAGAGGTGTTTCGAAGAAACCATTCACAGAGCGATTTTAAGAAAGCCACAAATGCCCAATTTATTCCGAAATTTTTAAAGTGCAGGATTCGAAAGAAAATAGGAAATGCTCTATATGAAATCGAAGATGTAAACGGTAACTTCATCGGGAAATATCATGCTTCTGATATACGCGCCTAAAACGTCGAAGCTCCAAATTTCATATACAATTCTGATTTTCCATTATTGCCCGGCTTCGTGGGTCATGCGGTACGTACAAACTTCTTCTCTTATTCTCGACCAGAGCTAAAATCCGGTCTCTGTTCATCTCATCAATGCGAGATTTTTTTGTATTTTTACTTAAACAATATTTTATTCAAATAAGAAAATTTCGGTGTTCTTAAGAATAAGTGCCACCTTAATTTCATAAAGTGGCATTCGCTTTTATTACAAAAAGGCAGATGCCACCTTATTATATTTCCCCCCTATTATTGTTCGTCGCGTCTTAACAGTCATCCTTTTTGTCAACTTTCTTAATAAAAGAAACATGCAATTGTGTGGTATGATAATCCCGTTAGGACAATCGACCAATGACATGATGACACAAGCCAACGCCAAGTGATCACATGTCAATATCAGAAAGCAACATTGAAAAGAAAAGGCAGTCGGCGTTTGATTTTTGGACAGTTGCAATTTGGTAATTAGAGTCGGTGGTTAAAAGTTGGATAAAGCGGGTAATACAAAAAAAAAAAAAAAACGTGAAATTGACTTAAAATAAACATGTTTGATTCTGAAAACTGAAAGAAAATTTAGTAAATTGTAAAAACCTAAAATGTCGGGAACTGAAAAGGAAAGAAAATTATTAAATTTAAATATTAATGAGCTGAAAGAAAATGAAATGTAAAAACTTAAATTTTAAATAAAATGTGATAGGCTAATAATCCAGAAAAGTGAAAGAAAATTTTGTAAATTGTAAAAACCTCAAATGTCGGGAACTGAAAAGGAAAGAAAATTATTAAATTTAAATATTAATGAGCTGAAAGAAAATGAAATGTAAAAACTTAAATTTTAAATAAAATGTGATAGGCTAATAATCCAGAAAAGTGAAAGATAATTTTGTAAATTGTAAAGTGTTAAAACCCTAAAATGTTTGAAACTGAAAAGGAAAGAAAATTTTACAATTTTGATATTAATAATCTGAAAAGAAACTTAAATATACAAACTTAATTTTTGTTTTAAATAAAACGTGGTAGGCTAATAAGCTGAAAAGAAAAGAGATGAAAGAAAAGAAATGAAAACAAATCTGAAAAGAAAAGAAAACCGAAATGCAATTTGTAAACTGAAAAAAAAAATAGAACGTAAAATTCGGAAAGATGAATTTAAATCCAAAATTTTTCAAAAGAATTATGAAAGGTGTAAAAATCTGAAATTAAAATGTAAAATAATCTAAAGTTGTGAATTTTCATAAAACTAAAATTAAAGAAAACCAAATGTGAACAAAATTGTTAGAACCTGAAAGTAAATTTAAAAGGTTGTAAAATTCCTGTTAGAGAAAACTTGCTAGAGAAAACTGAAAAGAGAGAAAATATGAAAGAAAATGTAATAAAAGAAAATCTACTGTTGGGTGAATACGGTTATTAATTCGTATAAGCAAATAAAAAAAATACTACAAACTGTCGACGTCAGCAACAAATACAATTCCAACAACAAATTCCAACGTTATCAACGACCACAAACAACATCTGTAATTGACACGAACATCATCTGCAAATCAGCAACTTCATCAACATCTATTAACCGCAACATCATCTGTAAATCAGCAACTTCATCAACATCTATCAACAGCAACATCTATAAATCAGCAACTTCATCAACAACGATTGACAGCAACATCATCGACGAATAACAAGGAGTAAGGTTATGTAAATACTTTAAATATTAATAGCATTCTATATTAAAAAAACTGAAAAAAAAATACTTATCTTGTAATTAATTTATAAAAGTACTTAACAATATTTCCAGCCTCAACTGCAGTTGTTAGTTATAAAATATAGATTAAATATATATAAGTTCCTTTATCCTATTCAGAAAATGATGGATAATAAGTTTTTTTTTTTTAAATAAATAATTGAAATTAAAATGAAAATTTAAATTTTTAAATCAAGAGGAATGTTAGGAGAAAACAGGTAACGTATGGAGGGAAGATGATCATAGGATTAAAGGGAAAGAAAATCAATTATGGTATTATTCAAGTTTGAACAAGATCTATGCGCGGTATTTAAATGGCATAAGGATATTATTTTTTTTTTTTTTTTTTATATGCTAATGCGCGATGAATTCGGGTTGAGAACCCCATTACCAAATTAATTTGCTAGCTGGGTAACATCATAAGCCTTATGCCTCTTCGCCTTGTTTCATAAATTTCATCTAGGCTCGTCACGATCGAGTGTTTAAAGTATATTTTTTTTATAAAAATGATAACGCGCGTTACACAGTATCCATATTTGCAACCTGTAGTTTGATTACAAGGTTTACATGGACACACAGACGAACGGACAGACAGACAGACGAACGGACGGGCATCCATTAATTGACTTAGAAAGTGATACTAAGTCCATCGGTATAATAAATATGTTTGGTAGTTACAAACATTAGCACAAACTCGTTATACCCTGATCACATAGTGGTACAGTGGTGAATGAATAAAGTGTGGTTGTACATTAGGGCGGGTCAATTATTTTTACTCCACGGGCTCATGGTGATTCTGGCACTATGGGCCGTAACAAGTATATTTGCCCAAGGAACCATACCTCTAAAATCATTTTCGAACCCTCCAAAATTTCGATGAAAAACTGATTTATGTCATATATGGGTACCCCATATAAAATATACGACATATACGATGAACCCATGGATATTTTTTCCATCCCCTACAATTTGCCCCACTCTATTGTACATGCTTATATCGTTGACTAGAATATTTCTTTAAGAATACGAATGTATCTAATAAGCTCTAAACAAAGTTCGAAATTTTTTTGGAACGTCAGCAAAAAACATAGTTTAATATAGTTTTTCTTTTTGGAATTTAGATGTTAATATCTCAATAACTATAAAAGTTTAATTGTTTGAGATTATTTAACTGTTATTACAATATTTTTTTTTTATATAAACAAAAACTCTTCATGTGAAAATTTTAATTTTTTCACAAAATAGGCACTACCAACCACATTATATAAGGCGAAGATTTAATTACGGCAAATAAATTAGAAGGCTTGGGCCTTCAGCACAATATTTCACATTATGAAGAAATTAATTTTACTTCGTTCTATTAATTCCGAAAGCTAAATTAAAAAAAATTTTAAATATGTTCTAAATCATAACTGATAACAATATATGAATGTAGCGATATCATGTTTTTTGTTAACCTCTTTATGTATATAGCAAAAAGTTAAAAAATCTTTTTCAATCTTAAGCTGGTCAACTTTGGCTGCCTGAAATTCAACGCCTATATCCTTGAATACAATTACTCAAAAAATGGTGTTCCACTTTTTTTTCGGAACCACTGTGCGGTTTATACTCATATCTTATAACTGACATATTATATAAGACATTTAAACAAATCATTGTTAAACCGAGAACTAATACAATTTTTGTTTAAAGTAAAAGGGCGTGCTGTTCGTTAAATCGGCATTCCCCTTATATTAATTCATGTAATTTATTATTTTATTTTAAGATATTTACAATACCTGATCTCAAGCCAGATTAATTTATAACTTAATCATTTACAAATGTTTTTAACAATTACGTATCACTTAATTAAATTCAGTTTATTTCAAAGTTTTTGAGTGTCTCATGACGTGTCTGTCGTTTTTTAAATTATTGAAGACGCTGAAATTGAAACAAGAAATAATCATTGATTCGTTTTGTTTTCTAATGAATTAATAATGATGTTAATAAGCGTTAACAATGTTCAATAACTTAAAATATTGTAATATTGTAAAAATAAATAAAGAATTAGTATATTAATTTAAGGAAAAAAACCATTTGGTGTAAGTACAAGACTAGAATTTCCGCTTTTTAGAAGTCCTCGTATGAGAGCAAGGTCATCTGGCGATAAAGTCCACCCACTCAATTGTCCGATGGACTGCAATTGGGGGCATCGTTCGATTAATATCTAGAAAATAAATTAAGTTAGCTAAAAATAATTTGAATGTACATTCCTTAAATATTTGTCTCTTTATTTATTTTTCTAACTGAATAGTTCATCCTAAAATTATTTTTTTTACAAGTCTCATTTAAATTCTTCTAAATATTTCATAACAGAATGAATTTTTTTGCAAAAGCAAAAATCAAGTTCGTAGGGTTTTGATATCGGGAAGCATCGAGCAAAAATTCCCGAGAATTGTAATGATTTTTCCTTTCCGATTTCCGGAAAATAAAAACTAATAGAAAAACTTACAAAAAAAAACAGCTAAACTTAAAGAAAATTAAAATTAACTAGCATAGCCCAGCCCTCAAAATTATTTTATTTTTATTTTTATTTCAACACAAATTTAATAAACACACACACAGCATACAGTTTTTTATTTGAAGCTTAAATATGTGTTTTATATATGTGTTAGTAGCAAGTTTAAATGCATTTTACTCCAAAAAATGTTCCAGACGGTGCAAATCTGCAAATACGGTGGACAGCTAAAAGAAATACCTTTCAAATGGGGTATGTTTGGTCAAAACCGGTTGGTAACTAAAATTTTTATATCGGTCACAAGAAATTGCCTTTAACATTGCCTATTAACATTATAGATAACAGGTAACTATTTAGAATTTTAGATGTTGCATGCAACAAGTACAATTCTGGATAGCTTATTTAATGCGTTTCGAGTGATAAAATCCAATTCAATCAAAAGTGAAAAGTTTTTTCTAATAAAGAAAAATTTGTGACGAAAAAAGGAATCGACTTTCCATGATTTAAAAATATTGTTTGATTTAAAAGAATACCACAAATACAATTTCTTAAAACATTTCCAGAATGCATTGAAAAATTATTTCTCCAATGTTGGAGAAAAGTTAAGTTCTCAAATTGATGTTCAATATAATTCTCAACTTGAGCTGAACATTTTTCTCCGTGTTTGCTTTCAACTTGTCATCAAGTTGAGAATTAATATTTTTGGGAAAATTTCTTTGCTATCAAGCTAAGAATCACAAATATCTCAATTTGATAACTAAGAAAATTACCATATAAAAATTGTGCCTTTTAAGTTGAGGAGACTATAATCGGACTATTGAGGTGCATTTGAGAATTAACGTTAGAGATTTGAGAAATGTATTTGATCTCAAATGCACCTCAAGTTGATAGCAAACAAAAATGTTTATTGGGTTTATTCAAAATATTATATCTGTATTTTTGATTTTATACCTTTACCACTCTCTTTTCATGGTATAATGATTTTCCGCTGAGAGTCATTTTCTGTCTGTCCATCTATCTGTCCATGTAAACTTTGAAATTAAGTTGCAGATCGTAAATATATATATAATTTGATTTAAATTTCGTATATAATTTTACATCGGACATAAGACTATTGCTATTGCATTTGAAAAATTATAACAAACACATTTTAAGTCACAGCTTTAGCGATGCTCCCAACAAATTCATAATGCTATTTAAATTTGGTTTAGTTGTACCTAAAACCACTTTTCGCAACTCATGGTATAAGGAATCTTATGGTTAGTCTAGACCAGGGGTGAGCAACCTTTTTAATCAATGAGCCAATTAAAATTTTATAATTTTTTGGCGGGCCGCACATAAAGTAACACTTATTAATAATTTACAACATTTTATTTATAGTAAACATTAGAATAAAAAAATATAAAATATAAAAAAAAGTAAAGATTTCATACACAAATTTTAATGCAAAATAAAAACAAATAAGAAAAGAACAATGAAACGAATTTACTTGAAATTTTTAATGAGAAATTTGGCACTGTTTTTTCGATACAAGCTGATCGATATCAGCCGAAATTGATGATATAGCTACACTAGGGTGGCCCTTAATAAAAAAAGTGTTCAAACTGTCGGTCTCACCCCCTAGAAATATGCGAATAGCAAAAAAACTGAGAAATACAAAGTTTAGGGCCAACCAAAAAAGCGATTGAAAATTTCAAATGTGTTTATATGGGAAAATATGACTTTTTTTTCAGATTTTACGAAAATTTCGTTCTATAGTTTAATTTTTCCGACAAGCTGTTATTTAATTCGGGATCAGTATTAAATTATCCTTTCAACAGGTTATAAAACTTCAAAATCGAATGAAATTTCGCCAAGAAATAGCAAATGACTTAAAACGAGTTTTTCTATTAAATTTTGAATTTAGAATTTAGAATTTAAGAAAAATAATTCGGTTAATTTTTATTTATTTAACCCTTCAGTGCTCCTGAGATCAAAATTATCCATTGTGATATATCTTTGGTGCAATTATCTGCTTATTGCTCGCGAATATAAATTAAAACAACTTTTAACCAATTTTGTTATAAATTTACTTTATGTAATAAAGTAATAGTTGAATTTCTTCCGGTCTCACCCACCAATTTGGTGGATATTGTAAAAAAAACGTAAAAAAAAAAATTCAGGTCAATCGGTGAAGATGCCATTACTTATAATGGTTGACATTTTTTTATTTTTTATAATCGGTCGCTTTATATTATCTTCAATGTCACCTACATGTTTTCAAACTTCTACCATTTTATTTCCCAGTTTTAAATAGTTTATTAAACAAAAGTAAATTTCAAATATAATATATATAAAAGGTAATATTAAATTAATACTACTCTTAATGGAATATATTACAAAATTAAATCAAAGTAAATTTCAAAAAACATAATAGGCTTTGCTGCAACAACAAAATATTTGCGTCCTATTTTTTACACATATGACCTAAGTTGTTTTAATTTATATTCGCGAGCGTTAAGCAGATAATTGCACCAGAGATGTATCACAATGGATAATTTTGATTTCAGGAGCACTGGAGGGTTAAATAAATAAAAATTAACCGAATTATTTTTCTTAAATTCTAAATAGTGGTATCAACGAGTTTAATAGAAAAACTCGGTTTAGGTCATTTTTATTCAAAAATATCTTAAAATCCAAAGCTGGCCTTGCCAAATAATAGGTTAACGTTCTCGGATTTATCTCAAATTTTTGGAACGAAACTTCTACACATTTGGTTATTATATTTTATGCGTCGCATCTAAAAATTGGACAGCACTTACAAAATATTTGAATTTTTTGAATAAATTGTCTTTTATTAGCTTGGGGTCATATGTGACCCCAATTCCAAAAGGGTTAATGGGGTCATATTATTTTTCTCCGAAACCCTAGGCTATTAAGATAAAATATAACATTTAAAAGTAGAAAAGTGATGAATTTTTGATACAAAGTATTTAGAAAGAGTACATTTACAGAATATTTCTCAAAAATCCAATTTTTTTCGAAATCCGAAAAAATAAAATCCTTGCCAAAAAAATTCTGGCGGAGGGATTTACTTAAAAATTAACACAGTTAATCTGCAACATGTATTTAATAAAACCTTAAAGTGATATATTCATTTTTTTAAATTTTGTTTAAGAAAGTTTTTTCAAACTTGAAAAAGGAGTTTTAAAAATTTTATCAAAAAAATTTCCAATTTTCGGTCTCAATGCGCAATAGGTTAACAACGTGGTAATAAAAGAATACTTCATATCTGAATACTTATAAGTATAGAGACCAAAAAAGAATGATGGCATTAATCAATTTCTCAAAGTTGAAAAAAATGTCATCAAATTTCATGAACTAGTTTTTTTTTGGCACAAAAGTGGTCTGGGGCATTTGCTATTTCTTGGCGAAATTTCATTCGATTTTGAAGTTTTATAACCTTTTGAAAGGATAATTTAATACTGATCCCGAATTATATAACAGCTTGTCGGAAAAATTAAACTATAGAACGAAATTTTCGTAAAATCTGAAAAAAAGTCATATTTTCCCCATATAAACACACTTGAAATTTTCAATCGCTTTGCGCCACGACTATACGTTTTTTGATAGGCCCAAAACTTTGTATTTCTCAGTTTTTTTGCTATTCGCATATTTCTAGGGGGTGAGACAGACATTTTGAACACTTTTTTTTCTCTCCATATAACGAAGGGCCACCCTAAGCTACACGTATGCAGCTTTCTAATCGTGCATCACTCAGTCTTGATCGATGGTCATTTTTGATTAATTTCATGGCTGAAAATAATTGTTCACAAAAATACGTACTTCTGAACAGAGACATCATTTGCTTTGCATTTTTCATCAAAAGCGAAAATTTCTCAGGGCTCACATACGATTTATAAAAATTTTCGAAGTTTACTGAGAAAAAATATATTTTTTAAATCGGTTTTATCCTGCATATCAATCACTTCAATTTGTAAGTCTTCGGGAACTGTCTCCACATCGATATTAAATGGCGAGGAAAACATTTTCATGGAAACCGCTGTCCTCTCAGCTTTGAACATTTGGAATCGTAATTGAAATTCGTTGATTAAAATGTCTACATATTGCGCGTATTTTTGAGAAGCAGTAACGTTTTCTTTTTCTAAATGTGGAAAGTGAGACACATTGATCTGCAAAAGATGTTGTTTTCACAATTTTAATTTGCGCTCAAAGCCCTGAATTTCATCATACAAATTGTGAATGAACTGTCCTTTGCTTTGAAGTTCCACATTAAGATCATTGAGGTGCTGAGTCATGTCGATAAGAAACGCAAAATCGCACATCCATTCTTTATTTCCAAAATGAGGAAAGGCATATCCCTTCATATCCACGAACAATTGTATTTCGCTTTTTAAGTTGTATACTCTTTTTAGCATTGCACCTCTACTAAGCCAAAGTACTTCGGTATTAAAAACCACGTCGCCATATTCAGTTTCTAAATCTTTCAGGAATTCTTTAAATTCACGGTGATTTAACGCGCGCGACTTTATAAAATTGATTAGTTTAATTATTGGTACTGTGAAATTTGGCAAACTCAATCTTTTCGCAGTGGTTAACGAATATTTCTCTTCCTGTGACCTTCTTAATGTCTTGAAATAGCCTTCCCGATACTCCTACCTCCGTGCTTGACATTGCTCGTGCTCCATCTGTCGATATACCAATAATCTTTTCTAATGATATTGAAAAATTTTCCAACACAGACTTTAGTTCATCGTACAGGTCTTTGCCGGTTGTAGTCCCTTGCATTGGAATCAGAATTCTTCGGTAATATTAAATTTGGTGTCAATACCACGTAAAAATATAGCCAGTTGTGCTGTATCGCTAATATCGCAACTCTCATCAAGTGCCAAAGAACAGTATTCGAATTTTGCAATGCGTTCACGAAGCGTTGTTGCTATGTTCTCGGACAAGTCTTCAATTCTCCTTGCAATGGTGAATCTTGATAAACTAATGTTCGAAATAATATTTATTTTAGCAGGAAATGCTATTTCTGCAACAGCAGTCTGACATTCTTTTATCATCTCTCAAAACAAAACTAGCCTTTACTGTCGCATTTGATAAAATAGCTTGATTTTTAAAAATAGCCTGTTGGTTTCCCAAGTTTTTCTCCATTTGATTAAACTTATCTATCCGGAGTTGTCCTGTTAAGTTTTTATATTGTTGTTCATGTTTTGTATTGTAATGCCTTTTTATGTTATATTCTTTTAATGCCGACACAGTCTCTGAGCATATTAAGCATACAGCTTTATCTTTGACGAAAGTGAAAAAATAATCAAATTTCCACTTTTCTTGGAAATGCCTGTGCTCATCTGCAACCTTCCGTTTTTTGTTTGCTTTTACGACATGCTATTATGGATTGCACTAATATTGCACTAACGTCTTTCAAGAAACACAAGAATTGCTAAAATTGCTAGTTACCAGCTTAAGACCACTATCAAATTTTGTAATACTACCTGTCAAAAATTCAAGTATTTTTTTAGTTTCGAAGTCTGATGGTTTCTAATTTTTAGAAACATTTCTAAAAACTTGTCATTTTCATCGGACCAGAGTTGTTTTTTTTTTTGGTAGTATTAAAATAAGGTAAACAAAAACAAAGAAAGTGGAAATAAAATATAAATTATAAAATAAATTTGTTTGTTATTCTTAGTTTAGAATCCAAACAGCTGTTTTCATAAGACTTGAGTGTGATGGTGTAACTGGCCTAAGTATGCAGAAATAATGTCGGTACGACTTTGTGACAGTCCGGTGAATTTCATCGGATTTTTATGTCGAAAAATCATACGACTGAGTGGTATCATGTAAATTGGCCTTTACCAGTCTGACTGCTTGTGTGACATAAGCAACACAAACAAGCTCAGACGCGGCGCGTTCGTATTGCATGTTTGAACAATCGCCGACAAGTGAAAGTCGATAAAATAAATTAAATTTTATAAATGCTTGGCGGACCGCATAAACATGTTTAACGGGTTGCAAGCGGCCCGCGGGCCGCGTTTTGCTCATCCCTGGTCTAGACCGATTATAACTTTTTTTTATAAAAAATAAATATGTTATTTTACTAAAGTTAGGATGCCTCAAACTACCTCACACAATTAATGTTTAAACTTTTTTTTAAACATTGTTTATGCTCGAGAATTCGCGGTATTGCGAAAAACAAAAATTCCCGATTTCTGGTAATCAAAAAATGTCAGGAATTACCAAACTTAAAACTAGTTTTTTTATGAAGTTAGAGGAGTTTTAATAATTTTTTTTAAATAATTTTAATAAATATATGTAGAATGTATATATAATTATGCCAAGAAGATCGGAATGTGCCCAAAAACACGTTTTGAAAAATTTGTATTTAAAGCCATTATTAGTGTAGTATATTCAATGATAAAAGTATATTGAGCTTCAAATATATTTACGAATTCCTTTTTTTTTGCTTTGCAATTTTTGTTGCTTTGCAATTGAATAAAACAATTGAAATGTCTTAAAATGCTTTTCAATATGATATTTTGTGTTAATTTGAAAGCATATCAAACATTTTCTTAAGCATTAAAGTTATAAGTGAATAAAATCACTTTCCCACTTCTCGTCTGAATACATGTATGTAGCTCCCCAGGAAAAATTTCATAATAGCAGCTCATTGATTTTTGCATTACCAATAATGACCTACCCCTGCCCACTGCATTACTTCTAAAGTGAAAATAAGGCGTTACTAATAATGTGTTATACAGCTACTTATATTTCATGCCAGCTCCTTGCATACTGCATTACTTTCGAAGTGAAAATAATGAGTTCCTAGGCAACTAGCTACCTGCAATGACATCGCCGTGTTTCAATAATGAGCTTATCAGGCAAACTTCAACCAGTTACTTTTCCTTCTAAAACCCATTATTTGGAAATGTTTTTTTCCTGTGTCATTTTGTAAAGTAATAATTTGAATTTTAAACCTAAGACTTACACTGATATATACATAGGTTTCATATATTTATATATATATTAGAGTGGTCCTTAATGAAAATGCGATTTTGGGGAGAGGCGGGGTTCAGTTTGTTTACTTTCTATATAAAACTAATAAACGTGAAGTTTGGGGACAATCGGATAAAGAAAAGTCGCGCCGGAAATCGATTGAAAATTTCAAGTGTGTTTATATGGCGTTTTTTCAGATTTTACGAAAATTTAGTTCTATAGTTTAATTTTTCAGACAAGTTGTTATATGAATCGAGATCAGTATTCAATTATCTTTTCATAAGCTTATAAAACTTCAAAATCGAATAAAAACTCGCCAAGATATAGCACTTTTGCCAAAAAAAACTAGGTCATGAAATTTGATGGCATTTTTTCCACCTTTGAGAAATTGATTAAAGCCAAAATTTTTTTGGTCTCTATACTTATAAGTACTCAGATATAAAGTATTGTTTTATTACCACGTTGTTAACCTATTGCGCATTGAAACCTAAAATGGGAAATTTTTGTTATAAAATTTTGAAAACTCCGTTTTCAAGTTTTAAAAAAAAATGGATCTGGCACTTTAAGGTTTTGTTAAATACATGACAGAATTTTTTTGACAAGGATTTTATTTTTGCGGATTTCGGGAAAAATGGAATGTTTGGGAAATATTCAGTATAATATACATATTATGTAATCTTTCTAAATTCTTTATATCAAAAATTAATCACCAAGTTCTTTTGAAGATTGATTAATTATTCCGTTTGTAATAATTAGAAAAAAAATCTGGACCCCACAAAATATATATATTCCTCATCCATATAACAAGCGGAGTTGATATAGCGATGTCCGTCTGTCTGTCTGGCCGTTTGTGGAAATCACGATCACGCCCTCATTAGATCAGTTATGGTAATCGTTTGTAATAAAAATGATTCATTAATATCCTAGGAAGCTTGCTGTTTAAAGTCATCAAAATCGGTGCTATCAATGAACAAGTCAAAAAAAGTTTTGACAAAATATGATGTTTATATATTGTTACTGTCGCCCTCAATAGGGCAGTTAGGATACTCGTTTCTAATAAAATTGATTTACTAACATCCTGAGAAGTTTACTATTTACAATCATCAAAATCGGTCAAATAGGACGCGAGATTTCACTGAAAAAGTAAAGAAGTGGCTATAATTTTGTTAAATATTGTTAGTTAAAAATTAGGCGTTCCTGTAAGTTATGCTGAAAAAAGTAAAATAATTTTTTCCTATATATAAAAAAAAAAAAGTGCAGAAGTTAAGATTTTTTCGCATAAAATGTTAATAAAATTTTTCAACGGATTCTCAGCTACATTATTGCGAAATATAGTTAAGCGGTATCACCTAGTCAGAATTGGCTGTTGAATAAAAACTGATGACACCTTTTTTTGAGGGGCCCACTGATTTTCAGAATCTTTTGAGGCCCACTCTTTCGTTTTCTTGTTGTTTTATTCTTATTCTATACTCAATATAGTGACAAGTGATTTCATAAACCGCTATTGAAAAAATACGTTTAAAGTGATTATATTAAGCGTCATTTAAATTTTAAAAAAATAATAAATAAATTAAAATAAATAAAGAAAAATAAATTTTCCATAATTTCTCACGTAATTAAAGAACATAAATGGTTCTTAAGTTGTTTATTTGTTGCGAATGAACAAATGAAGAAGATTGAAAGAATAAACGTCAAAAAATTAAGAGTAGTTGTAACCAAAAACGCACAATGTAAACGCACGGGGATTTACGTAGCATCTTCAAAAGAGAATTGAAGAAAAAGCCCCTGCCTAAATCCCATCTATGTATGGCACGAGTAGGTAAATTAATTTTAAAAAAATCAAAAACGCGATAAAATATAAAAATAAAATTTATTTTTATAAATAAAATTTATTTTTTAAATAAAATTTATTTTTATAAATAAAATTTTTTTATTCTTACTAAAAAACGTAACAAAAAACATTAAAAATCTTCTGAACTTAAAATTAGTAGTACATAAATAAACAAAAAAAAAAAAAAACGATTAACAAATGCATTGCATACTTTTTTGGGAATGTACATTTTGATAATTTCTTGATACGACTTGTCAAGAGTTTCATGAATATTTTCCAACGCTTCCAATTTGATTCAATACATTATTGTCACATTTTTTCAAACATTCATAAAACTCTTGACAATTCATATCAAAATTATATTTTACTCTAATAATTTGACTCTGGCGTCCACTGCGCCTTTATTAAAGAAAATATACTTTCATTATGTGCAAAAATAAAATGCAACAAGTTTTTAATTACATAGCAAAAATAATTTTTAACAAAAAAAATCGCACCAAAACTTGTTATCAGGCGTGTAAATAGAATTGAAGTTCTTTAAATAACTTTTCAGGACAAGAAATTCATTAAATAAATTTTCATCATTAAAAGCAATGTTAAATTTTTTTAAAAATTCAACAGACTTTTGTACATCCGTCCAATTACTAGTAGCAAGATTTTCAAAACATAACCAGTCAAATATTTCAAAATTCTTGAGAGGTATTGTCCATGATTCAATATAATCTTTAATCGTCTTATAACATCTTTTAGTTTCTTCCATTAAAAAAAATTTTTTCGGTTCATCAGTAATATTTTTAATAATTTCTGTAACTTTTATTGGAATAAAATTATGTTCTATTCTTTCGTTTAAATTTTCTGATATTTCTTTTAAAATGTTTTTCACTTCAAGCAAGGAAATAACAGATCTTTAAATTTTTTTAATATTTGTTTGGATCATATTCATCGACGAATGTATTGTAAACAAGTATGCCTCGCTTATATCACTTCCAAAAAAGTTTTTTATAACTTTAGGTGTGCCTTCTTGGTCCAGAAAATAGTTCTTCAAGGGTTCAAATAATTTAAGTATGCGCTCAATAACAGGGTATAAACTAAGCCATCTTCTTTTACTCAGCCCAATTACGAATATTCTCAAGGAATTTATTTCCCACGGAAAATACTTTTCTCGAGAAAAAAATCCTCCAATTATAAATTCCGCGTGAACAAAAAAATTAATAAGTGGCATCATCGAATTTTGAAGCCAGTTGTTTTGTTATTGACAATTTGTTTTTCTATATTTTTGTGTGTGCAAACTAAAATAAATTTATTTTAAAGAAAAATTAAATAAAAAAATGAATAGCATAGCTATGAAGCGAGCACTTGTGGAGGAAATCGGTGTTATAGAATAACAACAACGAAATAGCTGAAGGATTGCTAGAAGTCAATTGCGAGCTGAATCTATAGAAAACGCAATCAATGCCTGAATTGGCTTTCATTAAAGTTAACAAACGTTGAAGTTGGGCTTTATTTGTGGTCTTCAACCTACAAGAACAATAAAATATTATTTTTTTGTTTTATCGAAATACTTCTTACATTTTTATGTAAACTCCCGTCTGTATTGCAAGGGAAATTTTTTGAAGGAAAAAACCAAATTCAAGTGCCTTTAGAATAACTATTTTTTTCCCATCGAATTTTTTTTCCGAAGGAATTTATATTCATAATAGGGGAAAAGGGGGAAGTGAGAAATTTCATGCGGAATTTTTGTTTAGAATTGGGCTGACTATGATTAAGTAGCTTTGCATATTCTCTTTCCGACTGGACGCAAAATTATTTCAATGTTTCAGTTCTTACTGTATAAGTAGAGAAATGATTGTAAACTTTCAAAACAATAGATTCCACATCAAAAGACAATGTGTCGCAACCCTTGTGAACTGCGTTATTGATTATATTTTTTTATGCAAAGCACTTCTTAACTTTGCGAAAACATTATTTTGACCGTATCTGTGCATGCCACCAAAATTGGAATTACAATTGTCACCGCTAAAAGCAACACATTTTGATTTTAAACAATATTTTTCCAATTCCATAAGAATTGTATCTGCTATAGTCTCTGATGTTTCATTTTTAATTTATAATACATCCAATATCTTTGTCTGGATTCCATTGTTTTGTGCATTGAAGTATTGAACAGGTATTGGCAATAGCTTAGTAGCGCCGAAATTACGCGTGTCCGATGATACACTCACAAATTGAATTTATTCAATATTTTTCCTTACCATTTCTGTTGAAAGGGGTGCAAGAACCTTCTTAACTATTGTTGTAGCCTTGGTACGGTTGCAAGATATATTTTTAAGTCTTTTGAGAATCATTAAAAAGTAATTTATTCAATACAAATGCGCAGTCCAGAGATAAAAAAGACATGTATGAACAATGGTGTGATAAGCGATGCAACCCACAACAGCTCGAAGTTCATTGTCGACAGCAGTTTTTGAAAAATTGTGTTAATTTTGCTGAAACAATCTTAGCTGGTATAACCCTTTTTATGTTTCTGCGTTTCCAAATGACTGTTGATGTCTTGTACTCCTTTATTTGCAATAAAAAGTGTCGAATTGCGCAGTGTGCAATTGACTATCCAATCTGAATTTCCCCTTTTAATGTAGGGAAATTTCTTTTTGAAGTCCTCGTTAAACGTACACTTGCGTTTCGGTATTCTTAAATTAGAAAATTAATGAATTTTTACACATTTCATTTACATTAATAACTTACTTCTTTTTCCGGAGAGCAAAACTTAACATACACAACAGCTCATAAGAAGTGGTGTCAACGTAGTGCCATTCGAACTACATATAGGTCTTTTTTACTCGAAATATACGCCTTTTTACGCATTTTTATATTTTTGGTTGCGTTTTGCTCTCAAAAAGTTGGCATCGCTTCATAAAAGTTTTACATTTTGGCAATCAAAGTAAGTGATGTCAAGTGATGATTTGATATAACAGCGACAATTTAGCGATGCGAAGAAATCAAAAGTTTCTATGCTATAAAAAAAAATTATGGATAAATGTTTAAAAAGTAGGACAACCCCGGACACTTGCTGAAAAAGAAGGAGGACTGCCCCGGACGTCCTAAAAAAGAGGATGGTGTCCGGGGTAAAGAGAAAGGATGGCAACCCTAGGCACGAGTCATATTAGCGTAGACCGGTATTGTCCCACATTTTTTAATGATATTCCGAAATAAATCCAAAAAACCGCCTTGATATTGGCGAAAAATATGTTAACAATGAAGTATCTAGTTATTAATAAAAAATTAAATAACTATTTATAGATTTTAATAAAAATTTATCAGATTTTCATAACTTTTTGGCTTTAGATATAAGTAGTTTTTCTCTTAAAAAACTCAAAAATTGAACTTGTTGATTTATTGAAATTGAACCGTGGGATTAAGCTAGCTCAGCAGTTTACAGGCTAGCCAGCTATAATGAGTGTGGGCAAATAACTCAACGGAATGTGAGTATTTAGTTACATGCAGAAGGCATGCTAACTATGACTAGACACACTACACCTCCCTTTTTTAGAATAAAGAATGATCAGGATAACTGCTTCATCATTCTTTTATATATGGGGCGTTTCTTTACTTTTGAAACAAATGTCTTCCGATCGGGATGTAGTAGTTTAGACACAATTTTTCAACAAGATCGGTCCAGAACTCTCTGAGTTAGAAGGGGTCGAAATTTGACATTTTGACCAAACAGGTGTTTTTTTTCATCCATGTAACTTTTTACTTATTATTCTTAGCAAAATTTATCCCAAATAGTTTAGCTATTGCTTCAGTCTTTCGGAAAAAAAATTTATAAAAAATAAAAAAATTTTTTTGACTTTTTTCAAAATCAAAAATTTTTTGGACTTTTTTTCAAAAAAGGATTTTTTTTTTGGGCTCAAAAGAAAGCTTAGGTTTTTCCTTTAAGAGCTTTTTGGTCGATTAGTGGGATGCGAATGGGATATCTATAAAAAAAACTCAAGACAACGGTTTTTCAATTTTTAGCATATGCACTAATTTGAATTTTTTCCTATTAGTGTGTAAGTGTTTCCAAAACCTTAAAAAATAAAGCATACACATGCACGCAATATGTTAACCTCAGGGAAAAATCACTTTTTTTCTATAGAAATGTTGAAAAATAATTTTTTTATTTATTAAATTAATATATAATAATAATAATAAAAATAAAAAAATAAAGAATTTAATAAAATTTTATCGTAATCACATTACGTCCATTTATAACATAACTATTTTTTTAATTAATTTATTGTAGCGGATGAAGTATTTAAGTCTTGTACATTTCTAAATACCCAGTCTTTCATCCATCTTATTATTCGCCTTTATTTGCTGCTTTTTTGCCAATCTTTTCTTGTCGTTGCTTAAACTGATGTTGAAGGAAATCAACTTAAAGTGCTTAACAGATGACTCGCCAGAAGATTTACACGAATACCACGATTGCCTTAAATTGACTATGTGTCCTAATGCAACAACTTCTTGCCACTTAAGTGAAGTTCAAATTGCCCGGAAACCACATTCATCAAAGAGAATTTAATCAACTCTTTTGATCGCGAATATATTGAGGAGGTGAAATTTGAATCTTGGATTCAGACTGACATATGTACATTGAAAACAATAATTTTAAATGTAGATGATTTTGTGGAAGAAATGTGTACAGGATTGCTAAACTGGAGAACCCATGACTTTTTAGTCAAAGAGCAATGGTCATTCTTCAAGGATTTGAAGATACATTTGAAGTCTGGTGAATTCGTTATTTCGTAATATTTCGCAGATATCTATAAATATGTTCTTCAGGATGCCATACAAGCTTTCTACTTCAATAACGACCAAGCAACTATATTCGCAGTAGTTATTTACTACATGAAAGATGAAAAAGTCGAACACAAAAGTGTGGCACTCATATGCCACGATTTAAAACATGATACCATTGCAGTTTATGAGTACCAGAACATAATACTAAAATATCTAAAATCTAAATTTACAGTAGAGAAGGTATACTACGTTTCGGACGTAGCTCGTCAAGTATAGCCTCCAGTGCACTCATCAAGGTCGCATCTTAGATGCGACTGCTTTATTCCATTGTAAAGAAACTAAAATATTTTTAGTAGCAAAGAGGATCATGAGAAAACATTGAAAACACTGAAGAACAGACTCGATGCTGCGATAACAATCGATGGCACCGCTCAATACCATATACCGCTTGTCGATGGAAGACCCAAGTTTTCTGCCTCCACTCAATGCGAGTTCTTTCTAAAGCCAAAGAAGAAACCAGCAGCGAAATCAACAGCTGAACCTAGTAACGCCAAGAAATGATTGGCAAAAAGGCAGCAACTAAAGGCGATTAATAAGCTGGATGAAAGACTGGGTATTTAAAAATGTACACAATTTAAATACTTCATCAGCTACAATAAATTAATTAAAAAATAGTTACGTTATAAATGGACATAATGGACATGATTACGATAAAATTTTAAAAAATTCTTTATTTTTTATACCCTATACCACTATGTGCTTTGGGTATAATGACTTTGTGCTGCTATTTGTAACAACCAAAAATATTTGAACTAGACCCATCTTTAATTATACCGATCGAATCAGAATCACTTTCTGAGTTGATTTAACAATGTCCGTCCGTCCGTCCGTCCATCCGTCTGTGTGTCCATGTAAACCTTGTAATCAAACTGCAGGTCGCAAATATGAATATATTTTGATGAAATTTGGTATATAAGCTTTTATCGGCCATGGGATGAACGCTATTGAAATTGGTGAGAATCGGTCCATGTTCAGACCTAGCCCCCATACAAATTACCCATATGAAATTGACATACATTGCCATAAGATCCAAATTGTCATATAGATCTTACTCAAATTGGGTTTGTGTGCGTTCATTACATCCATTAATGAGTAGTCCAAAAATGATCCCTTTGACCCCATATAGAGCTGCTTCCCGATCTTCACTTAAATCTATTAAAAAACAAAAATATTGCACTGATTCTTCTCAAATTTTGTTTGTATATATTTTTGCAAAATACAAGACTTTACCAAACATGATCAGGATCGGTCCATTTTTGGACCAAGTCCCTATATAGATATAGCATCCGATATGAACTTTTTCATATCTGCAGCCAAAAAAATTAATAAAAATCCCACACAAATTTGGTTTTTGCTTATTTTCTATGTCCAGTTAGTTGGGCCTAAAAGATAGGGTCTCTAAACGCATGGTATAGGGTATCGTATAGTCGGGCTAGACCGACTATAATTTTCTTACTTGTTATTTTTGTTATTATTATTATATATTAATTTAATTACACTGTCCAACAAATTAAGACTTTTTGAATGGAACAGAATAGCGGCCCCATAATTCTGAAAGGGTATGTTGAGATCATTTTTGTATGTAGATCATTTTTGTTAGAACAAACTTATGGTCCAGCACGTCTGAGTATTTTTTTACAGTGGGTCAAAGTTTTCATTTCTTGGTCGAAGGGAGCATTATACTTTATGAAAAAATGCTGTAAGTTAATGTCTGAGAGAATTCTTATGGTCGGAGTTTTATTGTGGAATTGTATGAGGATTATTTTTGTGGAAGATCTTAACCCTCTAACTGGTCTCTTTATGAGTAAATTTGACCCTTTTTTCGAAAAAATCAAAAAATATCCTTTAAAAAAGGACATTTAAGGATTAAAATATTCTACGAAAATGTTTGCCGAAAAATTTCAGTGGGGGTCACCAAAGACACCATTGTTGTAAATAAAGCTCTTTACGATTAATTGGCAAAATTACACGCCAACTTCTATAAAAAAATTATAATTTTGTTTTAATACTGGTTTATTATAGTATGTACATATTTATTTTTTTGCTTCAAATTTTCGAGTAAAAGGGAATTGGGAAATAGCAGTAGTATGACAATGGATTAAAGATTAAACTTAATACGCTTTCCTGTATTTAGCTTGACGTAAATGTTCCGACGGGTCAAGGTTTCTGTACAAGCCCCATACGTATTCAGCAAGCATTACACTATTACACTTTGGGATTTCCCTTTGAATCTTTCTTCCAATACCTTTATATCCTGATGAAACCTTTCACCGTGTTCATCTGAAACCGCTCCAAGGTTTTCTTTAAAAAAATTGAGATGAGAGTGCAGAAAATGCAGCTTTAGTGACATCTTAACGCCAAAACCGTTAAAACCGATTAGCATGCTTTCAATATTTTCTGCATAGTTTTGTGCTTTTGAGCATCCAAGGAATTCTGATATAACCAGCTGCATAAAGTCAAGACAGATGACCATAAAATTCTTCATCTTGTAATAATTTTCTTATATCGGGTCCAACGAGCATTCCTAGAAAAGGTATAAATTACCTTGAATGAAATAAATTATTTCTTAAAACCGTATGTTACCTTCTTTTAATTTTGCTGCAGATAATCTGGGGAAAATTGTTTGAATGCGTTTGAAAGCATTTCCTTGTGTATTTAAGCTTTTAATAAAATTTTTCACCACGCCCAACTTAATATGCAGCGGTGGAAGTATGACCTTATCTTTTGGGACAAGGGATTCATGGATTACATTTAAGTCACAAATAATATTTTCTTTACGTTCTTCGAAATATTTAATATGATAATGGCTGCTGGTAGCACGTGAATCTCATTTGCAAAGAAAGCACATATATTTTGTGTATCCTGTTTGCATTCCAGTCAATATTGCAATCATTTTGAAGTCTGCGCATACTTCCCATTTATATTTATAGTATTCAATTTTATTTAAGAGATTTGAAATATTTGCGTATGTTTCCTCCTTTTTTGTGGAATACGCAACCGGTATTGATGGATGCTGATTTCCATTGTGCAGTAAAACTGCTTTTAAGCTGTGTTTTGAACTATCTATAAATAGTCGCCAAGCGGAAGAGTCCAGTGGAAGCTTTAGATATTTTAGAACCTCTTCAGTACTGCAACAGTATACAAGTTCTTCTGATTTTTTAAAATAACTTTCCAGATCGGCGTGTCTTTTTCTTGGAAATGTAACTTTTACATCGGCTTTTATCAAATTCCTGTTTTTCAATGGCAGCGCCTTAGTACATACGGTTTTTGGTATCCAAGCTTCAGATAAAAATCGTATTCCAAAGAAAAGAAAATATGGTTCTTCAATTGTAGGCAATATCTTTCTTCTGCTTTGATGGTGCGTAAAATGTCCACAAATAAAACAAAACCAATCTCTTAATTTGCAAACAGAATTCGCCATGCTTATTTAAGCTTTAATTTTTCTTTTTTTATATTAATTTTAGTAAAAATCACACCCGATATGTACTGCTTAGTAGCTCAATTATGCTTGAATTTTTTCTTTTATTTTTTATTATTAATTTTAATAAATATCACACCCGATTTGTATATGTTTTGTATATGTTGGTGTATAATTTTACTAATTAAGCATAAAGAGCTTTATTTACAACAATGGTGTCTTTGGTGACCCCCACTGAAATTTTTCGGCAAACATTTTCGTAGAATATTTTAATCCTTAAATGTCCTTTTTTAAAGGATATTTTTTGATTTTCTCGAAAAAAGGGTCAAATTGACCCATAAAGAGACCAGTTAGAGGGTTAAGATCTTCCACAAAAATAATCCTCATACAATTCCACAGTACAACTCTGACCATAAGAATTCTCTCAGACATTAACTTACAGCATTTTTTTCATAAAGTATAATGCTCCCTTCGACCAAAAAATGAAAACTTTGACGCACTGTAAAAAAATACTCAGACGTGCTGGACCATAAGTTTGTTCTACAAAAATGATCTACTCAACATACCCTTTCAGAATTATAGGGCCGCTATTCTGTTCCAAAAATGCTGTTGGACACTGTTATTATTACAAATAAATAAAAAAATAATTTTTCAACATTTCTATAGAAAAAAAGTGATTTTTTTCCTGAGGTTAACATATCGTGGGTATTACAGTATCGAAGGTATGAAATTTTAGTTAGGTACGTTACATACCGTCGGAAAGGTTAATTTGTCTTGTTTCTTAGTGTATGCTTTATTTTTAAGGTTTTGGAAACACTTACTCACTAATAGGAACAAATTCAAATTAGTGCATATGCTAAAAATTGAAAAACCGTTGTCTTGCGTTACAAAACATTTTTTTTTTATATATATCCCACTCGCATCCCACTAAGCGACCAAAAAGCTCTTAAAGGAAAAACCTAAGCTTTCTTTTGAACACAAAAAAAAAAAAATTCCTTTTTTGAAAAAAGTCAAAAAAATTTTTTGATTTTGAAAAAAAGTAAAAAAAAAACTGTTTTTTTTTTAATTTTTTTTCCGAAAGACTGAAGAAATAGCTATCTAAACTATTTAGGACAAATTTTGCTAAGAACAATAGGTAAAAAGTTACATGGATGTGAAAAAACACCTGTTTGGTCAAAATGTCAAATTTCAGAGAGTTCTGGACCTATCTTGTTAAAAAATTGTGTATAAACTATTATCCAATAGGATTAACCTTGGTGCAAATTTCATCCCGATCGGTAAACATCGGTTTTAAAAGTTGGACCACTTGACATGAAACGCCCCATATATAATAACAATATTTAATTTAAATTTTTTTTAAATTTAATTTTAAATTAAATTTTTTAAATTTAAGTTTAGTTTTAATTTTAATGTTAGGTATAATTTTATTTTAATGTTTAAATATATTTATATTATGGTTTAGAGATAGATACATTATTATTTTAAATTAATTATTAAATGAAGTATATACATATAAAATCAATATTCAAATTTGTATATATATTTGAAAAAATTCAGTAGGAGATAAACAAAAATTAATGTACATATGCATATATTTAATTTAATTTTGATTTTAATTTTTATTTTAGTTTGGATTATAATTTTAATTTTAATGTTATTTTTAAGTTTACATTTAAATTAAAATTTTTTTTTTTAAGTTTAGTTTTTTATAATTTTTAAATTTATTAATATAAAATTTATTATATTTAAAAAAATAACAGAATAAATTAAAAATAACAGAATAAAGTACAAATTGTACATAAAATGTAACAAAAGAAAATTACAACATTAAAAACATTTTTGTTTTATTATACGGAAAAAAAATTTTATTTTAAAAAATAATAAAAATGTTTTCTTCTCTTCTTTTTCTTTCTTTCCTTAACAATTTAAATTTTCTATATAAATTTCAATTTACAATTTTACTTGGAGGAGAAAAAAAATCAGCACAAAAACATTTTCCTTACAGTATAGACATGTTACCATATTGTACACTATCGCAACACGCTGATTCTATAATTCAAATAAAATTGTATTTTCTTTAATTGTCCCCCCTTTCTTTCCGAAATTTTCAGTTTTATTTCCATTCCCCGTCTTTCCAAATAACTGGAATTTTCATTACAACCGAAGTCCTATTCAAAGGTATTGAAACATTATTAAAAGATATTTTCGGCCAATTTTCATTTCATTCCCAATTTAAATATTCAAGGCAAATTTTATTTGTTTCAAAATTATCAAAAATCTAATTTCATCAGTTCCCAATTTTAGCCTTTCCCATTATCTCTATTACTTTTGGTCATTATATTGTATTCTATCTCACCATTATGGTGGACTGGAGCACTTTTCATTTTACTATTATCATACCCATTTTCATATCATCATATTCTATTTATCCAGTTGCAACTTCACCAATGCCATTTGTTGATGTCGGTTATATCCCAACCTAGAGAATAATTGACCTCAGTCAATTTTCCCATTAACATCATAGTCAATTTATCTATCCGGATCTATCTATTTATTTATATATTCATTTTACTATATCAATTTTTATCCCCCGGGGTCATGGGCTATTTGGTGGACTTTGGTTATCAGCTATTTTCCAATCTTTAGAAATAGTGGCCTCAGTCAAAATCAACAGCTGAACCTAGTAACGCCAAGAAAAGATTGGCAAAAAAGCAGCAAATAAAGGCGATTAATAAGCTGGATGAAATACTGGGTATTTAAAAATGTACAAAACTTAAATACTTCATCAGCTACAATTAATTAATAAAAAAAAATAGTTATGTTATAAATGGACCTAATGTGATTACGATAAAATTTTAATAAATTTTTATTTTTTTATTTTTATTATTATTATATATTAATTTAATTATAATTACAAATAAAAAAAAAAAAAGAATAATTTTTCAACATTTCTATAGAAAACAAGTAAGAGTGTTAAATTCGGCTGTACCGAATTTTTTGATACCCTCCACCTGAGTCTTTAATTTTTAATTTTTGATTTTTAGTTTTTAATTTTTAACTTTTAATTTTTAAATTTTAATTTTTAATTTTTAATTTTTAATTTTTAACTTTTAGTTTTTTGTTTTTAATTTTTAATTTTTAATTATACCCTCCACTCCACTGTGCAGAGGGTATATATAAGTTTGTCATTCCGTTTGTAATAATTAGAAAAAAAAATCTGGACCCCATAAAATATATATATTTGTGATCTTTATAACAAGCGGAGTTGATATAGCGATGTCCGTCTGTCCGTTTGTCCGTCTGTCCGTCTGTGGAAATCACGATGACGGCTTCAATCGAGCAACTAGGTTGCTCGTTGGTACAAAAAATGATTCATTAACATCCTGAAAAGTTTGCTATTTAAAATCGTCCAAATCGGTTTCTCAGGTCCCGAGAATTGAACGATGGAGTAAAAAAAGTCTTGAAAAAATATGATTCGACTATGTTGTTCTTGTCACGATAACGTTCTCAATAGGACAGCTAGGGCGCTTGTTGTTAGTGAGAATGATACACCAGCATCATGAGAAAGTTTCTGTTTTTTAAATCGTGCCAATAGGTTTCATAGGTGCCGAGAAATCACTGAAAAGGTAAAAAAAATATGATGTTTTCCTATATTGTTATTCTAAATTTTGTGTTTTGTCACAGCTGTACTTATTGATTTTATGGTCGTTGTGGTAATAATATAAAAATTCACTAATATCAACACATCTTATGGTGTAATATTTGAGTTAGTTAATTAATAAAAGAAACTATATAAAATCAATATCAATATTCTGCGATTTTTATAAGATCACAAAATATTACAAATTGATACATACATACTACTGTTGCAAATAGCAAAATACTATAAATAACATTCATATATTCTGTATATGTATATCGATAATAAGCGCATATTAAAAATAATATAAATATAAATTATTTTATTTATACAAAATACTGCAATTTTTAGGGTTGCAAAAAATAGTATGATTTTAAGGGTTCCACTTATAGTACATATTTGCATTCAAAAGTAGTAGTGAAACCATAAAATATCTACCCTGTAAAAAATTGGTGTTTAAAAAAAATTTTTTTTGTCAGATGATAATAATATAATATAGATGTCAATAATATTTAATTATAATAATTTTTATAATTTATTATTTAATGTTTGGCGCAGGCAGACGCCATTCCCGAACTACCAAAAATTGTAGGCACGACCTTTCCACATCAGGAATAGTCGCGGGCTCAACTCAATCAAAGTGCAATGATTAAGCTTCGCCCTGGGAAACATGTATTCATTTATTTCTTAGCACAAACCGAACTTCTTATGACACATTAAAAATAAACTAATTGAGAAGTACAATTCATCATTACGCTGTATTATAATTATTATAAACAAAGTGGTCGTATCATTGTAAGCGAAATAGAATTGAAATTGTGTGCAGATTTGTTTTACTTAAAAAACTGTTTCTACAGATAGTGAATAAAATTCCAGTAAACATTTTATGCAATAAGTGATCATGTGGAGTCTTTTTTGACTCCTCTGTGCTATTAAACAGTCATAAATGCGCTCTTTTGCTGATCACAAAATATTCTTTTGTTGGGAGGAAATATTACGTTACCCCCGACTCTTCTTGAGAACCTTTTTTATCCAATTTTCTGATTAGTTTCGACTTATTTTTGAGTCGTATTTAATGTCATTTTTCTATAAATCCCTTTTTAAGCGTAAGCAAAAATCATTTCTTAGCCTTTTTTCTAATACCGCATGTGATTAATCAGTTTTTAATTATCAAAAGTGCTCGAAGAAGACACAGTAAGATGATTTTTGTTAAGACAATCTTCGAAATGATTACTGGGATGTCGTATATATTTGTTTACACACACATATACATAATGGCACCAGTAAGCCGAACTCTCTCATGAAACACGTTTATATGAAAACGATTATTTTTACACCAACACAGCTACACGACTACATGACCACTTTTGCTGCTGTAGTCAACTTAGGCTAATTTCTATTTTTGTTGGCTACAAAATAAAAATAGTGTTGACAATATAACAAAATATGTAAAAGATATTAGTGCTATGAAATATTTTATTTTGTTGAAAAAATTAATCGCAAAATGAAATACTATAATAATTCTATTAACAAGTAAATTTATTTATTTATTTTTACGTTATAATAATGCATTATAAATAATTAATATATTTTAGACAATTTTATATAGAATCATACATGTTTTTCTATTTTAATAAAGTAAAAAAAAAAATATAATTGGCACTACTGAAATAAAAATTATTTTGTATAAAAACAGCTGTTTATATTGTTGTTATATGTTGCTGTCATTTTCATAAAAATTAAGTAGTTGACTACACGACTACAATTGAAGCCAGCAGCAATTAATTCCGTGTGTTTGTGTAGCCCACAGCCTAACACAGTCGTGACAACTTGACAGCTGTCAAAAAAGTAAACACGAACCGTATGGCTTTGTTTACCTTTTTTTTCTTAGAATTGCTCTAACAAATTTGAGAAAGAGATTAAAAAATAAAATATACAAAATATAATGTGTGCAAGTGAACAGCTACACATGTTTGTAACAAGCATAAAAAACAATAATAATGGAAAAAAAATAGTGAGTATTTGCTATTGATAAACATTTAAAAAACATTAATAATATCGTATTATCTGTTTTGATATAAAAATATGTATAAAAGGTGTATATTAAAACACATAGCTTGTGATTTGTTTTACGTAAGACAATTACATTCAAGACTACTCAAGCCAGGGCCGAAGGAAGAAAGCAAAAATTACTATTGCTGGCACAAAAAAAGGCGGCCAAGAAGGAAGAAGCAAAACAACGATGATGAACAATATGAAGATGCTGGATAATGTAGCCGACATGCTGGATGGTGAACATTCGAAATTTTTGCAATCGAAAAGAGGCAAAAACAACGAAAAGTAAGCATGCTGCTGGTGATGATGAAAGTAAACATGATATTAAGAATTGTTTCCGTTTTGTGTTTGCCAATGATAAAAAGCTTCACATGACTCTTTTCACAATATGTACGTCGCGTAAATCATTTATTCAACGCCAAAAACAACAATTTCAACTTGGAATGTATAACTTGTTTGTGGGCTTTGAAGATAAAAAATGTTTATGTAGATGCAGAGAAAGAAAATGAATTGAAAGAAAAGAAGTTGGAGGCTCATTGTCAACGTTTGTTGAGTTTATCGAAAAAGGAACGCAAACAACATAAAAAGTTGGCTGTCAACGTTTGTTGAGTTTATCGAAAAAGGAACGCAAACAACATAAAAAGTTGGCTGAGTTAAAATAGGAGTTGGATGAGACAAAAGCCAATTCTAAGGTTTTGAGTGACATTTTGGAGGGTTTTGCTGATGCTTGTAAAAATTTGTTTTAAAACAATTGCATACAATACTACTCAACCCAGGGCCGAAAGGAAGTAATCACAAATTACTATAGCTAAGCTAACCATTGGTCCAGTTGCTGGTGACGAAACTTTTCGCAAGTTGAATTGTGGTATTGTATTATTGTTTTTGATTATGACTTGCATGTAGAGTTCGTGTAATGCTTCTCATCGTAATTTGTCTGGTAATATTCCCATCACATTGGGTACTATACCGTTAGCTTCATACATAAAACATTAATTTTCTACTTTTTTATTCCTGTAAGTAGACGGACTTGTACACCTTGGAATGAAGTTAATGGAGGATTTAATTTTGATAAAAGTAAACAATAGAAGCAACAAAATCAATACGAATAGAAAAAATGTAAGCTGGTGCAATTATGTTTTCAATTTAATAAAATATGTGAATTATATTTTCAACAGCTCGAAAGCAAATAAATCTTAGTAGGAGAGAACGACCAACCATTAGCAGAAATGGTAGCGCAACCTACATATTCCACAAAAGCCCATCAAGCCTTAAACAAATTTTAATATATAAGAGAAGGATGAAATAAAAAATGTATTTGTAGATTTCCACCGTTTTTAAGCATGATGTCCCCAAAATGATGACAATGTATGCTCAATTTATGAAAAGTAATATATAGATCGCTTAAAACGCGTAAAAAAGTCGAAAGTAAAGCCAAAACTACAAATGGTTAAAGTTAAACCTCTAACTACAACATTAGTTCCTTTTGATTGCTTTAATTTAATACTAGAATTTGATGTAAATTTTTAACTATCTCTGCATCTATGCAAAAATAAAACGAAACTACGGGCATTTATTTCAAAACTAAAACAAAAGAATGGTTTATTATTTGAAAAACTTTTTTGATACTTTAACATAATGAAATGTATATATTTTTTTGAATTTTTCGATCTAACTACACAACATAGATTAAAATATAAAAAAATTCTTCAACTGACGTAAAGCACATTTATCAGCAGTACATTTGGCAATCCGATATTTTCTACCGAAAAACTTGTACGGTAACACGAACACGTCAGCCATCAGTTAATTTTTGGGTTTGCTGAAAATTAAAAATTTGATCCCATGTACAATTTAAATGTTAAAGCATAAAAAATAACATAAATTTGGCAGTTTCAGGTTCTTATCCAAGTAGTTCCCTTATTTGTAATTTTGGCACCGAATTGCTAAATTGTTCAATTTCAGGACTCATCATATTATAGTAAACCAACAACACAGCATCTAAAGACATATTCGAGTCTAAAAATATCGCACCTGCAACAGACTCGAAAACATCACCTAATTAATGCGTTTGGTATTTCAACGTCTTCATATTAACCTCTTCGTTTATACTATAACCATTTTTCGTATGAATACGCACAAAACGATCAATAGCTTCGTTACGACCTGAGACAAGTGTCTAAAATATTTGCGGTTTTCATGCCTTACAGTTAATTACGGAAATACGGTATTGTTAACTAAAGCAGATCTCAAATCGGTTAAGACTCCAGGTGAATGCTGTCTAGGGTCTTCATACAAAAGCCTTATCAAATAATCCAATACAGCATCACCCAGAATTCTAAACACAATCTATTGGGAGTATGAGGCATAAATAATGGCTTGCAACAAGTACGATCTGCCGCGGAATTTATATTTCAAAGCTTGTTCAAATTTCGTATAACCCGGCGCTTCTTCACCATTGGGTGTAGTGTAGCAGTGGAGATTTGGACGAGGTCTAAGAGCCATAAACAGTAACAACAGTCAGGAAAAGTACTACTAGGTTCACTAGCTTCTTTAGCATCATATGCTATATTCCAAATAAGGTTTCAACGCAATCGGCAACAGATTTATCTAAACGAGAAATATAAATTAGTTTTATTTATTTCCAATATATTTTATTTATATTTCGAGTTTTAATGAAATTACCTGGAATACTATATTTTTTCTATAAATTTATTTACTGTAATGTGTTATGTTAAACACACTCACTTTAATTACATTATTATTTTGTCAGCAAATATCAGTTATAATGTAAATCTTATTTAAAACACTTATTTCAATTTATAATACAATTAACTGCAATAACAACGCGTTAATTTGCCCGCAGAAATTTCAATTTGTGACAATGAATAAGCAGAAATAAATAATAAAAAAAATATACAACGTATAAGGGTGACAGCATATTATATTAATATAGTTGTTTCCTCTGAAAGTGCTTGTAAAAATATTATGAAAATTTCTGTAATTCACAAAGAAAAATGTAGATGTCGCTAGTGTGTGTCTGGACTGGTTGGACGGTGGTGTAGCCTCTGTCGTCTATGTGTTTCATGCATAAGTAACAATTTCATTTAGTCTTATGAAAGATTTTGAACAAAGCAGATATACGTCGCATTGTTTTGTGAAATCTTACATTGTTTTTTAATAGGTACCAGTGATGCCAGGAGATTTTTACAGAAATCTCTACGCTAATGAAAAAAAAATCCCATTTTTCCCTACACCCACTTTTTTTCTCTCTACATTTTTCCCTAAACTACTTTTTTCAATTTTTCAAAAAAAAATTTATTTTTAATTTGTTAATTTTCAATTTCAATAATGCAAAAATAACATAACGAAGAAAAATGTCATACAAAATATGATAAGAATATCATTAGAATTACATAAAAACAACATATAAAACCAAGAGATTAAAAAAAAAATATTTTTACTATTATGTATAATTTATCATTTATATGGCTAGATGTGCATTTAAAATTTACACAATTAATTAAAATGGCTTGCAAATGGGATCTTGGTTGTTGGTTTTAAAAGATATTTTTTTAAGACATTGATTTATCGCAAATTAATATTTTTTCACAAGCCTTGCATCTGTATTTAAAGTCGTCATCTTTGACCTGTTCCATCCCATTAGCTTCTAGTCTCTCAACTAACTTGAGTAAAACCTTTGTTTTCTGTATTTCTTTGATGTGTTTTCAGCATCAGCGAAAAACGAATCTGGCATTTTTCTAAAATCAATTATGTTTACATTTATAATATTTTAATGTTCTTTTTATTTACAAACTTACTTAATAAAATCGAAGAGATCTACAAAGATGGCGTACTTATGTATGAATTAAAAAAAGTTCACAAAACAAGTAAACTGCACAAAAGTGTTTTTTTTTTTTACTTGTCATTCTTCTTAAGGAAGCCACGTATTTACTTTCTCCATATTATAGAGTTATGACCAGATTTAAAAAAGATATATATTTTTAATTTTAAAGTTTAAAATTGAAATATGTATAATATTAAGTTGTTAAAAAAAAATTTGCAAAAAATCCCAACAATTCGACAAAAGTAAGAAATCTTTTGCATTAAACACATACATAGACGCAAATCCATTTATCGATGCGTTACAAACGGAATGACAAACTGATATAATAAGAAGAAAAAAATAAAACTGATTAACGCTAGTGCTTGTAAAATATAAGACGTGGCCAAGTATTCCGAAAAAGATCCGAAATTTAAAAATATATTTTGTTTACTATCTTCTATTGACTTTAAAATTGTTAAACGTAAATGCTGAAAATTCAGAGTATTTGTTGTAATAAATTACTAAATTGATCAAATCGTTTACATTTTCAAATATTTTATCTAAATTTGTTACAAATAGTGCAAGAAAATCTAGGTGGAGGGTATCAAAGATTCGGCATAGCCGAATTTAACACTCTTACTTGTTTTTAATTTTTAATTTTTAATTTTTAATTTTTAATTTTTAATTTTTAATTTTTAATTTTTAGTTTTTAATTTTTAATTTTTAATTTTTAATATTTAAATTTTAAATTTTGTGTTTTCCATTTTCCATTTTTCATTATTAATTTTTCAATTTTCATTATCCAATTTCCGTTTTTAATTTTTCAATATTCATTTTTCATTTTCCACTTTCCATTTTTCAATTTTCATTTTTCATTTTTCAGTTTTCATTTTCCATTTTTCATTTTTTATTTTTCATTTTCTATTTTTCATTTTCCGTTTTTCATTTTTCATTTTTCAATTTTCATTTTCCATTTTCCATTTTCCATTCTTCATTTTTCAATTTTCCATTTTCCATTTTTCAATTCTCATTTTCCGTTTTCCATGTTTTAATTTTCATTTTCCATTTTTCAATTTTCATTTTACAATTTACATTTTCCATTTTTCAGTTTTCATTTTTCAATTTTCAATTTTCATTTTCCATTCTCCATTTTTCATTTTCTATTTTCCATTTTTCATTTTCCATTTTCCGTTTTTCATTTTCCATTTTTCATTTTCCATTTTCTATTTTCCATTTTTCATTTTCCATTTTTAATTTTTTATTTTTCAATTTTCCTTTTTCATTTTAAATTTTTCATTTTTCATTTTACATTTTACATTTTACATTTTACATTTTACATTTTACAGTTTACGTTTTACATTTTACATTTTACATTTTATATTTTACATTTTCATTTTACATTTTACATTTTACGTTTTACATTTTACATTTTACATTTTACATTTTGCATTTTGCATTTTACATTTTACATTTTACATTTTACATTTTACATTTTATATTTTACATTTTACATTTTACATTTTACATTTAACATTTAACATTTAACATTTTACATTTTACGTTTTACATTTTACATTTTACATTTTACATTTTCCATTTTTTGTTTTTCATTTTCCATTCTCCATTTTCCATTTTACGTTTTACATTTTACATTTTACATTTTTCATTTCACATTTTACATTTTACATTTTGCATTTTGCATATTACATATTACATTTTACATTTTACATTTTACATTTTACATTTTACATTTTACATTTTACATTTTACATTTTACATTTTACATTTTACATTTTACATTTTACATTTTACATTTTACATTTTACATTTTACATTTTACATTTTACATTTTACATTTTACATTTTACATTTTACATTTTACATTTTACATTTTACATTTTACATTTTACATTTTACATTTTACATTTTACATTTTACATTTTACATTTTACATTTTACATTTTACATTTTACATTTTACATTTTACATTTTACATTTTACATTTTACATTTTACATTTTACATTTTACATTTTACATTTTACATTTTACATTTTACATTTTACATTTTACATTTTACATTTTACATTTTACATTTTACATTTTACATTTTACATTTTACATTTTACATTTTACATTTTACATTTTACATTTTACATTTTACATTTTACATTTTACATTTTACATTTTACATTTTACATTTTACATTTTACATTTTACATTTTACATTTTACATTTTACATTTTACATTTTACATTTTACATTTTACATTTTACATTTTACATTTTACATTTTACATTTTACATTTTACATTTTACATTTTACATTTTACATTTTACATTTTACATTTTACATTTTACATTTTACATTTTACATTTTACATTTTACATTTTACATTTTACATTTTACATTTTACATTTTACATTTTACATTTTACATTTTACATTTTACATTTTACATTTTACATTTTACATTTTACATTTTACATTTTACATTTTACATTTTACATTTTACATTTTACATTTTACATTTTACATTTTACATTTTACATTTTACATTTTACATTTTACATTTTACATTTTACATTTTACATTTTACATTTTCCATTTTCATTTTCCATTTTTCATTATCCATTATCCATTTTTCGTTTTTAGTTTTCATTTTTTCTTTCATATTGCCGATTTTTTTTTTATTATAACGTGATAACGATAAAAAAAAATATGTGGCAATACTACTAACATGAGCTATGTTATTGTGTTCTTGGTATTGTTAATATATGTATATTAGGGTGGCCCTTAATAAAAAAAAGTGTTCAAACTGTCGGTCTCACCCCTAGAAATATGCGAATAGCAAAAAAACTGAGAAATACAAAGTTTTGGGCCAATCAGAAAACGTTTAGTCGTGGCGCAAAGCGATTGAAAATTTCAACTGTGTTTATATGGGAAAAATATGACTTTTTTTCAGATTTTACGAAAATTTCGTTCTATAGTTTAATTTTTCCGACAAGCTGTTATATAATTCACGATCAGTATTAACCTATCCCTTCAAAAGGCTATAAAACTTCGAAATCGTATGAAACCTCGCCAAGAAATAGCAAATGCCCCAGACCACTTTTGTGCCAAAAAAAACTAGGTCATGAAATTTGATGGCATTTTTTTCAACTTTGAGAAATTGATTAAAGCCATTATTCTTTTTTGATCTCTATACTTATAAGTATTCAGATATGAAGTATTGTTTTATTACCACGTTGTTAACCTATTGCGCATTGAGACCGAAAATTGGAAATTTTTTTGATAAAATTTTTAAAACTCCCTTTTCAAGTTTGAAAAAAGTTTCTTAAACAAAATATAAAAAAATGAATCTATCACTTTAAGGTTTTATTAAATACATCTTGCAGATTAACTGTGTGAATTTTTAAGTAAATCCCTCAGCAAGAACTTTTTTGACAAGGATTTGATTTTCGCGGATTTCGAGAAAATTTGGATTTTTGTGAAATATTCGTTAAATGTACTCTTTCTAATTACTTTGTATCAAAAATTCTTTACTTTTGTACTTTTAAATATTATATTTTATCTTAATAGCCTAGGGTTTCGGAAAAAAATAATATGACTCCATTAACCCTTTTGGAATTGGGGTCACATATGACCCCAAACTAATAAAAGACAATTTATTCAAAAAAATTCAAATATTTTGTAAGTGCTGTCCAATTTTTAGATGCGACACTTAAAATATAATAACCAAATATGTAAAAGTTTCGTTCCAAAAATTTGGGATAAATCCGAGAACGTTAACCTATTATTTGCCAAGGCCAGCTTTGGATTTTATGATATTTTTAAATAAAAATGACCTAAACCGAGTTTTTCTATTAAACTCGTTGATACCACTATTTAGAATTTAAGAAAAATAATTCGGTTAATTTTTATTTATTTAAACATTCAGTGCTCCTGGGATCAAAATAATGCATTGTGATATATCTTTGGTGCAATTATCTGCTTATTGCTCGCTAATATAAATTAAAACAACTTTTAACCAATTTTGTTATAAAATTACTTTATGTAATAAAGTAATAGTTGAATTTATTGCTGTTTCACCCACGCATTTAGTGGATATTGATAAAAAAAACGCCAAAAAAAAAATTCAGGTCAATCGGTGAAGATGCCATTACTTATAATGGTTGACATTTTTTGATTTTTTTAATAGGTCGCTTTATATTATCTTCAGTGTCACCTACATGTTTTGAATCTTCTACCATTTTATTTCCCAGTTTTAAATAGTTTATTAAATAAAAGTAAATTTCAAATATAATAATATGTATAAAAGGTAATATTAAATTATTACTACTCTTAATGGAATAAATTACAAAATTAAATCAAAGTGAATTTCAAAAAACGTCCTATTTTTTAGACATATGACTTAAGTTGTTTTAATTTATATTCGCGAGCAATAAGCAGATAATTGCACGAGAGATATATCACAATGGATAATTTTGATCTCAGGAGCACTGAAGGGTTAAATATTTTCCTTAAATTCCAAATAGTGGTATCAACGAGCTTAATAGAGAAACTCGTTCTAGGTCATTTTTATTTTAAAATATCTTAAAATCCAAAGCTGGCCTTGGCAAATAATGGGTTAGTGTTCTCTGATTTATCCCAAATTTTTGGGACGAAACTTCTACACATTTGGTTATTATATTTTAAGCGTCGCATCTAAAAATTAGACAGCACTTACAAAATATTTGAATTTTTTGAATAAATTGTCTTTTATTAGTTTGGGGTCATATGTGACCCCAATTCAAAAAGGGTTAATGGAGTCATATTATTTTTTTCCGAAACCGTAGGCTATTAAGATAAAATATAATATTTAAAAGTAGAAAAGTGATGAATTTTTGATACAAAGTATTTAGAAAGAGTACATTTAAAGAATATTTCACAAAAATCCAATTTTTCTCGAAATCCGCGAAAATCAAATCCTTGTCAAAAAAGTTCTTGCAGAGGGATTTACTTAAAAATTCACACAGTTAATCTGCAAGATGTATTTAATAAAACCTTAAAGTGATAGATTCATTTTTTTAAATTTTGTTTAAGAAAATTTTTTCAAACTTGAAAAGGGAGTTTTAAAAATTTTATCAAAAAAATTTCCAATTTTCGGTCTCAATGCGCAATAGGTTAACAACGTGGTAATAAAACAATACTTCATATCTGAGTACTTATAAGTATAGAGACCAAAAAAGAATGATGGCTTTAATCAATTTCTCAAAGTTGAAAAAAATGCCAACAAATTTCAACAACAATTTTTGGCACAGAAGTGATCTGGGGCATTTGCTATTTCTTGGCGAGGTTTCACACGATTTTGAAGTTTTATAGCCTTTTGAAAGGATAATTTAATACTGATACCGAATTATGTAACAGCTTGTAGGAAAAATTAAATTACAGAACGAAATTTTCGTAAAATCTGAAAAAAAAAGTCATATTTTCCCCATATAAACACACTTGAAATTTTCAATCGCTTTGCGCCACGACTAAACGTTTTTTGATTGGCCCAAAACTTTGTATTTCTCAGTTTTTTTGCTATTCGCATGTTTCTAGGGGGGTGAGACTGACAGTTTGAACACTTTTTTTTCCTCCATATAACGAAGGGCCACCCTAATGTATATGCATATTTTTTTTGTGGCATTTTTTTATTTTGTTGTAAAATTATAATGTTCAACCACTAAACTGTTACAACAAACACACTGGGTTTTATGTATTTTTTTTAGAGGTATCTACATATTTTTGCTCGTATCTAATCACGATGATGACCGATTTAGCCAATTTTCAATACCAACCTGCTGGGAGTTATGGCAAATGATATTATTACAGCCTTATCCAGTTAGATGACTTTTTTGTGAATGAGCGTGATTTCAACAGACAGACGGACAGACGGACATCGCAATATCGACTCGAGCTGTGATAAGGATCAAGAATATATATACTTTATGGGGTCGGAAATTAGTTTTTCGATGCGTTACAAACGGATTTTTTGATTTTTTTCCTGAGGTTAACATATTGCGGGTATTACAGTATCGAAGGTATGAAATTTTAGTTAGGTATGTTACATAACGTCGGACAGGTTAATTTGTCTTGTTTCTTAGTGTATGCTTTATTTTTAAGGTTTTGGAAACACTTACACACTAATAGGAACAAATTCAAATTAGTGCATATGCTAAAAATTGAAAAACCGTTGTCTTGAGTTACAAAACATTTTTTTTATAGATATCCCACTCGCATCCCACTAAGCGACCAAAAAGCTCTTAAAGGAAAAACCTAAGCTTTCTTTTGAGCACAAAAAAAATTCCTTTTTTTGAAAAAAAGTCAAAAAAATTTTTGATTTTGAAAAAAGTCAAAATTTTTTTTTTTTTTAATTTTTTTTTCCGAAAGACTGAAGAAATAGCTATCTTAACTATTTGGGACAAATTTTGCTAAGAACAATAGGTAAAAAGTTACATGGATGAGAAAAAACACCTGTTTGGTCAAAATGTCAAATTTCGACCCCCTCTAACTCAGAGAGTTCTGGACCTATCTTGTTGAACAATTGTTTCTAAACTACTATCCAATAGGACTAACCTTGGTGCGAATTTCGTCCCGATCGGAAAACATCGGTTTTAAAAGTTGGATCATAATAACAATATTTAATAAAAAAATTTTTAAAATTTATTTTCAAATTTAATTTTAATTTTAAATAAAATTTTTTAAATTTAAGTTTAGTTTTAATTTTAGTGCTAAGTATAATTTTATTTTAATGTTTCAATATATTTATATATTATGGTTTAGAGATAGATACATTATTATTTTAAATTAATTATTAAATGAAGTATATACATACATATAAAATCAATATTTAAATTTGTATAAAAATATTATGTATATTTTTTTATATACATATTTAAACAATTATTATATATGTTATATTTTGTTATATATTTTTGAAAAAATTCAGTAGGAGATAAACAAAAATTAATGTACATATACATATATTTAATTAAATTTTGATTTTAATTTTTATTTCAGTTTGGATTATAATTTTAATTTTAATGTTATTTTTAAGTTTACATTTAAATTAAAAAATTTTTTTTTAAGTTTAGTATTTTATAACTTTTAAATTTATTAATATAAAATTTATTATATTTAAAAAAATTATCGTATTAATTAAAAATAACAGAATAAGGCACAAATTGTACATAAAATATAACAAAAGAAAATTACAACATTAAAAACATTTTTGTTTTATTACACGGAAAAAAAATTTTATTTAAAAAAAAATAAAAATGTTTTCTTCTCTTCTTTTTCTTTCTTTCCTTAATCATTTAAATTTTCTATATAAATTTCAATTTACAATTTTACTTGGAGGAGAAAAAAATCAGCACAAAAACATTTTCCTTACAGTACAGACATGTTACCATATTGTACACTATCGCAACACGCTGATTCTATAATTCAAATAAAATTGTATTTTCTTTAATTGTCCCCCCTTTCTTTCCTAATTTTTCAGTTTTATTTCCATTCCCCTTCTTTCCAAATAATTGGAATTTTCATTACAACCGAATTCCTATTCAAAGGCATTGAAACATTGTTAAACATTATTGTTTCAAAATAAGCAAAAATCTATTTTCATCAGTTCCCAATTTTAGCCTTTCCCATTATCTCTATTACTTTTGGTCATTATATTGTATTCTATCCCACCATTATGGTGGACTGGAGCACTTTTCATTTTACTATTATCATACCCATTTTCATACTTCATATTCTATTTATCAGTTGCAACTTCACCAATGCCATTTGTTGATGTCGGTTATATCCCAACCTAGAGAATAATTGACCTCAGTCAATTTTTCCATTAACATCATGGTCATTTTATTTATTCGGATCTATCTATTTATTTATATATTCATTTTACTATATCAATTTTTATCCCCCGGGGTCATGGGCCATTAGCTAACCTGTCCTTAGACGGTTGCTTATTGGTGGACTTTGGTTATCAGCTATTTTCCAATCTTTAGAAATAGTGGCCTCAGTCACTTTCTATTAATAACTATGTACGTCAGCACCTTTTGTATAAATTTATTAATTTATATGTAAAAAGTTATGATTACATGTTACAGTGTTCTTGGGTTCTTTTGGGCTATTGATCGCCTCCTATAGTCCCATACTTTCATTCTTATTCGCGTGGATGGGTCAGTTGAGTAAAATCGATATAGTGTGGATGAACAAACAATTCCCAATCATATGAACTATTTTATGAACTGACATAAAGAATTAAATAAATTTTCCAAAATAACATAAATAGTTTGAATTTTTTTTCGAATGTTTTCCCTTATTATATGAATGAAGCCAGTAGCATTTCAACTTCAAAGAAATCTTTGAATTCAAAGATAGAATTATTTATATAAATTAAACTTTTATAATCGATTTATTGTCATTAATTAAGGACATTAATGATCGAGGTTAGAAAATATAAGTAAATTAAAATTTCACACAACAAATTTAATGTGTTTCGTTAAGAATAAACTTTCAATTTATTATGGTCGCTCATCACGGAATTCCTATAATTCATAAATATACATCCAATAGGGATTCTTTGGATCCCATTATTATATCTCGACTGACTCCAATCCTTGTTGTTTCTTTTTCCTAAATTTACTATTGGCCAAGTAATATGTAGAGGAATATCAATGTGAGATACTGTTGAACTCCAATAGAGGACATTATAGAAGTAAAAATATTTATTTGATCGAGTTATCGCCTTTATACTATAACTCGAACACGTAGTTAATTAATGTACGATCCCAAAATTCAATAGTTATCGGACGATAAAAAGTAATTTTTTGATAAAGACATACATTTATTCAGGACAACAGATCGCGTGTAACGCCCAATCGAGCTCCGGATGTTAATGAGAAATATCTTTCACCATGCTCTGTGAAAGTTATTCAGGATTTTATTTCCCCGCCCGTCTGCAGTTTTCATAAAACTCCTCTCGATTGTCGTGACCTATTGTCCTACTCTCCCAGATTAATCAAACACAGGGGTGTGCATCGCGGAAAGAATCAAAATACGATCCACTATTCCCTTGTGATCGAAAAATTAGTCAATAATCAATTAATTCGTCCAAAAAAATTGAATTTAAAAAATATATTTGATCGCAATTTAAAACAATGTTCTATTCTTTGAATTGAGAATGAAAATTTTGCCAATTTTGGCCTGTCCTAACTCATCATGATGATGAGATTGGTAGGCATTTATAAATCTTACGAATTTTATTAATATCTAAACTTCTTTTCAAAATTTTAGTCCAAATTTCGCACCGTCAAGTGAAGGAAAAAAGAAAAGGAATATGTCTTAACTATTCCAAAAAGAGTGGATTAATTTTACAGAAAATTATATCATACATATTTAATTTGTAATTCTTAAATTTTATATAAAATATTCAAATTCAAAAAAAAAATTTCCTTTAAGTAGCTTCAAATATGTCGCTTTATTTTTAAATTTTTTCTTTATATTATGTAAAAATTTTTAATTATAAAATTTTAAAATAAGTTTTTAAAGTGTACTTAGCTTATGATGATGTTGATTTTTGTTGATATCGCTGCTGCTTGATGGTCGAAACAATTTATTGATGTTTTCCTGTTGTTATTGATGCTGCCGTTGTTGTCTCCAGGTGCTTTGGCCGCACCGATCAATAAAGGTATTGATATCTTCCTTCAACATAATTTGTATATATATTTTTTGTTTGTTTTTAGAGTGGATTTCCATATTTACAGTTTAATGGGGTGAATGTTTTGTTTATTTTACAAGTAGAATTGTTCATGTTTATATCCAACTAGAGAACCCCATTATATTATATTAATTTTTATAATATAATACCAAAATTTGCCAAGAGAAGTTAACGTACAGTAATGCCAAAATATGCCAAGAGAAGTTAACGTACAGTAAAAGTAAAGTTGATTCCCCACGCATAACTTTCCTCAAACCCAACGAGTTAATAGCTCAAAAGAAGGAGCTTGAGCCACTGAGTGTTCTTAGACCTATGTCAAGAGCCTACGTTAATTAGAACTCTAGTTATAGAGGTTTGAGAAAAGAAAAATATTGAACAAAATCTTGAATGCAAAGTTTATTCATAAATTATTTTAATATATAAGATTAGAATATATTTTACAATTAGAATTGTTCATGTTTATTTCCATCGGTAATTTATCAGTTTTTTCACAAAATACATTTTTTCTCTCCTTTTTTCATTTTTGTTTATGAAATTCTGTTCGAAATTCAGACACAATGTTAACGTGTTTTCTTTCATAAAGTTTCATTATTATATATTAAACTGTTATTATTATATATTTAAATATTTTCACTTTATTTGTCTTATATTAATTTAAACACTTTATATTTAAATATTTATGTTTTAGATATTTTTGTTTTGTTGAAATTCATTCTAAAGTTTAAATATCGCACACAATAGAATCAATGTTTATTTAAATATACACGCCACAGGTTTATTTTAATTAAATATTATTTATTATCTTGATTTCTTTGTTTTGTTTTTTTTTCACTTGGCCACGTCATGGGACCAGGACCTCATGACGTGGCCTGGCAGGATCGCCATATAATACGAAGTTTCCTTTTATATTCAAAGTTTAAAAATAAAGACAGAATTAATTTCTTGTATGCTCCGAAGAGCGTCACTTAAAGACTGTTGTTCATCAAACTTAAAGCTACTCTATAATAAAATACAATTTAATACTACTCCGGAGTCAGTCCGCAAGAATAAAGGTTGGTCTTTAATCTAGAGATCCATTTCGATTTTTTGTGCAAGTTGGGCAGCCAGAACTGCGGCACATAGTTCTAGGCGAGGTAAAGTCTGTTGCTTTAATGGAGCAACCCGTGTCTTGGCGTAAACTAGTTGTACAATCACTCTTCCATCATTGAGAGTTGCTCAGATGTAGGCAGCTGCACCAAAAGCCTATTCAGATGTGTCTGAGAATATATGCAGCTCGGTTTTTGTTGGGAGGTTACCCTTAAAGATGTGTTGATGGATTTTAATGTTATTTAAGCTGTCTAAATCATTTCTGAATTTCGTCCATATTACGTGACGATTCTCAGTCTCATTTGTATTGCCGAAATCGAAGTAAGATTGAAAATAATTCACTTTGAATAGTTGGCCCTGTATACATCAAATCACTTAATGAATGGCCAGTTAATGTCTTCGCTGATGCGTCGAATACTACTCTCAGCTTTGTTGTGGTGCTGTCAGGTTTGAGTACACAATGATGAGGGATGAAGTATTTAGGATTCGATACTGCATCTATGTTAATCTTTTGCATGTGTCCTAGATTTTCATATTCTTTCATGAATTGAATAAATTGAGTTCGAATTTCCTCGTTCTTTAACAATCGTCGTTCTAGAGCTACGAATCTATCATAAGCCATTGCGTGTGATTCTCCTAATGCTGCTGGGTTGTCCCGGAATGACAGATGGTGAAAGATTTTTGTCGCTGGGTTCAATTTCATCTAATTTCCAGAGCTGTTCAATGGTTAAATTTTTTCCAATTGCACCACTCCCAATGCAACCGAGTGACATGTTTTGAAGTATTGGAAGGCCGTCAAAAAGTTGTATTGTTCCCGCTTGAGTTGATTTGTAGTAAAACTCTGCCCGCAGTAGAATCTCTATTTTTTCTTGGTTGTTGAAATTGTGATCTGCTAGTTGTAGGTTGCTTGGAACTTCCCATGTAGATATATCAATATGTTGATTTGGTTGAGGTGGGATGATATTTGGAAGTATATATGCTTCCAAGTTTGTGAAGAAGCTGAGATCTCTGGACTTCATTTCGAATTAATACGATAATTTGATATTTTTTAACGTTGCCAACATCGTCTATGCGGAGTGAAACTTTCGTTGGGAAAGTAGACAATTTTTGGTAAAGTCGGTTGGAGACAAGATTCACTTGAGAACCAGAATATAATAACGCTCTAAACTTATTTGAAAAACCATTTTGGGCATTAATAACTACTCTTGCTGTTGCTAGCATTTGTAGCTGAATATATAACTGCGACAGCGTTGGATTATGATGCGCACCTAGAAGACTGTTTTGATGACTTTCAGTCTTTGTTTATATTGTGCTGCTTCTTTTTTAAGTGCACCAGCGTATTGTGTTTCTTTTGGACATTTTCCTCCCTGAGGTGTAAGTCCGTGAAGTGTAATTATTTTTGAAGCATTTGGCACAAAACTTTTTTAATCCACTGTAGCCGTTCTGGTTCCGATAATTCTAGGAATCTGTTGTAGTGGTACAGTTTATGAATTCCATTGTTGTAAAAACTGCATATAATGTGGGTTTCTCTGGTTGCTGCAACTGAAATAGCAGCTTTATTTGTACGTCATTCATTCTGACCGATTGAAACTGGATTTTTAAAAATGACAGAAATTCATGAGTCCTGCGGCTAATATTTTTGTAGTAATTGGTATTGTTGTTGTGGGCAGAATTGGTGAAGTCGTTTTGGTTGATATTGTTCTTGTTGTGTATGTTGCTGTTGTTGTTAATGATGATGTTATTATTTGTGATAATATTCTTGTTGCTGTTTATGTTGATGTTGTTGTTCATGATGTTGTTGCTGTTTATGTTGTTATTATTGCTGTTTATGTTGATTTTTCCAAAGGATTTTTAATATTCTGTTTTGGGTATGTTGTAGGGTTGTACAGTATGTTGAACTCCCCATGCCGTCATTCCATGCCTTAAGTAGGATTCGGCTAACGAAAAGTAAGCCTGTCTTAGGACATTATATTTTGAGCAATAGCTTAAGTGAGAAATAATATAAGCAGTTTTTCGAAGCTTTTTCTGGACATTTTCAATATATGTTTTCCATTTAAAGTTCTGGTCGATATAGGCTCCGAAATATTTGTAAGTATTCACAAGTTCTATGTACGTATTGCAATTATCATAATAATTTATGTTGTTAAGCGCCCCGGTAGGTGAGTAGGTAGCGTGCTCGCCTATCATGTGGGGGTCTTGGGTTCGATTCCCACCAGAGGCTTTGGTCTGTCGTGGCAAAAACCAACCAAATGATCTTTGTTACCCAAATTAGAATACAAATTTACTTTACATTGTAATTAATATAATAAATAAATAAATTTATGTTGTTGTTGAAACTGTTATGTAGACAATTTTGGTCATGAAATTTCAGCATAATGTTTCTGCATATGATGTGTGGAGCTTTTACGTGCATTAATTTTGTTTTCGTTGAGTTTATGACAAGTCCATTATCATGGCACCAGTTCGACAAAATATTAAGCTGACTTTGCATGATTTCAGTTCCATTATTAAGGTTTTGTTTCGCAACGATTATTGCAGTATCATCTGCATAAGCGAACGTTTTACTTTTATTGAGCATTCCGATCATATCGTTTGCATAAATTATATATAATACTAGCTGTTTTTCCCGGTTTTGTCCGGGATCCAAAGGCTTTTGACTTGAAAAATAGTTTACCATGCTTTCCATTACAGCTAACTATTTTTATGCATGGAATTATTTTGAATGTATGACGCTTAGAAGTTACGAATTTTAGTTATTCTAGAGCTTTGGGATACACAACATTTCTTGTTTTTCCTTCTGGTGCATATACGAAAAGATTGTGCTGGCTCCCAACTCTGGAGCAGGCGACATATAATTGTCTATGAGAAAAACAGGGAGACTCTAAGTTGATACATGCTACCGTAAGAGATCGTTCTCTTATGTACGTTGTGACGGCCGTTTATTTTTGGTGACGACTGTACTTAACAAAAAATGTACAAGTCACATTAAGCGAAACGTTATTTATTTTGCAATGTAAAATTTTTGCAAGAGTCCCGTTTCGTCAGTATGAGATTTGTATGTATGTTTGTTTTGTTTTTTTTGTGCTGTACCATTTAATAAACAACACCTTATATGGTAATGTCGTTTGCCAATTTTTTTGTTGCAAGAGAAGAAATTCTATTTTCAAACAGTTTATTCATCTCATAGTTAGATGTAGTATTTTTTTTACATAGGGAATTTAGTAAATGTATGAGTATTGGTTACACGTATGAATGAATATGAATGTTCTCAATGAATGGTGGCGATTTTTTTTAATAAACAGGTTTTTATCTTGTGATGAATGAATGAAGATAGGTTTGATAGGAAGAAAATAATTTTTGATGGGGAGTCGAAATGTAGTTGTGCAAAGTCAAGGTTGAGGAAAAACCTCTAAAAATTAAGTTTAAGAAAAAATTAAATTTAAGAAAAGTAAAGTTAAAGCAAATTGAAAGTAAAGTTAAAGTTCATTAAAATGTAAGACATTTAAAAATAAAATGGAGTTGAAATGTAGTCGTTGAAATAGAAGGTTGAGGAAAAACCTCTTAAAATTAAAAAAATTAATTTAATCTTAGAAACTTTAAGAAAAAAAAAACTTTAGACTTTATTGACATGTGAATAAATAAAATTTTGTGTTAATTTATATTTCTGTTTGTGCTAAAGAAAACGTTCTGAGCCAAATGTAAGTTTTAAAACGAACAAATATATTCTGTAGTTATCCTTTAATTCTTAAATTAAGTTTCATTGAGTGTTGAATGTAATCGATTAATTTGTTGAAAATCGAAAACGCAAGAAAGATAAGCAAAAAAAATAGACAATGGCGTAACCGACGCCTGATCAAAATTTTTATCATCCACACCCACATCCACACGCTCATCCGCATCCACAGTTGCAATTGCCGCCACAGTTTCGGAATCCATTTGATTTGTTTTTTGACGAACGTACTGGTGCAATCAACTATAATTACATACAACCATATGGCGGTAATGTTTACTTTATTATTTAAAAAAATTTTCTAGAAATATAAGGAAAATTTGTCTATATATAAATTTAAACTAAAAAAAAAAAAATTTTTTTCTACATTAATAAATTTTCCTAGATATAAAAATTAGACTAAAAAATTTTCTAAATTAAAAATGTTCTATATTAAAACTTTTGCTAAAATTAAAATTTTGCTGTAAAGAAAATTTTTCTAAATTTAAAATCAAAACTAAATTAAAATCCCCAAAATTTTTATATATTTAAAATTACTTGAAAATTTAAAATTAACCTAAATTTAAAATTATAGAAATTTAAGAGAATTTACAAAATGGTACCATATTAAAAAAAAAAAAAATTTTTTTTTGTTAAATTAAATGATTTAAAATTACAATGAAATGAAAAATTTCTAAAAAAAAAAAAAATACATTGAATTGAAAATTGCATTCAAACTTAAAATTATATTAAACAAAATTATAAAATTATATTAAACAAAATTTTCTAAAATTAAAATTTTTCTAAAATTAAAATTTTCCTAAAATTAAATATAGCTACAATTAAAATTGCTAATAGAAATTTTATTATAGTTAAATATCGCTAAAATTAATCTAAAATTTCAAAAAACCTTAAAATGAAGATTAAATAAAGCACGTTAGATACCCAATGTAGGAAACCAAGCCGAACCAAATTTTTCTTATCATTTAGGTGGGTTACCTCCAAATAAGATGGATCATAGGTAACAAGGTAGGGAGGGCAAAAGGGGCAGAACACCTCGTCTCCAATCCCAAGGTAAGTATGGCCATCCGTCCCATTAGCGACCGTTTTTCTTTTAGTTTTTTAAAAATCGTACGTGAACATCTGTAGTGCGGTTTCCCTGGGCCTGAGCAGGACCCCACCCATCCGGCGAGCTAGGCCCCACGCCAGCATGTGCGACCAGCAAAGGCTCAGGGAAACGGAAGCGGAAATTCCACCAGAACCGTACCATTACAACGTAATGTTAGGAAAAACTTTTTGTACCATCTCTTGCAATGAAGGACCCAAGTTACAAAACAAAAGTTTTCCGGTAGGGATATTAGAGTCGTTTCAGGAGTTTCACATTCCCTGGAGTAAGCTTGTCCTATCCGTAGGGCCTCAAAACGTTGTTGATTCGTTTCAGGAGTTTCACATTCCCTGGAGTCAGCTTTTCTTATCCGTTTGGGCATCAAGACGTTGTTGAGTTGTTTCAGGAGTTACATATTCTCTGGACTCAGCTTGTCTTATTCGTTGGGCCTCAAGACGTTGTTGAGTCGTTTCATGAGTTTCAGATTCCCTGGACTCAGCTTGTCTTATTCGTTGGGCCTCAAGACGTTGTTGAGTCGTTTCAGGAGTTTCACATTCCCTCGACTCAGCTTGCCTTAATCGCTGCATTTCTAGACATACTTGAGTAGATTCAGGCATTTCCGCTCTTCTTAAAAAAGCTTGTCTTGATCTTTGGGCTTCAAGACGTTGTTGAGTTTTCTTAGGTGTTTCAGCATTTCTCGACTCAGATTGTCTAACTCGTTGAGACTCGTTGAGACTCTAGAGTTCTGTTTAGCGTATATGTGAGTCACAATTGCAAATAGTTCTTTTTCCACTTTTACAACTCATTTATATAGTGAAAAGGTCAAAATGGAAATATTTGTAATATGTTGCTTTCCAATGTAACAAAATGTGAGATGGAAATAAATGTAAAAATGCGAAATGGAAATATTTGTATGATGTAAACACATCGGAGTAATCCTACAGCGGTAGTCAACCTATATCTATTCACCCATGAAATAAATTTGGAGTGTTACAACTCATATAGTAAAAAAGGTAAGACGGGAATATTTGTAATATGTTGATTTACAATATTTATTTCATAATGGTGTAAACTCAAGTGTAGTAAGTAAAGAGATTTATAACAAACACTAAAAGCGTATGTAGAAAATTAAAAAAGGTGGGCGTGGTCCATTAAAATATATCACGACTTTACCTAGTAAAGGGTCCGCCAAATAACTTTTTTTTTTGAAAATGCTATAAAAAAAAATACTGAATATTATCTCAAATTTCTTTTTTTATTTGAAAGTACAATCCCTCCGGTTAATAATGGAAAATAATTTCATTCAAATGGCTGCCTCGGCTGGCCATGCAGTAGCCTACACGATCGGTCCAATTTTTAAGCACATTATCGATTGTGTGCAGCTGTATTTCACCAATGGCTTCACGAATATTGTCCTTTAAAGCGTCAATTGTCTCTGGGTTGTTGGCGTAACACTTATCTTTGAGGGCACCCCACAAGTAATAGTCCAACGGTGTCAAATCGCAGCTCCAAGCTGTCCAAACGACATCAGCTCTGCTGCTGATAATGAGATCTTCAAAAACAGGGCGCAAAACATCGAGTGTGTGCAACGTAGCGCCGTCCTGTTGAAACCAAATATTGCCAATATCCTCCTCTTCAATTTTTGTGAACAAAAATTCGTTCAACATGGCCCGATAACGATCGCCATTGACTGTAACGGCCACTCCTTGCTTATTTTCGAAGAAAAATGGCCCAATTATGCCTATGGACAAAATCCGCAACAAACAGTGACTCGTCTTGGGTGTATCGGCTTTTCAATGTATGCGTGCGGGTTTTCTGTGCCCCAAATGCGACAATTTTGCTTGTTTACATACCCGCCAAGATCAAAATGAGCTTCATCTGAAAAGATGATTTTTTTTTTGGGCAAATCGGCATCTTCTGTATGTCGATCGCAGGCCCACTTAGCGAAGCGAAAGCGCATTGGATGGTCAGTTGGTTTCAACTCCTGAACGAATTGGACTTTGTATGGCGTCATACCAAGGTCTTAAAGCAAAATTCGTCTCAATGATGTCTCCGAAATTCGTCTCAATGATGCCTCCGAAATCTATCGCCACGAGTAACAATCTTGTCGCGATGCGGTGGCTTAAGTGCACTGCGGTTCCTTATATGAGGCAGGTAAGGGAATGGGTTTTACTGTTTCAGTACCTCTTCCTGAACCTGGGCCATGTCTAGAACCTTAAAGGTGCACGACCAAAGGTTACTCACCCCCTAATCCAGAGTGTTACGCGACCCGTGCTCATCGGACGGTTTGCAGTCAGGGGTTACCGACTGTATTTTAACGGAGCCTCGCTGATACCTGGGCACCTCAGCGAGTAGGTAGAGGCAGTGGGCCGCCCTTACTGCGTTACTGGGGGCTATGACGCGGCTGACATTTTTTCCCCTACACTCGTGAGACCAAAATGGAAGCAAATTTTAAAATAACAAAAAACAAAACAAAATTCGAGGCTCTGCCTCACAGTCTGCCGCTAGCTCAGCTAGCAGCTGTTCAAAGGCTAAGACCCAGGAGTCTGGCCAAGTAAAAAACGCTGCGACCTCTGGTCAAAGCTCAAGTGGGTTGGGGTCCGTTGTCGGTCCGAATTCAATTCTCAGCACTGGCAGCAAACCCATGGTGGCTACGATCAAATCCGGTCACCGTGGGACAGCTGCTAAGGAGGGGTCTATTCTGCCAAGACAGGGGGTAACAAAGACCGTCCGTCTAAGGTAAGGTACAACCAGAGAAGGTTGTGCCTAAAAATCATCGAAAGGTTGGGGAAATTAAATCCAGCGACGCTGTATGAAAAACAGAGAGAATCGCTCACATGGGCTAAGAAGGTCACTGAAGAACAGGACCTCTCAGTTAAGACAAGTGTTCCTGGCAGTAATAGCAATCAGGACACTTCGAAGACGGCTAACAGGTTGCGCTCGCCAGATGAGAAACCATTACCTTAACGCATTAAGGTAGCCGGCAATGCTGTGCCGAAGTCGTTTAGCCAGGTTGTCAAAGACAACCTTGTAATGGCAATCATTAACAGGGGAGATGCAGATGGCACTATCCCCAAGGACAAGTGGAATTATGTGGAAGCTAAATTAGCCGAAGTGTTCTTCACCGTCCTTGAGGACATGCCAGGTCCTCCTCCAACCCGTCGCGACGCAGGCTGGTATCAAGGCCGCGCAAAGTTGATAGCTTTTGCTGATCAACGACCAGTAGACTTATATAAGGCCGCCGTCAGCAAACTTGGAGACATATGGCCGGGAGCACAACTGGATGTCGTGCAAAAGCATGACATCCCGTCCCGACCTAGAGCGCATGCTTGGATTCCGGCAACTCCCGGGGACGCTGAATCCGTGTTAAAGATGCTGAAGGTCTGTAATCCTAACCTTCCAACCCACAATTGGAAGATTGGTAGATTTGGTGATGCGGAGGGGAACCGGAGACAGGTAGTACTACTACTCAATGTCGAATCCCTCCCGCATTTAACCGGGACAAACGGCATAGTTTCCTACGGCTTTGGGCAAATCCAAATAAAAGTCTACAAGGGCGACCAAGGACCAATCACGGAGATCGGCAAACCGGTAGAAAAATCTGCTGGGGAGGGGACCACAGGTGAAGTCCAGGCTGAGGAGAGCTCCCAAACAGCCATGGAGGAAGGATACTTAACATCCGACTCCGAACTGCTGGGGACGCTTCTGGCCTATTTGGTGACGAAGATGACCTCCTTGATAGCACGGAGGACGAGGCCGAAATCACGGTAAGGGAGATGGACGTGCAGGCAGCTACAGATGATGCGGCTCCTACAGGTAAATCTCCATCACTGTAAAGCCGCCACGGCTGCACTTCTACTTCGCCTTACGACAGGTGAAGTAGACATAGTCTTCATCCAAGAGCCTTGGGTTTGTGGAGGCAGGGTTTGCGGACTGAAGACTCCTGATTACAAGCTGTTCGTCGCTAAAGATAAAGGTACACCAAGGACCTGCATTTTGGCGAGGAATAGCCTTAATATTTTCTTGTTATCTAATTTCAGTGACAGGGATGTAATAGCGGCCAGCCTGGAGTTAGATGGGAAATCAATCTGGCTCTCCTCCGCCTATTTTTGTGATCCTGGGCCTATCCCGCCAGTCAATTTGGCAAAGCTAATCCGGGAAGCCGAAGGGCCTACACACCAATTAGTGCTGTGCTGTGACGTCAATGCACATCATCTGATCTGGGGAAGTACCAATTTGAACGAAAGAGGTGAGTTACTTTTGGAGTTTTTTTTAGTACTAACCTATATATATGTAACAAGGGAAATGAACCGAGTTTTGTAACTAGCATTCGTAGGGAGGTTCTTGACGTTACCTTTGTATCGGACACATTAGTTGATAAAATTGATTGTTGGAGGGTGTTGGATGACCACTCCTTTTCTGACCATCGATACATTGAATTTTTGCTTAGAGAAAAAGACCCGGTGTCCCCAGAAATCTGAAGAGGACAAATTGGGTTAAGTACTGCTACTGGATACCCATTTTCCGGGCAACTCCCCTACGTCGATTCAGGCGTCAGAATACTCAGACGCTAGTACGACGGATATTGCTTCGGAGATAGTCAACATACCAACACTGAACTGGGCGATTAGAAGCTTCAAACCTTACAAATCTCCAGGAGCTGACGGTACCATTCCAGCTGAATTGCAGCACGTGTCGGACTACATTTCCCCTTGGTTATGTAGGCTTTTCACTCGCTGTATCAACTTAGCTTATATACCCCTGAAGTGGAGGGAGACAAAAGTGGTGTTCATTCCAAAAGCTGGAAAAAGTTCACACACTGTCCCAAAAGACTTCAGACCAATAAGTCTATCATCGTTCTTATTGAAGGCAATAGAGCGCTTGATAGATTCTTACTTACGAAGAGTTATTGATCCTAAACTGCTGTCGGCGCGACAACACGCTTACAGCAAGGGAAGGTCAACCGAAACAGCTCTTCACGAGCTTGTGAGCACCATCGAGAAATCGCTCTCGGTAGGAGAATACACCATGACAGCCTTTTTGGATATAGAAGGGGCTTTTAACAATGTCTCACCGGACTCGATATTAGCGGCACTATCTAGTCTAGGAGTGAATTCCGTGATCATCTCACTGATTGGAAATCTGCTTGCCAACAGGCGGATAATGTCTAAATTGGGAACGACGCTAATATACCGATTCGTGAACAGGGGAACGCCACAAGGAGGCGTTCTGTCACCACTTCTATGGAACTTAGCGCTGAACTCAATGCTACTTTCGTTGGAGACAAGGCTGCAACGTGGTCGCCTATGCTGATGACGTGGCCATAGCCGTAAATGGGAAGTTTCTATCCACACTTAGAGACATTCTACAGAGGGCTCTCACTATGCTATCTAGCTGGGCAAGTAGTTGCGGCCTGGGGTAATCCGACCAAAACGGAACTTGTTCTTTTCACGAGGAAGTAGGTATCTTATACCTTCGACCCTATTTCTCTTTACGGTATTGATATCGCCTTCTCTGATGGAGCCACATATCTTGGCGTATTCCTGGACAGGAAGCTGAACTTCAGACGGAACTTGGAGGAAAGGGCGAAGAAGGCGACAATAGCTTTATACTCTTGCAAAAAGGCCATTGGTAAGCGGTGGGGCTTCAGCCCCAAAATTGCTTACTGGATCTACACAGCGGTGGTTCGCCCAATACTGCTGTACTGTTCGGGGTCATCGTCTGGTGGCCTGCTCTAGAGAAGGCCTCTAATACCAACCTTCTTGCAAGGGTACAGAGAATGGCTTCCATGTGTATCACTGGTGCCCTTCGTACTACTTCTACGGATGCTTTGAACATCCTCTTACACCTAATACCGTTGGACATATTAGGAAAGTAGTCGGCGGCCTCATCGGCCATTCGACTAAGAAGCACAATACAATGGCGTGGTCATAATTGTTGCCATGGAGTGATCCTGACTAACAGGAACTTACCATTGAACGTCGATTACACTACTCCGAGGAGTGTATTCGAACGACACTACAAAACTCTGATACCGACCAGGTAATCCTGGTCAGGGAGGATTCCAGGTAGCAGGCGTTCGATAAATTTTTATACTGACGGATCGAAATTGTGTGGTCAAGTTGGTTTCGGAGTCTATTCAAAGGAGCTTGGACTAAATCTGGCTCGCACCCTTACGGGTTCCAGCGGACTTGGAATGTATTGGTATACCCCTGGAATCTTGCAAGCTGGAACTTCGGCTTCACACCGCCGGCATAACCGACAACAGATGGGTTAATGGATCAACGTGCAGGATCACGAGACAGATCTGGCGGGCTATAAATCATAAGCGCACTAGCGCGCTACTATCACTCCCCCGTGGGGAGATTTCAACGGTAGTTGCTGTTATCACTGGGCACTGCCTCATAGGGATACACGCTGAACGCCTCAGGGTCTCGTCAAATGACTTCTGTCGTAGCTGCATGGATGCGGAGGAGGTGGAGAGCATAGAGCACTTCCTTTGCTATTGCCCGGCGCTCTCCAGAACGATACTTCGAACATTGGGATCGCCGTTTCTTCACGATCTCTCTGATCTCTCAAATGTGGACATTTCACATATCAGGGGCTTCATCAGGAGCTCAAACTGGTTCTACGGTGGGGACTGAGGGGAACATCTGTTCGTCCCGTGGTATCACAATGGACCCCAGAGTCTAAGTGTGCTTTTCCTTTGGTTTAGCAGCCACTTTCAACCTAACCTAACCTAACCTGCCCCCGAGATGTTCAATTCTTGAGAACGACGGAAAATTGATGTTGATGGCGCTTCACGCACACTTTCTGCCACAGCAGCAATATTCTCGGGTGTATGCACTGTTTTTGGCTTTTCACGCTTTGGTTTATCGATGAGGATGCCAGTTTCTTTCATTTTTTCACAAGATAACGAACACACGGAGCTGACGGAGCTTCTTTTCTTACAAAATCCGTACGCAATTTTCGCACACATTCTGCAACATTACCATGATTTTCAAAGTAATGTCGCAATATTTCCCAGCGTTGTTCAAGCGCATACACACCCATATTCGTTCAGCGGAAGGATAAAACTAATTATCTGTCAAATCAGACATGAGCTAAGTGTTACCATTCACGAAATAAGCACTAGTTGAAAAAAAAAACGTTAGATGGCGGACCCTTTATATGGGATTAATGTGCAGTAAAATCGGGCGAAACCCGTTAAAAATTTTTAAAAAAGCGGGTGCAAAAGTATGCGTGGCCAGTAAAAAGCATATGGCGTTGAAAAATAAAAATTTGTATAAAGAACAAATATACCAAAAACAGAAAATTAGTTTTATATAAAAAGTGGGCGCAAACGTAGTCGTAGCCGATAAGAAGTATATGGCGACCTTCCCTGGAGTACAGAGATCGTGTGTACCAAATTTCAGAAAAAACCGTTGAAAAATAAAAAATTGTATAGCGGTCAAACGAACAAAATGAAAATCGTCTGGCTCTTATTAAGCTTCCTACATTGAAAAGTCGCAGATATATGCTAAATGTTACTTTCCTGTTAAAACTGTTAAATGGTAGTCTTAAATCTTTCTTATCAACAAAATAGATATAAATATTCCTTTTCGATCATCAAGAAATTGTAACTTTCTAACTATCAAATATTATTGTACAAACTATGCTAATTTTAATCCACTTCGTAGAATTTGTGATGAGTTTAATATGCTGTATCAGTTTATTGATTTTAATAAAAGTTTGGATATTGTGAGAAGAGATATTATATTACACTTAAATGCATTAAATTAACTGAATTAAATAAATGTTATATATCAATTTTGTTAAATGTTTAATTATATATATAAATTATAATATAAATGTATACTTTAAGTAGTCTGTAAGGATGATTCCATAGACTAAATAAATAAATAAAAAATAAATAAAGAGAAAATTAATTATATATATATAGATTGGGCCAAGCTTTGAAGGCTGGGGTACGCCATGACAAGATGGAATTTTATCACTAAATTTGTTATTTATTTTAACTTTATATGATCTGAAGCTTAGATAGTTTTTTAACCAGTTTAAGCAGCTTATCGTGCGACAGGGTATCGAAAGCTTTGTTGAAATCTATAAACAGAGCATTACAGTGTATGTTTTTGCTTAAGCAGGAATTTACGTAATTTGAAAAATACCCTAGTAATTTATTTATATTCTCTTTTATTTATTTCTTCTTTTTGAAAACCATATTGATTTGGATTGATGATTTCATACTTTTCTAAAAATCGTGTAAGGATCGCTATTGGCCTGTAGTTGTTGCAGTCTGTTTTTATTCCAGCTTTGTAAATTGGACGTATTATTGAAGTCTTAAGTTTAGGAATAACTGCAATGTCTAAAGGGGATTGACAAGAGCTGTTATCACCGGTGCACCGCGGTTTCATAAAGCTTGCGTTATTTTTAAGGTCTTTCGGTCGGATTCCGTCAATTCCAGCCTTTTTTTGTAGTTTAACTTTTTTAATATATTATAAACTTCTTCCGCATTAGTCGATGTAAGATACATTAATGTTGTTTAAAGTTGTTATGTTGCATTTATGTATAATATTTTGACGTTTGTTCCTAAAGCTGTTGCAAAATTTTTCAAGATATCTGCTGAATTTTCATTTTTAAAAATTTTTTTTATGATTGTTCCATCTATATTATTAGATTTTTTTCATTTAAATTTTTCTCTATAGTAATTATTTTTTGTACAATTTATTTTTTATTCAAGAGTTTCTAAATTTTTTATATTCATTTTCAGTGTTAGTGTTTTTATTTACTAGAGGACTGCACAAGCACATTGGTTTATTTGTCTTCATTATTGTATATGCTGAAGCGTACACGCAAATACTGTCTTTTTCATTTCATAACCGACAATAACAGAGAGTGAGAACATATAACAATGAATAATGAACGAGAGAAATGTCGTGAAATTTGTGTACTCAAAAAAACGAATGTGTGTGTTATCTTAGTTTTGTGCGAAAGCTATTATGACTTCTATATCATTCATTTTTAAGAATCCGGTCATGTTGCAAAAATATTATGATGTATTCGTAGAGTATATGGTGTGTAATCAATTTTACACTTAACATTCGTGTTCATACATATGTAGCAAAGCCATCTTGATTAAAAACAAGTAAGAAAATTATAGTCGTTCTAGAATTATGTCGTAGGTTTTTATTATACCCTCCACACCTCAGAGGCAGAGGGTCTATATAGGTTTGTTATTCCGTTTGTAACGCATCGAAATAAATTCCGGAGACCCCAAAACCATATATTTTCTTGATCATTATGACTAGGGAAGTTGATTTAGCGATGACCGTCTGTCCGTCTGTCTGTGGAAATCACGATCACGCCGTCAATATCTAAGCTAGACCGTTAGTTTTTGTATAAAATCGTTTATTAACATCCCAAAGGAGTTGCTATTTAAAATCGCCAAAATCGGTCAAAGGGGTTACGAGTTATGAATGAATCTTTGAAAAAACTCTTGAAAAATTCTTGTAATACTTCTTATTGTTGAAGTCATTGCAGTTGTGTGTACATTAATACTGCACGTATCCATTGGCCTAAGCAAGTATTACCACATACTTTTTTATTTTTTAAATTAAAAATTAAATATTAAAAATTATAAATTAATAAAAATGAAAGAAAAATAAAAAAGTTAAATATTAAAAATTGAAAATTCAAAACTAAAAATTGAAAATGAAAAACGAAAAATGAAATATGAAATATTAAAAGTGAAAAAGGAAAAATGAAACATTGAAATTTGAAAAATGGAAAATGAAAAATGAAAATTGAAAAATGAATAATAAAAAATTAAAAATGAAACATGACAATTTAAAAATGAAATATGAAAATTTAAAAATTAAAAATTAAAAATTAACAAGTAAGAAAATTATAGTCGGTCTAGTCCGACTATATGATACCCTATACCATGCGTTTAGAGACCCTATCTCATAGACCCAACCAACTGGGCATAGAAAATAAGCATAAACCAAATTTGAGTGGGATTTTTATTAATTGGGGACTAGGCCCAAAAATGGACCGATCCTGACTATGTTTGATAAAGTCTCTTGTATTTTGCAAAAATATATACAAACAAAATTCGAGAAGAATCAGTGCAATATTTTTGTTTTTTGATAGATTTAAGTAAAGATCGGGAAGCAGCTCTATATGGGGCCTATGACTAAGAGCTGTCCCATAGGGATCATTTTTAGACTACTCATTAATGGATGTAATAAACGCATACAAACCCAATTTGAGTAAGATCTATATGACAATTTGGATCTTATGGCAATTTATGTCGATTTCATAGGGGTCATTTGTATGGGGGCTAGGTCTGAACATGGACCGATTCTCACCAATTTCAATAGCGTTCATCCTATGCCCGACAAAAGCTTATATACCCAATTTCGTCAAAATGTATTCATATTTGCGACCTGCAGTTTTATTAAAAGGTTTACATGGACACACAGACGGACGGACGGACGGACATCGTTAAATCGAATCAGATAATGATTCTGATTCGATCGGTATAATAAAAGATGGGTCTAGGTCAAATATTTTTGGTAGTTACAAACAGCAGCACAAAGTCACTATACCCAAACCACATAGTTGTATAGGGTATAAGAACTAAGAAATAAAAATTAAAAATTATAAATTAAAAACAAGTAAGAAAATTATAGTCGGTCTAGACCGACTATACGATACCCTATACCATGCGTTTAGAAACCCTATCTCTTAGGCCCAACTAACTGGACATAGAAAATAAGCTAAAACCAAATTTGAATGGGATTTTTATAAATTTTTTTGGCTGCAGATATGAAAAAGTTCATATCGGATGCTATACCCATATAGGGACTAGGTCCAAAAATGGACCGATCCTGATCATGTTTGGTAAAGTCTCTTGTATTTTGCAAAAATATATACAAACAAAATTTGAGAAGAATCAGTGCAATATTTTTGTTTTTTAATAGATTTAAGTGAAGATCGGGAAGCAGCTCTATATGGGATCAAAGGGATCATTTTTGGACTACTCATTAATGGGTGTAATGAACGCATACAAACCCAATTTGAGTAGGATCTATATGACAATTTGGATCTTATGGCAATTTATGTCGATTTTATATGGGTAATTTGTACAGGGGCTAGGTCTGAACATGGACCGATTCTCACCAATTTCAATAGCGTTCATCCCATGGCCGATAAAAGCTTAAATACCAAATTTCATCAAAATATATTCATATTTGCGACCTGCAGTTTGATTACAAGGTTTACATGGACACACAGACGGACGGACGGACGGACGGACGGGTATAATTAAAGATGGGTGTAGGTCAAATATTTTTGGTTGTTACAAACAGCACCACAAAGTCATTATACCCAAACCACATAGTGGTATAGGGTATAATTAAGAAATAAAAATTATAATAATTTCAAATAATGAAAATGTATTGTAAAAAGGTTAAACTAGTGATCATGATTATGCATGCCTTTCTATTTACTTTTACAAGAAAACACCAATATAAAACTGGGCATCAGAATCATGATTTACCCCTGGCAACAAGTAGAAAATAAAAGATTATTGATTTTACCCCGTAACTAAACTTTATATCAAAACAGGTTTTCGTAGAACAAATTTGGGAATGTAGAATCATTCCACTTCTCCTACATACACATTGTGTGTGTAAGAAAGTAGACATGATTGTGCATTGTTAAACAAAAACAAAACAATGATCTTAATAAACACTAAGTAATAATAATAAAGGCATTCCAATAGTTTTGTATTCGTTTGTATATAAATGGGCTTATACATACAACCAAACCATATAGTGGTATATGGTACAAAAATTAAATTTGATTTTGAAAACTTTTACAAGTAATAATCGTGTGCAAACCTTATTTGTAAATAACAGTTTTCTTTTGAATTGTTATGTTATTGTCTTACTGTTTTTTTTAATAAAAAAAAATAGATCATTTATCTTAAGAACTTATACTAGCTGTTATTATTTATCGTCAGTTGATCGCGAAAGTTCAATGTGTAAAAGTCATAAAAGTGTTAAGTAATAACCCAGCAAAAATTTCGTAATAGCAATTCTTTGATTTTTGCATTACCAATAATGACCTACCACTGCCCACTGCATTACTGCTAAAGTGAAAATAAGGCGTTACTAATAATGTGTTATACAGCTACTTATATTTCATGCCAGCGCCTTGCATACTGCATTACTTTCAAAGTGAAAATAATGAGTTCCTAGGCAACTAGTTACCTCCAATGACATCCCCGTGTTAAAATAATGAGCTTATCATTACTGCTAAAGTGAAAATAAGGCGTTACTAATAATGTGTTATACAGCTACTTATATTTCATGCCAGCGCCTTGCATACTGCATTACTTTCAAAGTGAAAATAATGAGTTCCTAGGCAACTAGTTACCTCCAATGACATCCCCGTGTTAAAATAATGAGCTTATCAGGCAAACTTCAACCAGTTACATCTCATTCTAAAACCCATTATTTGGTAATGTTTGTTTTTCCTGGGAATATAGTGAAAAGGTAAGTAACCAAAAAAAAGTAGTTATACCCTGTACCACTATGTGCTTTGGATATAATGACTTTGTGCTGCTGTTTGTAACTACCAAAAATATTTGGTATATTATACCGATTAAACGCTTATTGTATCGTATAATCGGTCTAGATCATAAAATAGCATTATTTCTGTTTCCACCTCTTAATACAATGATTAAATTTAATGATGACGAAAAACAATTAGTTAAACAAGAATGTCATCGCCTTATGAGAATCTACCAAGAACTACAAGAAGAAAACCAGGACCCACTCCAGATTGTAACACCAATTTCCAAATGAAAGAATTTTGATGATAGTACTACGGAAATAAGTAAATATCAAGAAACTAAGGTACAATTTCACGAGGAATTCAATATTTTGCAGTGGTGGGATTTGCATAAAATAGAATTTCCTCTCCTTTTTAAAGTAAGTTGCAAAATATTAGCAATTTCAGCCAGCAGCGCAGCATCGGAAAGGACTTTTTCTGCTGGAAGAAATTTAATATCTGAAAAAAGATCCAGTATTGCAATAAATGATTGTAGCATAAATCAAATAATGTTTTTACATTAAAATTTACCAGAAAATGAATTTAAAAAACATTAACTGAACAAAATAATTGAAAAATGTACACACATTTTTTCTCTTCATTTGATTTCTTTTCATTTTAAATGAAAAACAATTTTAATATTATTTTAAATTATCAATAGAATTTAATAAATGGATTTTTTTTTATTAATAAAACTTTTTTTAAATTTTAACTGTATTGGATCATTACTTTTTCATATTTTGCAGTAGGAAACAATGAGTAAAGTATATGGCATCCAAAATTCTGAACTGCAAGAATGAGTATATGTCAAAACATTATACACCATATACTCTACGACTACATCATAATAATTTTGGAACATACTCGGTTATGAATTCTTAAAAATGAATGAAAGAGAAGTTATATTAGCTTTCGAACAAATACTAAGATAACACACACATTAGTTTTTTTGAGTACACAAATTCACAACATTTTGCTCACTCACTATTCATTATACCCTATACCACTATGTGGTTTGGGTATAATGACTTTGTGCTGCTGTTTGTAACAACCAAAAATATTTGACCTAGACCCATCTTTAATTATACCGATCGAATCAGAATCACTTTCTGAGTTGATTTAACAATGTCCGTCCGTCCGTCCGTCCGTCTGTGTGTCCATGTAAAGCTTGTAATCAAACTGCAGGTCGCAAATATGAATATATTTTGACGAAATTTGGTACATAAGCTTTTATCGGCCAAGGGATGAACGCTATTGAAATTGGTGAGAATCGGTCCATGTTCAGACCTAGCCCCCATACAAATTACCCCTATGAAATCGACATAAATTGCCATAAGATCCAAATTGTCATATAGATCTTACTCAAATTGGGTTTGTATGCGTTCATTACATCCATCCATGAGTAGTCCAAAAATGATCCCTTTGGCCCCATATAGAGCTGCTTCCCGATCTTCATTTAAATCTATTAAAAAACAAAAATATTGCACTGATTCTTCTCAAATTTTGTTTGTATATATTTTTGCAAAATACAAGAGACTTTACCATATATGATCAGGATCGGTCCATTTTTGGACCTAGTCCCCATATGGATATAGCATCCGATATGAACTTTTTCATATCTGCAGCCAAAAAAATTAGTAAAAATCCCACTCAAATTTGGTTTTTGCTTATTTTCTATGTCCAGTTAGTTGGGCCTAAGAGATAGGGTTTCTAAACGCATGGTATAGGGTATCATATAGTCGGTCTAGACCGACTGTAATTTTCTTACTTGTTTTTATATGTTCTCATTTTCTGTTATTGTCGTTAGCAATCATTCATTCGGTTATGAAATGAGAAATGCAACAACATGAAGAAACTCCTACATTATAGAATGTATTCTATTACTTACACCTACCCGTGTACTCTCATTTATCATACACAGCAGCCATTTGACAAAAACTGATCTAGGTATTTAGTTGTTGTGTCGATGTTTGTATCTCCGACAATTACTATCTCCTGTTTCTTTCTTATTTTGTTTATGATTTGGTCATAAACAACGTAATAAAGCAAAACAACGTATCATCACTATTGTATGAGAAATAAAAGCACAATATTTGAATTTTTTGAAATAAAGATAGCATTGTTTTTTTCTGAATTTAAAGAGGTGAAAATAAAAAAGTTCGTATGAATAGTGTACAACATCAGGGATTGTCAAAGGGAAAGATTTGCGAGATAATGCTAAGAGAAATGAGGGATCGATGCAGTTCAAAGTATTGCGACAAAAGTTCAACTCATGATTGCTCGCATTTTTCCCAAGACCTAGAAAAAAAAACGTGTTTGACAGGATGATTTTATGTTTATATTTAATTTCTTTATTTTTTTTATTAAAATTTTTGTTTATTTATTTTAAAATAAAATAATGAATTGAATATGCTATTTAATTTTTTTATTTACATAAAAAGTTTTTATAATATAAGCAAAATATTTTCACTATTTTATGACTTTTATTTATGCATGACAACATTTCAACCTAAAAATTTAACTTTTTATCGATTGAATAAACAACACAAGAATGGTTGTCGTTTAGATAACAGCTAACTTTAACGATAGCGAATATAGTATAAAATTTTACTGAATACCAAAATCGACAATTTTGTTGTTTTCTTTTTTTGATGTGATTATCGTTAAAAGAAGTTACTGAATCGCGCTACTGATTTTTCAAATGTAAATTGATATAATATGGTATTATTGTTTATACAAACATTTATCAACCTTGTCTTAGTATAATGTGGGTAAAATTGATGTTGGTTCGTTAGAAGGCATATTGTTTTTAGCAAATGATCGACATGGGCTTTGCTGGTAATAAAAAAAAACTTTATGAATCGTAGCGGCATTTTTTGTTAGCAATAATTTGATTGTTTTTCAAACTTATATAACAAAATCCATTACCTCGACGTTTTTTTTTATTGGCATACAAAAACAATGGATTTGTAAATTCGTTAACATGAACGTTTGTTCATAAGAACGATCTTTTCAACTTATACTTATTGGAAAAAAATTGTTCTTCAAATCAAGAGACCTAAATTGAACGATGCTAATTTCTTTGGAGGATGATGTAGCATCATTTTCTCCATTATACTAACTTCTCCAAAATCTCGACTTATAAATAAATTCATAATTGAGGCTAGCGCTGTAGTATTTTCCAATGGATCACATATCAGATTCAAAGGATAGTTTTATATAACACTCGTAACTTCATTGACATTTGGTATAAAGCCTACAGTTGGATCAAGCACAGTTTGCTGTTAAGATTTGGATCTCAAAGTGATATTCAAAGGACTTTGTCCACGCCTCAGTGGCAGAGGGTGTATATAGGTTTGTCATTCCGTTTGTAACGCATCGAAATAAATTCCGGAGACCCCAAAACCATATATTTTCTTGATCATTATAACAAGGGAAGTTGATTTAGCGATGACCGTCTGTCTGTGGAAATCACGATCACGCCGTCAATATCTAAGCTAGACCGTTCGTTTTTGTATAAAATCGTTTATTAACATCCCAAAGAGTTGCTATTTAAAATCGGTCAAATGGTCACGAGTTGTGAATGAAACTTTGAAAAAACTCTTGAAAAAATAAAATTTTTCTGTGTGTTTGTTGTTTTTCTTAAGATATGTTGTATATGTTGTAATTCTTCTTATTGTTGCAATTGTGTGTATATTAATACTGCACGTGTCGATTGGCCTAACCAAGTATTACCACATTCTTTTTTATTGTTAAAATTAAAAATTAAATATTAAAAATTAATAAAAATAAAAAATAAAAATAAAAGTTATGTATAAAAAATTAAAAATGAAAAATGATATATGGGAAATGGAAAATGAAAATTGGAAAATGGAAAACGAAATATGGAAAATGAAAAATTAAAAATGAAAAATGAAAAATGAAAAATGGAAAATGAAAAATGGAAAATGAAAAATGGAAAATGAAAAATGGACAATTGAAAATGAAAAACTAAAAATGAAAAACGAAAAATGAAAAATGGAATATGAAAAATGCAAAATGGAAAATGAAAATTGAAAAATGGAAAATGAAAAATTAAAAATTGAAAAATAAAAATTAAAAATGGTAAATGAAAAATGAAAAACGAAAATTGAAAAATGGAAAATTAAAAATGAAAATTAAAAAATGGAAAATTAAAAATTAAAATCTAAAAATGAAAATCGAAAATGATAAATGGAAAATGGAAATGGAAAATGAAAAATGAAAAATGAAAATTGAAAAATGGAAAATGGAAAAATTAAAAACTAAAAATTAAATTAAAATTAAAAATTAAAAAATAAATTTTAAAAATTTAAGTTTAAAAAATAAAAATAAAAAATTTAAAATTAAAAAATAAGAATTAGAAATTAAAAATTAAAAATTGAAAACTAAAAATTAAAAATTAAATAAAAAATTAAAAGCTAAAAATTAAAAACTAAAAATTTAAAATTAAATTTTAAATATTAAAAATTAAACATTAAAAATTAAAAATTCTAAATTAAAAATTAAAAATTAAACATTAAAAATTAAGAATAAAAATTAAAAATTAAAAATTAAAAATTAAAAATTAAAAATTAAAAATTAAAAATTAAAAATTAAAAATTAAAAATTAAAAATTAAAAATTAAAAATTAAAAATTAAAAGTTAAAAATTAAAAATTAAAAACTAAAAATTAAAAATTAAAAATAAAAAATTAAAAATTAAAAATTAAAAATTAAAAATTAAAAATTAAAAATTAAAAATTAAAAATTAAAAATTAAAAATTAAAAATTAAAAATTACATATTACAAATTACAAATTAAAAATAAAAAATGAAAAATGGAAAATTAAAAATTAAAAATTAAAATTGAAAAGTGAAAAATGAATAATAAAAATAAAAAATTAAAATTTAATTAAAAATTAAATTAAAAATTAAAGTTAAAAATTAATAATTTAAGTTTAAAAATTACTAGCTAATTCAGATAAAAATATTTTAAAATTTGCTTTTTTTAAATATTTATATCTGGAAATTTTTAGCCAAGAATCAGTTGATTTTTTTTTTTTTTTTTTTTTTTAATTATCATAAATTATCTCAAAACTTTCTTATAGGGATCAAACTTTGGGTGTTCTAACGCTGGCTGCGTTATATAATGAATTTCATTATGGGTTTTCTACTCTAGCAAAAGAATTCAAATAAATAGTAACGAATTACTTCTATAGAAGACACGATCATTGTTTTTTATAACAATGAGTTATAATAGAAACTGGCCAACAAGAAACGCAAATAACTTTAAATTTAATTGGCCGACAACAATTTTAAAGTGGTAGCCGTACCCAATATTGGTTGTAATATTAAGTTTAAGATGTAGATGAAGGGTATCAAAGATTCGGCCCAGCCGAATTTAATACTCTTAGTTCTGAAAGTCTCTGATTGTTTTTAGTTGAGTTGTTGTTCTGAATTGAAAGATTTTTATTGACATTTTTCCACGTTCGTTTTTGCTTCCAATTTCATGTGAACAATGTGACTATTCAATTTCATTTTGTCAATCGCTAACCGAGTGCTATTTGAGACCTCTTCAAACTCTACCGTAAGATGTTTAAGGTATTGCTCAAAAATTTAAATTTTTTCATTTAAATTTTTATAAAAAAAATTGTTCATTATATTACTCACTTGAAAGTATTTAAAATTTTCTTAATGTAAAAACTATGAAAATTGGGTTTAGCTAGAAGCTCCAAACTTCATAGCTCTATTCTACCATGCATACACTATTTTAACATCTTTTCTTTTATCAACATTTTCCATAGTCTTACCATATACAGCATTATTTAATAATTTAAAAAAAAATTTATTTAAATGAATTGTTTGCTAACGTCCTATGAGGATTATGTGCATCAATATACTTCTTTAACCAGTCCGACTGAAGAATTGAAGAATTCTAACAATTTTTACAAAGACCATGTTTAAAACATTGTTTAAGATTTTTGTAGTATATCACATAGTTTGTTTTATCATTCAAGTCTGTTAATTTGATCTGTTTCATGTTTTCAATTTTTTGATTTTTTACACAAAATGGTAAATCATTGTGATGGTTGTGTATTGTAGACAGATATTGTAAATCTACTTCCAATTTATAGCCTAATGGTGAATCATTTTATATATCATTAACATTAAAATCTTCAATGTTTTTAACCCATTCAAAGTTTTTATATGGGAGGTATTGTGTGAGATGGTATAACTATATAAATGTTAACATCTCTAATATTCTAATCTTATATATTAAAAGAATTTATGAATAAACTTCGCATTCAAGATTTTTTTCAATATTTTTCTTCTCTCAAACCTTAAATTCATTGGGTTTGAGGAAAGTTATGCGTGGAGAATCAACTTTACTTTTACTGTACGTTAACTTATCTTGGCATATTTTGGCATTGCTGTACGTTAACTTCTCTTGGCAAATTCGTTGGGTTTGAGGAAAGTTAGGCGTGGACAATCAACTTTACTGTTACTGTACGTTCACTTCTCTTGGCATATTTTGGCATTACTTTACGTTAACTTCTCTTGGCAAAAAATGCTGCGGAGCAGCAGGGGTCCTCTAGTTTTATATGAAAATGTTAAAATGTTTGTTATTGTTTTTCATTGACGTTTTCAAACAAACAAATATTTACAATGTAAATTAAAAAATAAAACAATATTTTGTTAATATTATAAAAATGTAATTTTTTATTTGTCTATATTTTGATTAAAATACAGCTAAATATTTAAATTTTTTGTAAAAACAATAAATAACTCGATTTTTATTTAATTTGTGAAGAGCAAAATTATATAATAACTACATATGAATTTTGCTAATACGAAAAAATTTCACAAGAATATTTTATTAAATTATTAGAGAATTACGTCGAAGTTTTAGTAATTTTAATTAATTTTGTAAATATTTTGTAGGAAAATTTTTACGAGAAAACATCTTAATCAAAAAGGAGGAATTCTACCAATAATTATTTCTTCAGTTTTAAATGGTGTTTTTGGAAAAATTTTAGAAAATGGTAAGTAAATTATCAAAACTAATTGTTCTAGATGAAAATATGTTTGGTAAATCTAAAAATTAAAAATTAATTTTTAAAAGTCAATTATACTAATTAAACAACTAAAATTAAAAATTGGAATTTAAAAACTAAAATTAAAAAACTAAAAATTAAAAATTGAAAATCAAAAACTAAAATTAAAAAACTAAAAATTAAAAATTGAAAATCAAAAATTAAAAAACTAAGAATTAAAAAATAAAAATCGAAAATTAAAAAAACTAAAATTAAAAATAAAAGTTAAGAAAAAATGTGTGGTAAATAAAAATACGATTAAAGATTTTAGAAAATTTTTGTTTGAAAAAACATTTTTTTATGATTCAATGTACGTATAGATCTAAGGTTCATCAAATATATACTATTTATGATTGTTTTTCATTGACGTTTTCAAACAAACAAATATTAACAATGTCAATTCAAAAGTAAAATAATATTTTGTTAATATTGTAAAAATTGCATTTTGCCGTCGGAAAAATGATAATGACATAAATTAAACGTACTAATGAACATACTAATATTAAAGAAATATGAGTGTTTTGTTATTTTGTTCTTAAAACTAGTAATAATAACTAAAAATTAAAAATAAATATCTAAAATTAAAAAACTGAAATTAAAAATTGAAAATAAAAAACTAAAATTAAAATTGAAAATCCAAAATAAAAAACTAAAAATTAAAAAATAAAAATCGAAAATTAATAAACAAAAATTAAAAATAAAAGGTGTAAAAATATGTGTAATCAATAGACTTACGATTAAAGAATTTAGAAAATGTTTGTTTGAAAAAACATTTTTTTATGATTCAATGTATGTATTTAGATCTAAGGTTCATCAAATATATACTGTTTGTGATTGTTTTTCCTTGATGTTTTCAAACAAACAAATATTAACAATGTAAATTCAAAAAAATAAAACAATAATTTGATAATATTGTAAAAAATTGCATTTTACCGTCGGCAAAACGATAATAAAATAAATTAAACATACTCATATTAAAAAAAATATGAGTTTTTTGTTATTTTGTTTTAAAAACTAGTAAGAAAATTATAGTCGATCTTAACCGTGAAAATGTTAACAAATTTTTTTCTATGAATTAGTTTAAGATGAAATAAAAATATAAAATATATGAATAAAATATAAAAAAAATAAAACAATATATTTCATTTTACCGTCGGCAAAACGATAATAAAATAAATTAAACATACTAATATTAAAGAAATATGAGTGTTTTGTTATTTTGTTCTTAAATAACATTTTTTCTACGAATTAATTAAAGTAAAATATAAATATAAAATATAGAGATAAAATATAAAGATTGGTAAGATGCAATAACAAATTTAGTGAATAGATATTAAAGTCTTAAAAGTGATATTTAAATTACATACTAAACATTAAAATTGATTTTAATGTTCTAGAATTATTTTGTTTTAAAATTCGAATGGTTCAAAGCATAGTAGAAAACGTTAAAATAGTTGTTATTGTTTTTCAAAAAATACAAAATAAATATGGTAAACATTATGAGGATTGTGTTTGTTCAGATGAAAAATTTCTACTATAATATATCTAAATGTAAAAATTGTAATTTCAAATAAAACAACTCAAATCCTCAAAAATAAAATTATTGTTTTATTTATTATACTTAAATCTAAATATATGATATGAAACTAATTAATATAATATACAATATTACTTTAGGTATCTAAAATACCAGTGTGTTACTGTTAACCCACTATATATGTATATAGCATACCAAAATATAAAATATAAATTATAAGTTCAATATACATGTAAATATAAATTATAAGTTGAAAATTAAAAAAGTTATGCCTCTAATTCTTTATTATTTATAATAAATAACTGTAGATAAGTTTTTAGCTTGTGAATCTGTTTAAAAAAAACTGTGGCTTGCCAAAAACTAGTGCTGCCACCCTAAAATATGCACTTGAATATTTAAAAAACTTAAAATTCAATATACAAATATACGCCATCCCGCGGACACTATTTCAATTTTCTACGCCGGTCAGGCACGTGACGTCACGCAAACTGTGTTCCTATTGGCTAATAATTTTCAGCTGTCAAACTGTTATGTTTATGTCTATGTTTATACATAAACAATAACATTGTAACAGTGGGACAATTTATTACTTTTCTCTTAAAATTATTTGTTAGAAGGAAAATTTTATTTTCATAAATTTGCTAATTTATTTTAAGATTATAATTAATGACTTAAAAATAACGTAACAAATTAATATTAAAGGAGCAATTTTTTTGTCAAGTTATTAAAATTAATGCATTTATTCAAGACAGTCCTTCCATTACACTAGGGAGTCAAAAATGAAAGGGGTCCGATCCTCTTTTTAAGATAAAAGAAAAAATTATTATTTTACTAAAATAATTTTGATTTATATTTCTTGAATGTAGCATAAATAAAATAAGAGCAAATAAAAATACTATACTATATTTAAAAAAAGATCTATAATTAGAAAAATTAATCAATTATTTTCACAATGATTTAATATAAATGCTCTACAACATAATCGTATATAAAAATATAGTATAATTAAAGTTATTAATACTATAAAAGCCAATAAAAAAATTGATTACTATAAAAGTCAATAAAAAAATTGATTATTAATAATTAAAAAGGCCATTGTTCTTGCTTTAGAATGAGGTTACTTAATGTTTTTATACTACGTTGTTATTTTATTAAATTTTCTCTTTTGTTTATTGATATTTTGAGCAATTACGGCATTTAGTAACCTTATTCTAAAGTAAATTCTACATCAAAAAAAAAAGTTTTTTCACTTCTTCACTTCCTTCAATGTCTTTTGCTTCTAAAAAATGTTTTTTTAAATATTCGCTTGTAAGCAACAATTTTTCACCATTTAATTTTAAAAATATTTCATCACACGATTTCAACGTTTGCAATGAATCTGATGGCTTACTTAAGCCACCTTCACTTAGGTGGTTAACCCATGAGTAGGTCGAGTCCTCTAAAGGGTTAACTGCAAGATTAGGGGCTTCATTTTTGAATCTGTTGGAAATATAGCCGGCCAAATTTTCCAAACCGTTTTGCTGCAGGTGTTCAAACTCATTTTCGATGTTAGGAATTATATCCTTAAGTATAGTACCTGAAGAAACCAGATGGAAAATTAAATAATACATTATTTAAAATTGTGTGTTGAGATTTACCTGTTAAAGAATTACTAAATCAACATCTACGGAAGTACATCGATTGTTAAAGAATTACTAAATCAACATCTACGGAAGTACATCGTGTGTTTAAACATCCCGCCCCACTTGCAAGGTTGCAACAAGGAAGGCGAAGGATACCAGCAGGTATAAAGGGTATAAAAATTAAAGTTCATTTTGGAATCACAATTCATTGGTTTTAAATAAAATTCAATTATTTACAATATGTTGTATATAATATAAAAAAGATAATAATAATTGGGGGGGAAAAAAAATAATAAAAAAGAATAAAAAATTAGACTATACGTCCCGAATGGACATTAATGACAATAGTTGCCGGGGGTTTGTTGCTGCAGCTTGGTGTGGAGTAGCATAGTAGCGGTTGTTATTATTATTATTATATTGTTTTATTGAATTGCTATCACAACAAGAACAAATCTTATAAATTACAGTGATAGCAAGTAACATTTGTAATATTAACATTGAGTTACAGTAAATTTCGAGATAATAAAAATAAAGTAAAATTATCATAAAAATTAACATAATAATGAACATAATAAAGTTGACATTTAATAGATTAATAGATTCAAACAAAAAATTTTTTAAGTTCCTTTTTGAAAAGTAATGCGTTGCTTTGTTCAAAAGACACGTGGTGTAGTTGAAAAATTGTCTTGTAGACATTAGATATTTGTATTTTTGTGATATCAAATTTCTTCCATGAGGCGATTCTGAGTTCTTCAGATAAATAATCTTATGCATCATTAAAAGACTTTTATATTTTAATAAGTCTTTAAAACTTGTATTATGTAACTGGTATGAATATGATGATATACTATCTCGTCTACCTCTGTTGAAAACGTATCTGGCTATATTGTTGTAGTGGTTGCTGATGCTGTTGGTTACAGCATTGATGATGTGGGTGGTTGCTGCCGTTACGTTTTTGTTGCGGCGCCGTTTGATGGAGGTTCGAGCAAACTTTTGGCTGGTGCTTTGAGATGCTCGCGGACGTTCTGTATCTTCCGTCTTTTTCTTGACGCGGTGGAGGAGGGTATGGTAGTCAGAAGTGCACTCCATGCATATCTCTCGACTTGTGCATTTGCCCTTCATGTGAAAGTGCGCCAAACAATTGAAGCAATAACGATACTTCTGAGCGACTTTCCACCGTTTCCCCACCGACATCTTACGAAATTTTAAGCATTTCCGCAAAGCATGCTCGCTCTTGCACAGCCGAAAATCACGAATGCTCTCGTCTCGATCGGGTTTCTCTTTGCCTCTATCTGCCTCCTTCTCTACAGGACGATGGACCTCCAAACGACGCGCAACTTTCGACATTTCAGCAACTAAGGGGGGAAAAAAGGAAAAAGAGTAGCGAAAAAAAACCCATTAGTGGGGGGTTTGAATTAGGAAGGAGAACCAGCTTCACAATTGGCCGGGTAAATACGCTGTTCTAACTCTCGAATCTTGACCCTCATAAACCATCTCAATTCGCCCTAATCTCTATTCATTCGGGGGTAAATTGTCCTGACGAATTACGACTAAGTCCCCTAACTCAAAATCTTTTTCAATGTATTTTCACGCGTCGATGAAGTGCTTTTAGATACTCTTCCTTCCATCGTAGAGCAAATTGGTGATGAAGAACCTGGAGCTTTTGCCACCTACTGGCTACTAGATCTCTGCACGAATGCATTTGCTTCTCGTACACAGTCTCCACACCAAGTTATTGTCAACTGTGTTATTGTTTTTCGATCATTCAGTTCGAATGATACATTATGAAAAACCACATCATGTTAAGGCAGTAGTCAGTTTCAAGCGAATCAATGTCAAGCAGTAGTTTGATTCAAACGAATCAATGTTACACATTAGTTTGATTCAAACAAATCAACGCAATGCATAATTTGAAATGTTCGAAAACACAGCCAATAACAATTATGAGTCTATAACACAGTCATGTACGGTAAACTGTTCAATGCTTCAGTTAGAAAATTCTTTTAGCACAAAAGCATAAAAAAGTGTTTTTAAGTCAGAAGGAAAAAATTAAGAAAATCTATAATATTAATAGGCTAGGCGATTTCTTGTGACTGATGTTATGTTCTACCGTTTTATCCCGATTTTGACTAAACGTATATTATTTGAAAGGTATTTCTTTTTAGCCGTTTTGCAGATTTACAGATTTTTAAATTTTTTCCTTTATTTTGTATAAATTGCATTTAAAGTTGCTACTAACACATACATAAAATTATACAATGCTATGTGTGTGTTTATTAAATTTGTTAATGTGTTTGTAATAAAAATGAGTTTGTTTTTTGTGTTGATTTGTGAATAATGGATTAGCATACTTTTAGGGTCTTTATTTAATGAAAAAAATGAATCTGCTAGTGTAAATTAATATACAAAAAAAGAATACGAATTTATATACCCTATACCACTATGTGGTTCGGGTATATTGACACTGTGCTGATGTTTGGAACTACCATAAATATTGGACCTAAACCCATCTTTTATTATGCCGATTGACTCAGAATCACTTTCTGAGTCGATTTCGCAATGTCCGTCCGTCCGTCTGTCTGTGTGTCCATTAGTGCGGGTCGGTTTAAAAATCGGCCAAGTGACAAGGTAAATCGTATTCTAGGGATCAAAATAAGAAACTTTGCCCGAGGAACCATACCCCTAAAACGAATTCTGATGTCCCGACTTTTCACCTGTCTGTCTGTCTGACTCACTTTGGCCTGTTTAGAGTGCCCCAATCGAGTCCAAATGTATGATCGACCCCCACTAACTTTGGAGGGCCGACCCACCCATGCCAGTGGCACACATTTCAAAAAATCACCATTTTTGGCACTTTACATGAAAAAATTAGCGAAATGGGTATGTTTTTCTCTTTCTGGAGTTTATTTTTCTCTTTAGAAATTTATTTAGTCAGAACACATGTAAATGAAAAAATTAATTTAACTCAGTAATAGAAAAGAAACTAAAAAAAATTATTGTTTGAAGTCTTATTTGCTTTCAAGTCTGGGCAATTTCGTCGCCATAACAGCCTCTACATTTTCCGGTATAACTCGTTTGGAAACGCTAGCTAGCAATTGAACGTGTCGTTCCGTTCCTTGTATGTGTGATGTAATTTTTGGATCATTAAACGGTGGATCATCTTGATTTAAATAATCTTTCAATATACGTACGGAATGCTTCGCGTGAATGGTGGTTCAAATACGTTATTTATATCATTCGAATTGATCATTTCCTTCTATGAATTCTACATTTTTAATTGATGGAAGTGCATTTTGTTCCGCATATCACCAAATAATTCTATCCACCTTATTAGAAATTAAATGTTGGTTTTTAATTAAATTTATAATAAATGTGGATTTTTCACAACCGGAAGGTCCACAAAACATCATTGTAAATGGGTATATAAACTTTTGAAACATGTTTTCACTTTCATATATAAAATTTGAATGAATCCAATCCTATCTAAACTTAGTATAAAATATGAGTAAAGAAATTCTTGTTACTGAACTTCATCGCCAAGCCAGAAAAAATTTTAAACGACGTCGGTTTATTCAAAAGGGTATTTTAGATACATGGCAAATCGATTTAGTGGAAATGATACCATATGCAAAAACGAATAAAGACTATAAATATATGATCACAGTAATTGATGTATTTTCAAAATACGGTTATGCTTTACCTGTAAAAACTAAATCGGGTATTGATATTACAAATGCATTCAAAAAGATTATTGAGTTAAACAAAAATAAATGTCCAAAAAATCTTCATACTGATCAAGGAAAAGAATTTTTTAATAAAAATTTTAAAAACTTAATGAATGACTTAAACGTTAACCATTATCATACATATTCAAATATGAAAGCTTCTATAGTTTAAAGATTTAACAGAACATTAAAAAATAAAATGTGGAAGAAATTCAGTTTTCAAGGAAATTATAAATGGTTACATATTTTAGAAAAATTATTAAAAGATTAAAATTTCTTCATATCATCGAAGTATTAAAATGGCACCGAAATTAGTTACAAAGAAAAATGAAAAGGTTTTGTTAAATAGAGTATACAATAATTTGAAAACTGTTAAGAAAGGAAAATATAAAATAAATGATTCTGTCGAATAAGCAAAAATAAAAATATTTTTGAAAAAGGTTATACACCAAATTGGTCAGCGGCAGTATTTAAAATTAATAAAATTTGTATAACAAATCCCGTAACTTATCAGCTGGAAGATCTTAATAAAAATAAAATTAAAGGAGGATTTTACGAAGAAGAACTGATGAAAACTAAAACTCCACAAATATATTTGATTGAAAAAATATTAAAGAGAAATGGAAATAAACTTTTTGTAAAATGGTTGGGTTTCGGTAAGGAATATAACTCATGGATAAATAAAAATTATTTAAAGAAATAAATACAAAAAAAAAAAAAATTGTATATAAGAAACATCAAATAATTTAATTAATCATTTTAAAACAAAATGAGTTCAAATTCGCAACAGAACAATATATATGTTAATTTATTAAGTAACGATTCAATAAATATATTTAAAAATACTTTTACAAATTTATTAAAACAACCATTAAATTTAAATGAACAGTGGGTAGCTGGACTATCAGATATTTCATTTTCTTTACTAAATAACAATGAAGCAGATACATCAAATATTATAAAACGTAAAAAACGTGATTTACAACAACATCAAGCCTCGACTGATGTTAAACCTGATGAAAATATAGTAAAATTAAATCATGAGCAAGATGTTATTAAAAAAATTAGAAAACTTATAGAGAAAACACAAAAAGATGGTATAAAAAATTTAAATTTAACTCGAAATAAAACTGATGATGATAAAACTAGTAGTAAAAATATTAATCAATTAGTTCCAGAAAATAAAAATATATCTGATAATAAAAATAATGAACAATCTATCATTTCTGAAAGAAGCAATGTTGCGGAGGAACCAATTTTATCGTTAACAAATTATTTTTTGGAGAAATCTTTACTTAATTTACTTGAAGACACATCCAACTATTTTAATAAAATAATATCATCAATAGTAAATGATATAGTTTTTATCTATACCGATATAATTAAACTTAGACATGTGGGATCCAAAAAAAAAACAAAATGTTTAAAAATATTCTCAATTACAACACTAAAAAATTATATTCATTTTAGAAGAGTGGAGTATTTTCCTATTGAAACTTTTAATATAAATGATATATCTATCATGATTCGCAATGATGAAGGAAAAGAGTTGAATATAACAGACTCAATACCAGTTTATTGTACACTTCATTTAAAAAAATTATAAAATGTTTGTTTGTTATTATATACAAATCAATTATAAAATAAATATGGATGTGTTATATACAAGATATTATAATAATCAATCTGGTGAAAATATACATAATAATGGTGGAATATATCAATCACCAAGAATTATACAACATGGAAAAGGCATTGGTTCACTTTTTTTATCCCTTTTATCATTCATAAAATCTATATATAAAACTGGAATGTTTTGAAGAATAAGTCTATTGAAGTGGGAAAGGATATATTAGAAGAAATTGGAACAAAACCATTAAAAGATATTTTGCTTAAGCAGTGGAGAAAAGCTGTTAATCATAATAAAGAAGTTACTTTAGAAAGATTAAATATATTGCAAAAAGGAGAAGGAAAACGTATAAAACTTAAACGATTAAAACATAAACCACATATTAAATCAAAACGATGTGGAGGAAAGAACATTAAAGATATTTTTGAAAATTAAAGATGTCCGAATTTATTGAATGTATGAAAAGCGAACTAGATTTATTTGAATCACCGCCAATTCAAGCAAATATTATTAAAACTGAAGAAATATCATATAACACAATTGCTTCATTAGATAACTCTTCAACTATAGAGTTTATTTCATTAGGAAATGGTGAAACATATAGAGATCTAAAAAGTATATATCTGAGACTTATTGTTGAATTAAATGGAAGTGGAAGTGTTGTAAACCAATTTTTTTCATTCAATGTTCAGAAATTGTACAGTCCATCTAAATAACAAAAATGTTTCACAACCTTATACTAACTATCACTATAGCGCATATTTAGAAACTTTACTAAATTATGGAAATGACGCTACATCAACACATCTTGAATCATCTGGATGGTCAGTAGATACAAAGAAAATTAATGGATTGATTGAAAAAGAAAACTCTGGATTGGATAAACGTAAAAAAATGTTTAAAGATGGTAAAAAAGTTGAACTTTTTGGAAAATTACATGTTGATATATTTAATCAACATAAATATCTACTTAATAATGTTGATATTAAAGTATCATTAAACTTAGAAAAACCTGAGTTTTATATTTTAGAAACTGGAGGAAAAAATGATTCGTTTATTAAAAACAGAGTTCAGAAAAAAACACACACTAAATAAAAAACTCGTACATATATGTAAACAAACATAACTTAGACCAACACACACATATTTTTATTTTCATACCAATTATGTTTGTTTTTAAATTTTCTTCGGTGCCCAACACAACCATGACTGTGTTCGTTTTAATATTTCGTTATTTACACGAACATTTTTGTATCACATACTTTTTGTTTCAATCACACATAAAGCACACATTTTTGAGTGTTGCTTTATTTGAAGTTCATGTTCTGGTACGTGTGCTAAAAAAAACACAGAACATGTACAATAAACAGGTTCGAGTTCAGTTATATTTTAAGTCGTGTTGTGGCTCGTGTAGTAAGAAAAAACAGAACATGTACAATAAACAGGTTCGAGTTCAGTTATATTTTAAGTCGTGTTTATTTGTGTGTATTTTCTGAACCTTGATTAAAAATCATCAAGCTAATTTATATATTAAATCATCTGACTATCAATAATAATATATTATTAACGCATCATAATGTATTGCAATCAAAAAACGAGTAGATATGAAAACATTTACCATTTATCCAGGCAATCATTCATTAATGCTTGATAATGTAGTTCTTGGGCAATTACCTAATTTTTTAAGTTTTGGTATGGTATCTAATAAAGCATATACTGGAGATCGAAAAGAAAATCCGTTTAATTTTCAGCACTTTAATTTACAAAGACTTAACTTGGTTGTTAACGGAGTACAATTTCCTGCCCAACCAATCGAATTCAACTATAACAATGATGGTATAATAAGCACACGTGGTTATCAAGCACTATTTAAAGGAACTGGAATACATCATTTTGATAGAGGTCATCAGATCGCTAAAGATCTTTTTGATAACGGATACTTTCTACTTGCTTTTGATTTAACTCCAGATCATAGTAATAATTCTCATTGTAGAAATCTAATAAATCAAGGTTCTATTCGTATTGAAGGTCGTTTTGGTGCACCAATTTCTGAAGCTATTTCCTGTTTAGTATATTGTGAATTTGATAGTATACTTGAAATTGACAAATCCCGTGTAATTATTCAACCACTATGAATTCAGTTAAAATCAATCATTATATGAAATCGAACAGTACAACCAAAAATCATTTAAAAGGTGTCTTTGCTTCTGATCAACTACCTAAGAAAGCTGTTGTAAAACCATCATTCAGTATAGCAAACACCGATCCATCATATAAACCAGGACAGCATTTCCCAAAAAATAAACCTGGTGAATTCTTTTGTCCAGCTGGTCAACCACCTATTAAACCTTTTATTAAATTTTTGAATATAAATTCAAAATCGCATATTTATAACAAAAAACGTATTCAAAGGGAATATTCAATATTATGTGGAATTTATTGTTGTATTTTCATTTATTTTAGATGAAGTATCATTTTATAAAATTTTAAAATTTTTTAATTATTCAAACTTATTTTTAAATGATGTATTAATAATAAGTATTTTTAAAAATATTTTTTGTATCTGTTGTTTTTATGTATTTTACTAAACAGACAGCGAACTCGGTGGTTCTGCTTAAGCTGCGTTCACACTACGTGTTTTGCTTGTGTTTTTCTTAGTTTTTTAACACGTGTAATCTGTACACATATGTGAACCCTTTCAAACATTGTTTATGTACAACTCATTTTGCAAGACATATGTAAATTTTTCAATTAGAGTAGGTTCTATTTTGGCAAGACAAACATATGAAAATACAACACTGCTTGTGGCGAAAGAAAAACAGAGTAAATTATAAAGATTAATATTGAAAGAAAAATAAATTGTTTAATAGTAAAATATATAACTTTATTTTTAACAATAAATTTTTGTAAATTCACAAATTAAATCAGCTGCTGTTTACATTTAGAGGTTATGTCATACGGAAATACATATGTACGTTTGAACGCAAAAATTATGAGTCGTATGTAAAACGCCAATTTTGACACGGAATTTCGTATGGATCGTAAAACTGAATTTACATATGGAAAATACACATAGTGTAAACACACCTTTACTAAAAAAAAAGTTCTGCCAATATATAAAACGAAGAAAGAACTGTGTTAACATGTTTGTGTTAGTAAACATGTTAACATAGTTCTTTTTTACGTTTACAATGTAAACTTTACATATACACAAACATTAGAGACATAACTTTTTTTATTTACTTACAGTTGTTTTTTTTTTATAACAATCTCATCTTGTTATATACAGTAGAACATTACGAATTCAAAAAAAGTTATGCCTTTAATTTTTTTGCTAAACATTGGCAAATATAACATGACTAATAGTATTGCTAACTATAAGTAAAACGAATTTTTTAATCCTGAAGAAGAATTTGAAGAATTGAAGAATTTTTTAATCCTTACTAATATGTCGTCTATATAAAGGATAGAGATCATTTAAAGACTGGTTGTGAAAGAGGTGGAGGAATCCATTTAGCAGTAAAAACATCTTTGGCTAGCAAACAAATTCCTTTAATTAATTTGGATTCATATTTGGACCAGATTTGCATTTCAATCAAGATTGTTACTTATGAACTTTTTATTTGTGCTTCATATATTCCGCCTAGAAGTTCGGATGATTTGTATGCAGCTCATGCATTAAATATTGCTCATCTTGCTGACCGTTTAAGTGATGGAGACAGATTATGTGTATTGGGTGACTTTAATCTATCTGATATGTGTGGACTGAAGTTACTAAATCTGGTGTATTTCTTCCAAATAATGTTAATCACTCTTTTGAGATTAACCTGATTGATACAGTTTTTAGTCTTGACTTGCATCAAATTAATACTGTGTATAATAATCTTAATAGAATTTTAGATTTAGTTTTTCTAAGCTCAGATTTAAAATTTTCTCTCTGTCAAGCTGATTTTCCAATTTCTCCTTCCACTTGTCATCATCCTGCCTTGGAATTTGAAATTGAATTTTATGAATATATATGTAACAATGGCAGTGATGATTTACGTTATAATTATTATGCTTGCGATTTTGATTCTTTAAATTCTCATATTAATAACACTGATTGACAAAAATGAACTTTTAATTTGTCACATGAACTTTTTTGTGTCTTTTTTTCACTTTATTTTGACTTCCTAAAATGGAAACCAGAGGTAGAAAAAATTTCACACCCACAGTTTTTTTTTTTTTTACAGGAATTTTATATTTCATAAAAAATACTGATACTTTACATACAATTATACTTGAAAATATGTTTTTAAAACTAAAAACTATGATTTTATGGAGTATTTGACCTATATTCGAGGACTCCATTTGCCTTGGTATCGTTTTTCCATGCTGGAAATATCCTGATGGAACCTTTCGACGTGTTCGTCGCTAACGGCTCCCAGGTTCTCGGGAAAGAAATCGAGGTGGGAGTGTAGAAAGTGTATTTTTAGTGACATATTGCAACCCAATGCTTGATATGTCGAAAGTAGTTCTCCTACCGGATCTTTGTAGTTAGTTACTTTGTGGTTGCCCAAAAAATTTTGTGCGACATTTTTAAAACTTTTGAAAGCAGATTTCTGTAACAAACTTAACTTTTCTTCGAATATGTTATCCTTTAACAATTCCCTGATCTGAGGTCCGACGAAAATTCCTTCCTTTATTTTTGCGTCACTAATTTCGGAAACTTTTCTTTCAAGTACGTAAAACCTGAGCCGTTGCGATCCATGGCTTTGACAAAATTTTTTATCAAACCTAGTTTAATATGTAGTGGTGGTAAAAGTGCTCTGGTGGGCTCGACAAGAGGTGTAAAACATTTTTTTCCCAGGAGTGAGGCCCTCGCGCTTTGGCCAGTCTTTCTTGTGGTAGTGATTGTTTCGATATTTACTGTCCCACTCATATAAAAAGCAACAATACTTTGTAAAACCTAGCTGCAATCCGAGAAGTAAAGCAATGACTTTTAAGTCCCCACATAGTTTAAATGAAAATTTTTTATACTGGATTTTTTCTAGAACCAATTTGATGTTTTCGTAAGTTTCTTTCATACCGAAAGCATGTGCTACTGGAACAGAGGAAAATCTATTTCCATTATGCAAGAGTACAGCTTTATAACTGGTTTTTGACGAGTCTATAAACAAACGCCAATCTTGTGGTTCAAATTCAATATCTAGGAAGTTCATAACCGAAGTTATATCATTGCAATAAATTAAATTTTCTTCTTGAAAAAAGTACTTTCTTACTTCTTCGTTACGGCTACGAAAATGGCACACCTTGGTATCTGAATGAAGCAAATTCCATTCCTTCAATCTAGATCCTAGTAGTTGAGACTGGTTTTTGACAATTTTAAGTCGCGAACCAGATCGTTAAGATCAGCTTGAGTTAGAAAATGAGGCTCCTTACTATAAGTTACATAGGTTGGCCATTCAATTGAATTTCATCTGCAATTGCATTACATGAAGGTAACTCGATGTCATCATTTGCTGGTCATTTGTTGGATTTGGCACTACAGGTATAGGTAAATCAGCACTATGAGGAAGTGGTCGTGTTGCAGAACGTACATTTGCATATTTAACTGTATGTTTTGATGCTATATTTATAACATTTATATAAGTTACGCAAAAGTAACAATCAGATACATCGTCTACAGGGTCTGTCCAAATCATGGGTTTTCCAAAAGCCATATATCGCGTTCCTTTTGCCCAACCTGTAAGATTCTTAACACATGTCGTACAGCATATATGAGGTGCCCAATTCTTATCCTGATGGACCACAGAGAAGCCAAAATAATCAAAGTAATCGTCGCTGACTTTTGAAAGTTAGTTCACCATATACGTAGCAAAAATAATTATGATGATTGATACACTTCCTTTGCATGTTGAGAAAATAACAACGTTTTGCTTTTGTATTCTAAACTCAAAATATGACACTTTTTTAAATGAAAACTTGATGCAATTAAACCGTATGTACAGAAGTATTAACGGAAAATAAGGTAAAATTATAAGTGGGTGTCACAACAAATCTGTACGTGACAGAAACAAATTAGTTTGTGTTTTGCAATGAGGGTATATAGTAAAGTAAGAATTAGGATACAGCATCCGTGTTCCAAAAACCTTGTTGATCAGTGTAATTGTAATTGGTATAATTTACTGAATAGTAATATTGTTTCAATTTGTTATGATTTATTTCTAAAAAATATTGCAAAAATTATAAAAGCGAGTCCAAAAGTTCATAGACTCCCGTGGTATACTAAAGGGCTAAAAAAATTAAAAAATCTTAGAAATAAGTTTCATAAAAAATATAAAACTTCAAATAATGACCGTGATAAGCAAAATTTTCTACACTATGAAAGAGAGTTTAATTTCCTCAATAAGTTTTTATACAACCAGTACATAATGAGTTTTAATAACTCTATAAAGTACAATCCAAAGCGTTTTTGGAGTTTTATTAATTCCAAAAGAAATAATTCCTCAATACCAGTTCTAATGACGTGTTTAACATCTAATACATTGTATGATTCGCTGAATCTTTTTGCCAAATATTTCCAGTCTAACTTAAATGATGACGTTTTTCCTATTTCTAATTTTGATATTAGAAGTGTTGATAGTTTTTTTGATTTTGGGTCGTAGCAAGTTTCAGATTAAGATGTCGCATTCGGTATAGACAAGCTTTCTAATTCATTTAAATCGGATAATGATAGTCTTTCTGCTTTTTTGTTGAAAAAAGTTTGTTTTCATTGATTTTTCCTCTGAAGATAATTTTTAATAAATCATTAAGGGCGGGTTATTTTATTAAAAAATGGAAATATACGACGATATTTCCAATATTGAAGTCTGGGAATAAAAATAATGTTGAGAATTACAGAATTACTAATATTGCAAAAGTTTTTGAGCATATTGTGTACAGAAAACTTTTTTATCATTTAAAGCGTTACATTTGCGTATCTCAGCATGGATGGCTGGGAGATCAACTACCACTAACCTAGCTGTTTTCACAAATTTTTGTATATTTTGCGAAAGCATTTGATCGTGTTCCACATGAACTTCTTTTACTAAAGCTTTCAAGGATTGGTATCCATTCGGAAATGCTTAGTTGGTTTCGTTATTATTTAACTGGCCGTCTTTCTACGGTTTCAATAGATGGAATCGGTTCTAGATCTTTAATTTTGACCTCTGGTATACCGCAAGGTAGTATCCTGGGTCCCTTACTTTTTAATATTTTTATAAATGATATTTATCACTGTTTTAAAAATTCGAAATATCTTTTGATGATCTTAAAGTTTTTAAACCAATTTCAACAGTTAGAGTAAGTTCTGATCTTCAGGATGACTTGAATAGGCTTATTTTATGGTCTGATTGTAATGGCCTTCCTTTTAACATTGGAAAATGCTTTCATATGACGTTTCATAGATGTCAAAATATTCTTCCTTCTCAATATATAATGGAGCATCATGTTTTAACATCTGTAGATGAAATTTTAGATTTAGGTGTAATTTTTGATCCTAAGCTATCATTTGGTAGTCACTTAAATTATGTGATACCAAAATCATATTCAATGTTTGGTTTTATTTGTCGAAACTCAGATAATGTCTTTGATCATTATACTAAGAAAGCATTATTTACTTCTTTTGTTAGATCAAAGTTAGAATACGCTTCTTTTATTTGAAGTCCTAATGCAGCTATTCACATAAATCGTATTGAGAAAAATCAAGTTAAATTTATAAAGTATGCTCTTTAATTTTTAAATTTTCAGTCAGCATCATCTTCTATTCCTTCTCTATCTGTGCCTTATGAGAGTAAGTGTGCTCTACTTTCAATGAAAACTTTGGAAGTTAGAAGAAAGACATTTTTTTTAAATATTTTACACGGTATTATTTGTGGTGAAATTGATTGCACTGAATTGTTTCAATTAATTAAAATTTATATTCCTCCAAGGGTGTTTCGGAGAATTGATAAATTCTTTTATGTTGATGTGCATAAAACAGATTATGCATTAAATGAACCGCTTACAAAGGCTTGTAGGATATTTAATAATTATTGCAATATTTTGGATATTACTGTTCCCAATACCCAATTTAGACTTATTTTAAATAATTTTAAGTTCTTTAAATTAATATATTTTTACATTTTCTTGCTAGTCTGTAAGTATAATATTGTATCCATAGACCGAAAATAAATAAATAAATAAGTGAATTGCTGGCGATATTTTACCATACCACTCACATTCCTCTTTTATCAAAATCTTATTGGAATAAAAGAATTCTATCAAAGTATAAAATATAAGTAAAATTTTTATCTTAATTGCGGAATTAAAATTTTTAGAAACAACAAACCCGGGATTTGTAAAAGTTTGCCTGATTTTGCATTCGAGGTCATAGCTGTATGTTTAATTATTTTCTAAAATAATTTTACTAACAAAGAAATATTTTTTAAATAAAGAAATATTTCTTTTTATAAAGAACTAACTTACATAACACTACATAGGAAAGTATTGATGTAATTTATACATGTAAATACTATATCTATAATATTAATAGGGTAGGCGATTTCTTGTGACCGATGTTTTGTCCTACCGTTTTATCCCGATTTTGACTAAACATATATTATTTGAAAGGTATTTCTTTTTAGCCGTTTTGCAGATCAGTTCGAATCTAATTCTCTTTACGAACGGTCGTGTAAATAATTAAAGCGCTTAGAGTACAACTATTTAAAATTAACAACAAGTGTATATTTTTGTTTTTGCAATTGCCTATTCTTGATCTCATTTGAACTCACGTGGTGGACAATCCAGCTTATAACAGGAATAAAAATTTAGCGATGGCCCGAGGGGCCAAATCTTCATCAAAAAGAAAGCTTGTGAACAAGAAGATGACAAAACTTCCTCCGGGTTTTGTTAACCCGAACATCGCGTCAACTTCCAGCAACAGATTTAGCCTGCTTGCTGGCCTCAATGATATGGACGTAACTCCTGCATCAAATATTAATGATATTAAACAACACAAACCTCCACCTATAGTTGTAGAAGCCAACGCCTCATTTGCAGAAATACGAAAACTACTTGGTAAAGACTGTATTTTCAAACGTGCTTCAATTGGTACCAAAATATTTGCTCCAACTAAAGAATTGTACGAATGCTATAAGCAAATTCTTAAAGAGAGTAAAATGGTGTTTCATTCATATGGCTCCAAAGATAATAGGTTATACACAACCTTTCTACACGGTTTACCCCGCATAAACTCTGAGGACATCACCGAAGAGTTAAAAAACTACAACCTATCCCCTTCTTCGGTGGCTGAAATAGTCACCAAATTCAGTTCGAACAACAATGCTGTTTACAAAGTTCAATTTGTTCGTAAATATTTTAACCCAACTGCCTTAAAAAATGTAAGGACAATTTCCAATATCATAATTTCTTGGAAAAAATACAAATCTAGATCCAGAAATAAACCAACTCAATGCTGGAACTGCTTAATGTATGGCCATGGCGGTGAACATTGCCATCGAAGTGCTGCATGTATGATATGTGCAGAACAACATCATACAAGTGTGTGTCCGTTTAACTCAAATGAAAAAAGACCAGCTGTTTTTACATGCTTTAATTGCAAAAAACATGGAAAAGAGAGAACTGATCACTCTGCAAACGACATCAACTGTCCGTTACGTTCTCTCTATTTGGAAACTAGAACAAGAGTAACTTCCAAAAGTCATAACAACAGCAGGCAACAACAAAATATTTCATTTCAATCAAAGGTTGATTTCCCAAATTTAAGTAACAACAACACAAATTGTAACAATAACATCAATAATAACAGCAAAGCTACATATGCTAACCAGCTGAAAACAAACAACGATTTATTTAGCATTGATGAGCTTTTTGATATTTTCACTACAGCTATGGATGATTTGCATAGGTGCACCTCAAAAGTACAACAAATCAAAGTTGTAATGTCAATGGTAAAATACGCCCATGGATTATACTAATAATTTAAACGAATTCAAAATGCTTCACTTGAATGCTAATGGCATCTCAAACTTTTCTAAATTAAAACAATTTGAGATACTAATTGAACGAGAAAATAATAAAATAGCGTCTTTGAATGAAACTTTTTTTTCAGAAAATCATAGACCCTATTTTAAAAATTATTATTTATATAGAAGTGACAGAACAGATGCAAGAGGAGGAGGAGTAGCTCTGTTAATTCATAAATCTGTCGCTCATAAAAACCTCTTTATTTCAAACACCTCATCAATCGAAAACATCTCAATTGAAGTTATTATAAATAATTGACCTATTGTTGTATCTTCGTTATATTCACCAAGATATACTCATAACTTCTGTGCTGATATCTTGAACCTAACACCTTCCACCAAAGAATATATAGTTTTTGGTGACCTAAATGCCAAACAATGTTCATAGAATTGTCGTTCAAATAATACTGCAGGAATCGCACTTAACAACCTACAGCAATCAAGCAATTTTTTTATTCACTATCCTAATAGTCCAACCCTATTCCCCCATCAACACAATCGCGAAGCATCCACAGTCGATATTATTTTAAGCAACTCCGCTTTAAATATAGACGTAAAAACAATGGATTACGAAATACCATCAGACCATCGCCCCATTATATGTACACTTAAAAGGTCAATGGCCTTGCAGGTTGACCTCAATTATTATGATTATAGTGCAACCAACTGGAACATTTATATGAATTTTTTAGACAATAAAATCACGTTATATTCCGATATATAAAATACCAAGGCAGTAATTGATCAGGAAATCCAAAAATTTATAAATGTAGTTTTCGAAGCAAGGGATGTGTCTACACCTAAAATAACTCAACAAAATAATTACACATTACCGGAAAGTACTGTGAAATATATAAAACTAAGAAGAAGCTTTAAAAGAAAAAGCCAACGATCTTCAAATATAGCCGAGCAAACTTTTTATAATCAATGTACTAAGTTTCTAAGTAACATGATTGATAAAAGTATTAATTCGGAGCGCAATAAGAAATGGTCTCAATTATTATCCAATTTAAAACCAGGTGATAAATCGTTTTGGGAAATAAGCAGCAAGGAAATAACTTGCGAGGAAAAGGAAAAAATCAAATCGCTCACTTCAAAGTTGGAAATACAAAAATAACATCTGATAAGGACAAGGCTGAAGTCCTGGCAAATACATTTGTCCAAGCAAATAACCTCACTTCGAACTATAACCACTCGGCAGATACACTAATAAATACAACAGTAAATAATTTTAAGAAGGAAAATCCCAGTTCTGAATCTGAGAATTTATACATCTCTTGAAGAAGTAATGAATATTGTCTCATCAATAAAACCCTCAAAATCCCCTGGTTTTGACAATGTTCCCAACCTGCTCTTAAAGAAACTACCACTCAAAGCTCTAAAATTACTGGTTATAATATTTAACAGCTGCATCAAACTCAACTATTTCCCAAACCATTTCAAAAATGCTAAGGTTATAGCTATTAACAAACCTAGCAAGTCAAAAACTAACCCAAACAGCTACAGACCTATCAGTCTATTAAGTAACTTTGGTAAAATATTTGAAAAAATTCTACATTCTCGTCTTAGTGAATTTGTAACGACCAATTCTATTGTTGCTAAAGAACAATTTGGATTTAAAAAAAGGACATAGCACTACCCACCAAATAAACAGAATTAAAAATCAAATAATCACCAATAAAAACAATAAACGTTCAACGGGTGTAATATTGTTAGATATTGAAAAAGCGTTTGACACCGTTTGGCATAATGGCCTCTTATTTAAACTTCTTGCTGCAAATATACCAACATATCTATGTAAACTTATTTCAGATTTCATTCACGACAGAAGTTTTAAAGTTGCAATTAATAATGAAACATCAACTCCAAAAACCATTACCTCAGGGTTACCTCAAGGATCAGTCTTGTCGCCATTGCTTTACTCGATATATACATCCGATTTTAAATTCCCAAAATATATGAAAATTGCCTATTACGCAGATGACACTGCGTTAATTTCTTCAAACAAACTTACAAGTGCACTCCTGAAGAAAATGGAAAAGGGACTTGTAAATTGCAGTAAATATTTCCACAAATGGAAAATCAAAATTAATCCAAACAAGACCCAAGCAATAATTTTACCATTCAACAAAACTCCCAAAAGACTGCCAAGACGTCATCTTCTTATTGGAAATAATACCATAAATGTACTTAACGATGTCAAATATCTCGGAGTTGTCTTGGACAAAAAGCTTACATTTAAACAACATATTATGGCTACGTGCCAAAAAGCTATAAAATCATTTAAAGCATTATGGCCACTTCTAAATAGAAGGTCATTTCTAAACCACCAAAACAAAAATCTACTCTTCAAAAGTGTTATAAGGCCGATATTAACATACGCGTGTCCTATTTGGAGTGACGCTGCCAACTGCCACCTAAAACGCTTACAAATTATACAAAACAAATGTCTTAAAATGATATATAAAAAGCACTGGAGGTATCCTACAAATCTTCTTCATGAAGAAACCGGTTATGAAAAAATTATCGATTTCATATCAAGGATTAATAACAATTACTTTGCCAAAATTGAAAATTCCTCTTACCCACTGCTAAGAGAATGTATAGAAATAACGTAAAATTAAAAAAGAAATCACCAAATTGAAAATTATATGCTTATAGAGGTCTATTATTACTAATAAACCTCCTATAAGCATATAAACATTTTCAGATAGTATTTGAATATATTAAATCATATAAAGGTTTTTTCCTCCCATTTTCCTTTAAAAATCATTAAAAAATAAAATAAAAACTATTTAATATCTTTAGATCCTATGTATTATTTGTTGCAATATCTATATGTAAAGATAAGATCTCATATGTAAATATCAAATTTGTTAAAATATGTAAATAAAGGAAGAATATATAATTGAAATTGAAGCCGTTTTGCAGATTTTGAGTAAATTGCATTTAAAATTGCTACTAACACATACATAAAATTATACATTATGAAATTTGTTAATGTGTTTGTAATAAAACTGAGTTTGTTTTTTGTGTTGATTTGTGAATTGGCTATAATTGATTAGCATACCTTTAGGGTCTCTATTTAGTGAAAACATAAAATTTCCTAGAATTTGCGAATTTCGAGGGCTGGAATCTACTAGTATAATATTAATTGCTAAGTAATTTATAAAATTTGTGTACTTCATAATATTTTTAAGTCTAAATAAAACTTTAACTGCAAACGACTTACCTCAATTGATTGAACTGATAAGTTCGGTGCTAAAGTAAACCAGACATCTTCAAGTTCATTAAAATCATGCTCAATGAAAATGCTGAAAAGGTAAAGTTAGTTTAAGAAAAGTTTATGATTAGTAGTAACAATATAGAAAAGAAAATTATGAAATTTTGTGTAAACTATTTTTTTTTATTCATGACACATCAATTGCTTATTTGCGAACACAAACTTATATTAATACATGCAAACAAATTTCTGACCCGAAACTAGTCATTTAAAAAATGTTAAATTTAACATAGTAACATATATAGAATCGACTCTGGAGGTATTAGAGTAGTTCCAACTATGGGTCTAGTTGTCGCCATGGAGCAGTTATTGTGTAAAGCTGAGGAGAAACCACTGACCATGACACCATCTTACAATCACAATAGGACAAGTGGTATTTCGTACATGTTCCTTTATTATAAAGCGTGGCACAGATGTGTACACGGGGAAAATACTACATACGGTATCAGTGCAGGGACAGATTAGGAGTGCCAGGCCGGACATAAAGTTCTTCAAATGCATATAGGAAGTACATATAAGAAAGTAATGCACACAGACAACTATAATGTCCGAAAACGGGCACGGCCATCGACTCGTTCAAAACTAGTTCCTGTGCATATGGTTGAAGGAGGAAATGAGGATGAATTTAGATCAGGACTAGTTATGCGGACTTGGTATTTGTAAGATTAGTTCATTGAGATACAGAAGAGTTGTGTAGAAAAAAATGATAATTTATTAGGTGATGGAGCCATAATGTCCCAGCTGCGATTAATATTAAGTTGAAATTATACTTGAAGAAGTCTACGGGATGTGGTGGTATGTATGTTTTGGCTTAGATAACGATGACAAAGCTAGGATATGCTATTTCGTGACAAGCACGCTACACGGTGGTTATGGAAAAATATGAAATTGTTTAACGGATCAATAAATTCGAAAAGCCTTCGCACTTAATTTGACATTGAAGCTGACTTTAGAGAATTGATTAAAGCGATAATCGCATATCATTTATCGGGTCAAGTGGTTGATCTATAGGTGCGGTTACGTTCCAGGTGGACGGTGAAGTTGACGTACAATTGCTTTTGCTGGCCGTACATAAAATGATGTTGAAAGACGATATTTTTAAAAAGAGAAGCAATTGTTGGGACGGCATTTTAAAATATTTACCGATCATCAGCCTGTGACAAACTTGAAAGACCAAACATCCAGATTGGGTCGTTTTCAACAGTATTATCTCGAAATTTGTTACTCACACAAACAAATTCTCAACAGTAAACATTGAATTTTTAATAATTAATTTATGTCCACTTAAACACCCTATTAGTAAAAATATTAATGTATTTAAGATAAGTACAAAAGAAAGACTTATAATGTAGCATATTTTAAGTTTGGTAAATATGAATGTAAAACAAGTAAGAAAATTATAGTCGGTCTAGGCCGACTATACGATACCCTATACCATGCGTTTAGAGACCCTATCTCTTAGGCCCAACTAACTGGATATAGAAAATAAGCATAAACCAAATTTGAGTGGGATTTATATTAATTTTTTTGCCTGCAGATATGAAAAAGTTCATATCGGATGCTATATCTATAATGGGGACTAGGCCCAAAATGGACCGATCTTGACAATGTTTGGTAAAGTCTCTTGTATTTTGCAAAAATATATACAAACAAAATTTGAGAGGAATCAGTGCAATATTTTTGTTTTTTGATAGATTTAAGTGAAGATCGGGAAGCAGCTCTATATGGGGCCTATGACTAAGAGTTGTCCCATAGGGATCATTTGTGGATTACTCATTAATGGATGTAATAAACGCATACAAACCCAATTTGAGTAAGATCTATATGGATCTTATGGCAATTAATGTCGATTTCATAGGGGTAATTTGTATGGGGGCTAGGTCTGAACATGGACCGATTCTCACCAATTTCAATAGCGTTCATCCTATGGCCGATAAAAGCTTATATACCCAATTTCGTCAAAATATATTCATATTTGCGACCTGCAGTTTGATTACAAGGTTTACATGGACACACAGACGGACGGACGGACATCGTTAAATCGAATAAGATAGTGATTCTGATTCGATCGGTATAATAAAAGATGGGTCTAGGTCAAATATTTGTGGTAGTTACAAACAGCAGCACAAAGTCATTATACCCAAACCACATAGTGGTATAGGGTATAAAAACGTAGTTAAATTCAAGTTGGATGTATTTAAATAAAATACTTTTAAAGTTGTATTTTATACAATTTTTAAATTATAGTTTTTTTTGTATAAGCCAGGAAAGAAAAATTAAAGGCGGATATTACTAGATTAAAAGGGATCATCAGGGAAATGAAGAGGTACCACAGGGAGATGAAATTAATTAAATTGCTACACAAGGAAAAGGCACACCTTATACCTGATGGAAGGAACTATAAGCAGGAACCAACGTACATTACACTTTGAGACAAAAAGGGATTGCGTGTAAATAATAAATATAAAAACTCCTGGAAAACATTAATGCCAACGGTCCGGAATGATGGATATATTTCGGAGACTACTTCTGGGAAAATGATGTACGGAACTACCGCGTTCCGCATGAAGTAGCATAACCGGGAAAATGATGTAACTGGGAAAATGATGTACGGAACTACCGCGTTCCGCATGAAGTAGCATAACCGCCATTTTCAATGAGTCTTCAAGAACAAAACCTAATGAGATGAAACCGGAACCAGTAGAGAAATTATCTAGCTTTATTAACGATATTCTTGTTATCGTTAATTAACGCCAAATGTATGTAGTTTGTTTTACCGAAAAATTAATTATCTATTTACCCTCTAATACCTTAATTTTTGTTGTAGCTCTTATTTTTTTCGTTTAAGTGCAATTTATATTATGACACTGCATACAAAAAATTGGTTTTTTTGTTCGGTGCTTATGAGATATGAAGTGACTTCGGGAAATTTGGGCATGAATAATTCAAATCTGCGAGTTTTTCTACAAAACAAATATCTTGAATTCATCAAAACATGAAAAATTGTGTACAAAAAATTTTAAATTCGGTGTAGAGAGTACAAAAAATTTATTATCAAATTTTATTCTGCACCTCATATCCTATCTTATCATAACTTATGATCCTATCTATACCATTGGTTGTCATTTAGCAACCAATATAAATCTAACAAATAAGGTTCCTTGTAGCACAAACAATAAAATTAATTTGTATAAATAAAAACTTTATTATTTTTCCTACTTATCACAGTAATAAAGAAGATAATACGATGCTCATAAATATATTTTAAAATTTTATATTTTCAATGGTCAGAACAAAACTATTTACGACGTTTTTACAAATATTAGAATCACTCTTTTTATTTATTTTTTTTTTATTTATTTTATTTATTCAGTCTATGGAATCATCCTTACAGACTACTTAAAGTATATGTACATTTATATTATAATTTATATATATAATTAAACATTTAACAAAATTGATATATAACATTTATTTAATTCAGTTGATTTAATGCATTTAAGTGTAATATAATATCTCTTCTCACAATATCCAAACTTTTATTAAAATCAATAAACTGATACAGCATATTAAACTCATCACAAATTCTACGTAGTGGATTAAAATTAGCATAGTTTTTACAATAATATTTGACAGTTAGAAAGTTATAATTTATTGATGATCGAAAAGGAATATTTATATTTATTTTGTTGATAAGAAATTCAGAGTTAAGACTACCATTTAACAGTTTTAACAGGAAAGTAACATTTAGCATATGTCTGCGACTTTTCAATGTAGGAAGCTTAATTAGAGCCAAACGATTTTCATAAGATGGCAACCTCATATTAGGATCCCAGCCCAAACCACGAAGACAAAATAACAAAAATTGTTTTTGAACTGATTCAATTTTATTCGAATGTATATGATATTGCGGATCCCAGACTACAGACCCATATTCGAGTATTGGTCTTACCAACGTAGTAAACAATTGTTTTGTCGTATACGGATCCGAAAACTCTATAGCCCACCGTTTAATGAATCCAAGTACACCAGTAGCTTTATTTATTGTTAGCGAAATATGACTTCTAAAGTCTAATTTTTTATCCAGAAGTACGCCAAGGTCGTTGAATGAATCCACTAAATCAAGCACAGCATTATTCATGATATACCGACCATTAATTGGAATTGATCTTGTAAAAGTCATATATTTGCATTTTTTGACATTTAGGTCCATTGGATTCATATTACACCAAGTAGTTAAACGATCAATATCATTCTGTAAAAGTGATTGTTGATCAAGATTGTTGAGGGTAAAAATTAACTTTACATCGTCTGCATACATTAATGTAGTTGAGTGTTTAATTACAGAAGGAAGATCATTTATAAATAGCGTAAATAAAAGAGGTCCCAAGTGACTACCTTGAGGTACACCAGATAATACTTTTATGTTGTTGGAATACGAGTTAAGAAACTTAATACATTGTGTTCTGTCTTTTAAATATGATCCAATCCATTTTATTAGCATTATACCAAAGCCCATAAGGTCAAGCTTAAACAACAATATATCATGATTTACTTTATCGAATGCCTTGCTAAAATCATTATAAATAACATCTGTTTGTTTCATATTAATAAAACCATCATTTACCAAAGTTGTAAGCTCCAAAAGATTTGTTATTGTAGAGCGTGATTTGCAGAATCCATGTTGCGTTGGAGATATGATAGAGGACACATGTTGTGACAACGTGTCATATATAAGTTTTTCAAATAGTTTTGGAATAGCACTTAATTTAGCAATACCTCTATAATTCGAAATACCAGCTTTAGATCCAGACTTAAAGAAGGGAATAATAAATGATTCTTTCCAAATGGGAGGAAAGTAACCCAATTTAAGGGATATGTTAAACATATAAGTCAAAGGAATATACAATAAATGTGCGCAGCGCTTTAAAATGCAACTAGGAACACCATCAGGACCAGCAGCATACGACAATTTTAATTTTGTCAAGGCATTCAGAACTGTATGTTGATTGATGGATGGTATATTAATAATTGAAGATTCCGATATTATGTATGGATACAGATTATTAAATACTGTCGAAGAATAAGTTGATGCAAAAAAACATCAAAAAACATCTGCAAACATATTACTTATGGAGTTATTATCTGAAGATTCTAAATCACCGTACTTCATAACCGAAGGAAAGTCCGCAGTACGTCTTTTAGAATTAATAAATTTATAAAATGATTTTGGATTATTTTTTAGATTATTCCTTACTTTAATTTAATAGTTATTATAGGCCAATTGATTAGTAATAATAAATTCCGATCTTGATAACGAGTATTTCATATAATCTATCAATGTTCCATATTTTCTATAATTTTTGTACATTTTGTTTTTCTTATTTTTAAGTTGAGATACATAGATGTTTTGTATTCCAAGGAGGACCATTCGATTTAGGAGGTAACATTTTAGGTACAGATGCCGAGAAACATTCAAAGAGGTGATGATAAAATGTATGCAAACACAAGTCCAAGTTATCATTGCAACGAGATAACACATTTATCCAGTCAATTTGGAATAGATGGAGTTGTAAATCTTGGTAATTAGTTTTATTAAAGCAAAAGATTTTATCGCTGTGAGTTAACTTTTTTTTATGAAGAGGATAGGAACAAAAGCAAGATATCTCAAGTGTTGGATGGTATATATCTTCCGGATTAGAAATAGGGCTATGCCGCAATATTGAAAAGTCATTAGGTTCATTAACGAAAATAAGGTCCAACAGTCTACCAAATGCATTTGTGACGGAGTTGACTTGGAAAAGACAATTTTCCAGTAAACCATGAATAAATGCAGCTGAAGAATCGGAATAATGAGATGGAACTAAATAATTGGTATCAGGATCAGCTTTCCAGGATGTAGACGGCATGTTAAAATCTCCAATTAACATTAATAAATCAGATGGTTTTATATAATTTTGGATTAAATCAACAGCTTTCAGATGATCCTCATAAACAGAAAGCGGAGAGTTAGGCGGAATGTATGAGCAAATAATGTATATGGACCTGTTATTAATTTTAGCTAAAACACATATAATCTCAATATGTAAAAAATCGTTTAAGATAATTTCTTCAGACGAAAATTCGTTTAGTATAGCAACCAATACGCCGCCACCAGACAGACTTTTTTATTACATTATTACACTGATTATTATTTTTATCAGATTCAATTCTTTCACAACTTTCTCTATCTTTTCTGAAAATTTGATATTTAGGGCAAAAAATCTCAGAGTTATTAACTTTTTTACTGAGCCAGGTATCCGTAAATATAATAATATGATTATTGAAGCCAAAGCTATTACAATAAATTGACGAAAGTTTTGAATTCATACCTCTAACGTTTTGATACAAGATGTATATTAGTTTTTTGGATTTTGATCAGCGGATTTGGGAAGCCGAGCATTATCTTCTTCTCTATATATAAATTCACGTATTAATGCGTTTTTAGGCCAAAAACTGGCATCTACGATTTGTTCAAATAGGTATTCAGGAACAATTATTTTAAATGATGCTCTATTTCTGGAATTCATTTTGTAAACACTAATATCCTCAGGAATACAGTTTTTAATTTTAGAGATCACATAAAATTTCATCTCATCAGCTTTCGTATCATGTGCGAAACGTGTAGCAAATATAGTTTTCTTCGGAGGAATTGTTCGCAACCTAGGAGTGGGTATTGATTGATACCAGTTGTAGGCACTATATTTGAAGTACCAGATGTTGAAGCAGATGGGATTGGTGATGCAGCATCAAAATTAATCAATCGACCAGCGGTCTCAGGATTATAAAGTAAATTATTAGCCGTAGCAGTTCTAGGCATTGAAGAAATATTTGGAGCAATAATGTTCAGAGCATGCTGAGTACTATGGTTATTAGCATTTGATGTAATCGGAAATGCTGCAGTTTCATTTAATATTGGAGTAGGTTTATTAATTAAAACTTGAACGTTGTTTGAATGAGAAACGGCAGGATCAATACCTGTAATATTTTGAAAAGGATTTGGTAAATATAAAGCAGATGCAGTACCAGTAGTACCATTCTTATGTGCTCCATTAGGACCAGGATTCTGACTAGACTTTTCTTTATTCCAGAACCTTGGCGACTTACGACGGGTTGGGGATGGTGACAGCAATCCCTCTAAGGATTTGAAATCATCAAAAAGCTTTCCATAATCATTAATTTGACAAGATAAATTATTAAAGTTTTGTTGAATTTGCAAAAAATTATCGTTCGTACTTTGAAAGAAACGATAAAAATCAGCACCAATTTTTTGACATCCATTACAGCGCCAGTGCAAGTTTTTATGTTTAGATATTGACTCAGCAACCAAACCAGACAGGCCATTACATTTAAAGTGACATAAACCATGACAAAGCCAACAGGTAAGCATTCTTTCTACCAAAGAGCAGCCTTTTTTCAAACATGCCATTATTAAGCTCTACAGGTCAAAAACAGCACAACACAAAAAAAGGCAACGGTAACGATTACAGTAAAGCTACGATCTGGCTACACACAACCAACCAGTATTTTGGGTATTCTTAATGAATTTGAAGTATTTATAGGATTTTACACTCAATATATATTTAAATTTAACGTATTGTTCCGACAAATACAATACTGTATAAATTTCACCAGTGGCTTCAAAACTGTCAATAATAGATACTTATAAACCAGTATTATACATGGACAAAACAGGCAAATAGTTATTTGTTGTTGTTCAGTTGACAAAGAATAAATGTTATGTGTCACAGTTGCTGTTTCTGTATTTTGTTTGTTTCACAATGTTTTCTTGTTTATATTATTGTTTTTGATTTTATAACATATAATTTACTTCGAAATTTAAACAGCTTGTTTGTGATACATTTAATAGTATCAAATGTTTTTAAAAGTTTTAAAAGTTTTTTATTAACACAAAATTGACAAAATAAACAGAGCACAATTAGAACACGACCGTATCGCACTTTCATTAGTCTAGAATATTCATTTGAGAAGTTATACCACAAATATTGACAGTGCCACCTGACAGCCTCAGGTATTTTACGGTTAAAACTTAAGTTTCCGGCAAATTTTGGTAGAAATATAAAAGCCTCTTAAGATTTGATTAAAGTTATAAAAAAATGTGATTATGTACCAGTATATAAAAAAAGTATAAACATTAACTAGAAGACGGAGAACTTAACATCTCAGATTTCATTAAAATTGACGATAAATAATGTAAATTGCCAGACTTAATCTATTCATAAACAATCGGTCCAAATTCCTGATTTGCACTAACGTATCCTTATAATATCGCACATAACTTTTACCTAGTCATCTCATTTTATATATAAAAATATTGGTATGCATATTTCTGTGGCCTTGAGTTCAAAGATGCATAACAAATTCTTTAAAATTTAAAAAATTCTGATGAACACTACGCAATAAACGGATACATATGTATATGATAAAAATCGATGTCGACATCAAATCATTTGAAGTCAGTAAATGGTGTGATGAGTTTATTTTTGTCAATTTCTCTTATCTAATTCATTATCAGTATTTATTTTTATAACCTCCGTCGTTCGGTTTGTAATGCAACGAAAATGAATCTGCCACCCCAAAATGAACATACATTCTTGATTCCTATAACTGTTTGAGTCGATAGACTGATGCCTGTCAGTGCGTCTGTTAAAAACACGCTCATTTATAAAATTTAGATGGGTAAACACAAGATAATATTGTTTACCATTATTTTTAGCAGTTTTGTATTAAAATCGGGCAGCATTGTTGCAATTTATAGCCTAAAATGTGAAGACACTTTTAAAAAATGCTAAAGTTCCATGGATAAATATTACTTAAAACATTCTTATTGTTGTGTTACGTAAGTAATTGCAAAAATATACTTAATATATTTAAGAATTTTTCCTTAAGAAGGTAACTTTTCTTTAAAAAATAACTTTTCTTAAAAAATAAAAATTTTTCAAAACATGTAGCTTTTCTTAGAAAAATACCTTTTTTTAAAAACTAATGCCGTTTTCTTTTCTGACAAAAAATGTCGCATTTTATTTGCACTTTTTTGGAAAAGCTTATGTTTTTATATATTCTGAATTAAGAGCAACCTTATCTTATACATCAATCGAAAGGTTTCAAAGTCGAGCCCTCGTAAATTGCAAAAAATTGCAGCCATTGACTTCTTTCAGGTCATAGTGTGAGAATATTTCCCCATTGTTCCCCTTTTTCGAATATTTTCACCCCATGACTTCAAAGAGGGTAACAATCAAAATTTTTTCGCATTTTATGACCACAGCACCTTGAGATCTTTCGATTGATGTATAAGATAAGATTCCTCTTAATTCAGAATACTTAAAAAAAGTACGCTTTTCGAAAAAAGTGGAAATAAAATGCGACATTTTTTGTCAGAAAAGAAAACGGCATAAATTTTCTTAAAAAATTATATTTTTTTAAAAAAGTACCTTTTCTTAAAAAGTACATATTCTTCGAACAGTACCTTATTTTTAAAGTACGTATTTAAAAGAAAATGTACCACTTTTCTTAAAAATTTAACTTTTTTATAAATTGCATTTTCTTAACAAAAAAAAATATTTTTATACCCTCCACTCCAGTATGCAGAGGGTATATATGTATAAGTTTGTCATTCCGTTTGTAATAATTAGAAAAAAAATTTTGGACCCCATAAAATATATATATTTGTGATCCTTATAACAACCGGAGTTGATATAGCGATGTCCGTCTGTCCGTCTGTGGAAATCACGATGACGGCATCAATCGGGCAGCTAGGGTACTCGTTGACATAAAAAATGATTCACTCACATTCTGAGAAGTTTGCTATTTAAAATCGTCCAAATCGGTGGATTAGGGCCCGAGATTTGAATGAAGAACTAAAAAAAGTCTTGAAAAAATATAATTTTCTATGTTGTTCTTGTCACGATCACGCCCTCAATAGGACAGCTAGGGTGATCATTTTTAGTGAGAATGATTCACCAAATTCATGGGAAGATTTCTATTTCAAAAATCATTAAAATCGGTGGAGCAGGTCCAGGGAAATCTCTGAAAAAGTAAAAAAAAAATGAAAAACATGATATTTCTATATTGTTCTTGTTGCTATTCTAAATGTTGCATTGTTGTCATAGCTGGACTTGTTGTTTTTGTGGTCGTTGTGGTAATAATATAATAAAAACAAACCCTTTGTACATTTTTTTATCAACTCTGGTAGAAAAATTTAAAAGTTTCCATTGTTTTGGCATCACTAAAAAAATTTGTTAGATCATTTCTGTCATTGCCACGAGCCTGCCTGCAAAATTTCAGATCGATTGGGTCACGGGAAAGTGGTTAAAAGCGATCCAAAATTTTTTCGACAAGCAGACACTACGAGTTAATATAAAGGGAGTAAAAATTCACCAACATCTAAACCAAATAATGCTAAAATACCTAGTTGTTAATAAAAAAAAAAAACAATTGGGCAATTCACAATGGGTAATGTATCGTTGTATCTGTTGTATCGTGTATCACTTTAAAATAGTGTAAAATTGTTGTTGGTAATTTTCACTGAAAAATCTGATACACGATCCAACTTCATTTGCTATGTTTAAGGTGCTATTACATGATGTGTTCTTTACATATGTACTGTCAAATTTTCCCACAACAAAAGTTGTACACATCGTGTGATACATATGAAATATTGTTTATGTACAATACATGAGGAAAGTCACATGTACATTTTTCAATTAGAACAGGTTCTATTTCTGCACGACAAACATATGAAAATACAACACTGCTTGTGGCGAAAGAAAAACAGAGTAAATTTTAAAGATTGATATTGAAAGAAAAATAAATTGTTTAGTATTAATTAACAATTAAAAATATATAACCTTTTTTTTAACAATAAATTTTTGTAAATTCACAAATTAAATCAGCTGTTGTTTACATTTAGAGGTTATGTCATACGGAAATACATATGCACGCGTGATAGCAAAAATTATGAATCGTATGTAAAAGGCAATTTTGACAGACATGAGGAATTTCATATGGATAAAAAAAAGTGACAGTACATATGTAAAAAACACTTCGTGTAATAGCACCTTTAGTAAATGTTGTATATTGTATCATAACATATCAGTTCCAAGTGAATGCCAGTTTTTATGAAAAAGAAAAAACAAATACATAGAATTTTATCAGCATAAATAATTATAAAATAAAATATGGCAAATAATGCAAATAACGCAAATACATCGATAAGTTTATTTATATAAAAATTAATGTTTATATTTTTAGTACGTATTTTCTCTTTCAGTACCAACCAAAACATTTAACTTTTTTTTTTCATTATAAATTAAAAAGCAAGAGGTACGTAACTAAAACTCCAGGGTATATCTCACGACCAAAAAGCAAACACTGACAAGTGTTTTCTCTTATACAAAATAGCAGAAGCGACGAAGCGATCTTTGCTCGTTGGATCGAAAATTACAAAAGAAAGCGTTTTACAATATGAAAATACAACTGAGTGTTCACAACAAATGATTGTATTGTGTATTTCAATACAACATACAATATACAACACCTGTTATGAATTGCCCAAATGTAAATTTAGCAAAAAAAATTTATGTATTAATTTATTTAAAGAGAAAAACACAAAAATAACGTTTGATGTTGTATTTTTTGTGTGTAATATTTACATATACATACATACACATATTAAATAATACAAATAATATACATATATTATATATATGTATGTATGTATGTATATTCATAGTAACTGCATGTTAGAAATAAATCGGTATATTATTTTATTTACATAAAATTCTGCAATATTTTGTTGTGGGGAAAATACATTTCTTTTGCATTAACAGAGTGTCACTTCATTTTGCTCAGCGTGACTATGCCACAGTAGATGGCGCCACACTTTTTGTTCTAATTAGCTTTGCAATAGTTATTTCTATTTTAACATGAATGTCAATATTTTCAACTAGATATCATACAGAACAATGTTAAGAGTATACACTGGCTGGTTCAGTCTTTTATTTCATACGTTTTTTCATTATTCTTTTACAAATATGAACATAAGTATGGCATGTTAACTTTTTGTTGTCTTTACAAAATAGAGTTACCGAGTTCATCAATGAGTTTGTTACATAGTTATATAGAACTATTATTCTGCTTTACCTACAAAATATCTGATTGCGATTACATCTAATTTTTAAAAATTGTTTATAATTAATAAAGCATTATTATTCACATAAATACAAAATTGCACTTTTTAAATTTTCCATTCAAATTTAAGAAAATATCAATTCTTATAAAAACTGAAATTAAAATTTCCAATTATAAATTAGAAAATATTAATTGAATTTCAGAAAATCATATCAAAACGTCGGAAATAATAAGGGTTTTCACTCTTGGTAGTAAAGTACCCTTGTAACCCTTGTAAATGTTGTAGATATAGTAAAATTACTACTATTTACAACACCACAACAACAAAATGTATGAAATTGAAATTTACTACGCTGTGATAAAAGTACAAGGGTAAAAGCTATAGTACATCTACAAGACTAAACATTTACAAGACTGAAACAGCTGATTGTTGAGCTGCCAAAACAATTGTTTATTTTTTTATTTTTCATTTTGTGGTAAATGAATCAAAATAATAAAAAAAAATGTATCAAAATAATGAAAAGGCCCTTCTCCAGATGACCCGAGTCTGTATAGGACAATTGCTAACTGGTACTGGTAAATTCTGTATCTCCAGAAATCATAGACACCAGTGTATGAAACTCAATTCGACTAACCCCCAGCATTTGCAAAAATCTGTTGTTTTAGTGACCACTTCATTGATTTTGGAACCGAATTCCAAGCTCCGCGGCGGTACACTTACTAAAATAATATCATCATCTAATTCATCTAAAATGTGGTCAACGCCATCATGTTCACATGTATCCACAAAAGGAGAGTAGTTATATTTTTGTATTGTTTTTTTTATTGCAAGTAATACCTTCAATATCCAGAATCTCTGCAAATTCTATTTCGTCAACTACATTTTGTTCTAAAAAATTTATAATTTTTTCTTTTTCCGTAGTTTTGGGCATTTTACTTATCTGCAAATTCTTGTTGATATTTTAAGTTTTCAAATTGATAAAAAAACAAAACAAAAAACAGCTGTTGCATTAGTTTACAATACACAACACAAAAGACGTTCACGCTTTGTAGTATAAAATCGTTGTAAATATAACAGGGTTGTAAATTTAACACCAAGAGTGAATACCGCTAATAATTTTAAATTTAGAAGACATCTATTGCATCTTTAATATATAAATTTTATTCGTTAAACACAAATTGAAATTCAAAAAAAAAAAACACCAAATATGTTTACATTTAAAAATGTTTACATTTAAAAAAAATATTGCCATTCAGGAGATATTAATAACTTTTCAGTACCGCGATTTAGTAACTTCTTTTAACGATAGTCGAATCCTAAAAAAAAAGAAAATTGCAAAATTATCAGTAAAATTTTTAAACGATATTCGCTATTGTTAAAGTCAGCTGTTGTTGTTATCTAAACGACAACCATTTTTGTGTTGTTTATTCAATCGATAAAAACTTAAATTTTTAGGTTGAAATGTCGTCATACATAAATAAAAATCATAAAATAGTGAAAATATTTTGCTTTTATTAAAAAACTTTTTTATATAAATAAAAAAATTATATAGCATATTGAATTCATTACTTCATTTTCAAATAAATAAACAGAAATATTAGTAAAAAAAAAATAAAGATATTAAACATAAACATTAAATCATCCTGTCAAACACGAAGTAATTTGTGTTTTTCTATTCTTTGTGTTTTTCGCTTATTTTGACAGAGGTGCCACTAGTTTACAATTTAAATAAATAGAAAAACAGATTTGTCGACTGTCGTTAAGATGTATGTACTTAGTGAATCACTTAATCCTTAGTGCAAACAACAATAGCTGTCGATATATTTTGCGATTGTCAGATCGTTGAATTTGAAATTTACAGAATCGCACTACAGAAAATATTAATTTAAATTCAATGAATTTAAGAAAACCTCAAATGATATTTAAGAATTGCTAACATAAAAATTGTTACATAAGTAAACGTAATTTGATGAGAATGTTATTTTTTTTATACATATATAAATTTTCACAATTTTTTTTGGATGAAAATTTGAAGTTTTTCAGAAAATAAAGATAACATTAAATTATTTTAATTAAAATGTTTGGGACTTTTGGTTTTTTGCGTTTGGCATCCCTAATTATATTATTTATTATTATAAATTTATTCTCTATGTTTTCAAAATACGGCAATATTTAAAAAACAAGTAAGAAAATTATAGTCGGTCTAGACCGACTATACGATACCCTATACCATGCGTTTAGAAACCCTATCTCTTAGGCCCAACTAACTGGACATTGAAAATAAGCAAAAATCAAATTTGAGTGGGATTTTTATTAATTTTTTTGGCTGCAGATATGAAAAAGTTCATATCGGATGCTATATCTATAAAGGGACTAGGTTCAAAAATGGACCGATCCTGATCATGTTTGGTAAAGTCTCTTGTATTTTGCAAAAATATATACAAACAAAATTTGAGAAGAATCAGTGCAATATTTTTGTTTTTTAATAGATTTAAGTGAAGATCGGGAAGCACCTCTATATGGGGTCAAAGAGATCATTTTTGGACTACTCATTAGTGGATGTAATGAACGCATACAAACCCAATTTGAGTAAGATCTATATGACAATTTGGATCTTATGGAAATTTATGTCGATTTCATATGGGTAATTTGTATGGGGGCTAGGTCTGAACATGGACCGATTCTCACCAATTTCAATAGCGTTCATCCCATGGCCGATAAAAGCTTATATACGAAATTTCATCAAAATATATTCATATTTCCGACCTGCAGTTTGATTACAAGCTTTATTTACATGGACCCACAGACGGACGGGCGGACGGACGGACATTGTTAAATCAACTCAGAAAGTGATTCTGATTCGATCGGTATAATTAAATATGGGTCTAGGTCAAATATTTTTGGTTGTTACAAACAGCAGCACAAAGTCATTATACCCAAACCACATAGTGGTATAGGGTATAAAAAGTTGAGAGAGCTTTTTTTCTTTTTGGTTACTATTTTGTAACTCCATCCGACCTATATGGCCACAATGAAGAAATATTTGGCCAGTTAAAAGAAACTATACAGCCATCTCCAATTAGCACGATTTAATGCATATAGCCACTCTACACAACCATTACCTTTGCAATGGAGGTTAGGGTGAGCTATTTAATTAGCAAAAACTAAATTAACCTAAATGCATGGCGATCAGCAACCACGATGACCAAAAAGCAAACACCGAAATAAATCCGAAATAATAGAAAAGACGAAAACCAACCCAAAGAATTTTGTTAAATAATTTGGTATTAAGTTTAACAAATTGTTTACTTTTTCCAATATTTTGTTTACATTTATTATCAATACTCAAACCGAGGTGGAGGGTATTAAAGATTCGGCACAGCCGAATTTAACACTCTTACTTGTTTTTTTTAAAGGTTACTTTTCTCACAAAAAGTAATTTTCTTAAAAAAGTACTTTTTCTTTTAAAAAATAAATTTTCTTAAAAAAGTACCTTTTAATAAAAAAAATTTTTTTTTAAAGGTTCCTTTTCTTGAATTTTCTTGAAAGTACGTTTTTTAAAACAAAATTTGCTTCAAGTTCTGAACCTTAAATGAAGCGCATTTTTTCAGACTTAACAAAATGTACTAGTTGTGCAAAACTACAGAAGCATACGATTATGAAGCTTACCTTACAATGTCTTCGTCACTTAACGAAACACTGTCAACTGCTAATCGTTTAAGTTTTGTCGTATTGCAAATTAATGCTTTCAAGGCTGTATTTGACATGGGACTACTCAACATCTCAAGGCCTTCTAAGCGAGAAAAACGACATTGAATTGAGTTTACGTATATTAAACCATCCATCATGTAACAGTCTAAATCAATTAGACCAGGGCACATTCGGGCTAAGGAATTTAAGTCCAGATCACCGCTACTTTTTATCATGGTGAGATGTGCCAAATTTAGTCCGATATTTTCCAACAGTTTTACTAATTCGTGACTAGAAAACTTGTAAATTTTGATTTTTCGCAAATTTGTATTCGATAGAGCTTGAAGACATCCCGATTTAGGTGTATCTAAATATAATGATTCCAAATTTGGACATGCATTTACGATCACTCGTATTGTTTCCTCATCCGATGCTGTATCATGAAGATACTTCAGTTTGCATTTGAAATTCCTATCGACATTATCATGTACGCATTTCAAAGCACGACCAACAAATGAGTAGGTCGATAGTGTCTCGATATTTGGACAATGCTCCAGAATTAGAGCAATGTCTGAATAACAGATATTCTCTTCTCCGGGCATACCGACATCGATGATTGTTAAACGCTCGGCACACGCACCTTTGCTAAGAAACTCTATGCCGATTTCGGTTATATCAGTTTCACCAGACATGTCCAGTACTTGTAGGCACTTGCAATAATTGCCAATCACCTTCAGCAAATCATCGTTTGCAATATAAGGTACGTAGAGCTTTGTGAGACATTGACATTTCTTGATAATTTCGAACATATAATGCATATGTTCGTCCTTAATCCAAACACCCTTTAAATTCAGCACTCGTAACCCAGCACCTTGCGCTGCGATCACCTGCAGTATTTTCTCATAGTACGAGAATGGAAAGACTTCTGTGATAAGAAATGATACGCTGCAATTCAATAACATATGCAAGCAGGTAAAACGCATATTAGCATCCAAATAGTCCGAGCTAAGAATGACGCGTAACAAATCCTGATATATATTTGATGTCGCCCCACCAATCTCTAGATACTGATTTATATCAACCATTACAATATTAATATCTATATCCACATCGGGTGCGTATTTGGCATATCCCAATGTCGACACAATTAAATTAGCCAATTCACCCAGAGCACTGTCACTTAGAGAACGTACATTGCATTTTTTGGCCATTTTCATTAGGCTTGTATTAAAATATCAATTTTAATGTTTTTTTTTTTTTTTTGCATTAAAATCTAAAATTATTTTTTAAATGTAGAAGCATTTACCACGATTGTGCCCTCACTCTTCATATTTGCATGTCAACAATCGTTTTGTTTGTAAACAAAAACAATTTTTATGTATTAGTGTTTCTTTAAATTTATTCGTATTTTGTTTGCTAATGACACCACACTGAAAGCTTTTATGTTGCAATAAGAGATGAGCACGTGAGAGACATTAGAAAACGGTTTGTCTAGTTTACCCCTCCAAAAAAATCGGCGACACCCTGTCGCCCGTAAACTAGACTTGTTCTTAGATAACACACAATCTCACATACGGTCAGGGTAGGAACCAAATTTTGTTAACCAAAATTTATGCAGGTTTACGTGAGTATAAGGAAATTAGCTATAAATAACATTAGAGATAAGTGATCCAAAAAAAATTTGATCACCTAAAAAAAAATAATGAAATACATTAAAATATATTCTATATTGATAAGATATTTATTTGAAAATTCAGAAGCCATTCTTTCAAATTAATTATCTTTTGCCAATTTTGTCTAAAAAAACCTTCGTCTGTGGGTTGCTTACAATCAATAATTTAAAACAATTATTGAAAATTCACAAAAAGAAAAAACAATCGGACAACAATCGGATCTAACCATAATAATATATGTATGTAAATATAATGAAATATTAACTACAACTGTTTCAAATTATTTTGCGCTGCTCACGTTTACTTGTGCAAATTATATGTTATTCACGATCACACATGATTCACGAATAATATGTGCCACGCGCCCATCTCTACTCTTAATACCATACTGCATTCTAAAAAACATTTATTACATAATTATTACGTATTTATAGGTATTCATCATTTTAGATATTCAACTGATTTTATTTATTTAAAAATACCATTTATTACAATTTAGTGATATTAAAACTGGATCCGTTTATATAAGTATGAATATATGCACTTGAAAAATTCTGAAACTGTATTTTAATATAAGAACCGGGAAGTAAAACATCTAGACGAGATCAGACTAACAAAGGTACTAAAAAGCTTTTTATTATTCTGCTAGCTTGTTTGCGTACTAAGAGAAAAAGCTCGATAAAATGAAAATCTGTGTGTTAATTTTTTTATTAATATTTAAAAGAATTCGTTCATTAAATGCAAGAAAATTTTGAAAAAAAAAATAAACTGCAATATATAAAAATGATTAAAAATAATAATAAATAAAATAATAATACAAAATAATTATTTTACATTTATTCATTCTACGCGAAATATACAAATTCAATTCGAATCTAATTCTCTTTACGAACGGTTGTGTAAATAATTAAAGCGCTTAGAGTACAACTACTTAAAATTACAAACAAGTGTATATTTTTGTTTTTGCAATTGCCTATTCTTGATCTCACGCGGTAGTCAATTCAGCTTAAAACAGGAATAAAAATTTAGCGATGGCCCGAGGGGCCAAATCTTCATGCTCCTTGCGAACAAGATGACAAAACTTCCTCCCGGTTTTGCTAACCCGATATTAATATTAACGATGTTAAACAACATAAACCTCCACCTATAGTTGTAGAAGCTAACGCCTCATTTGCAGAAATACGAAAACTACTTGATAAAGATTGTATTTTCAAACGTACTTCAATTGGTACCAAAATTTTTGCTCCAAGTAAAGAATTGTACGAATGCTACAAGCAAATTCTTAAAGAGAGTAAAATGGAGTTTCATTCATATGGCTCCAAAGATAATAGGTTATATACAACCCTTTTACACGGTTTACCCCGCATAAACTCTGAGGACATCACCGAAGAGCTAAAAAACTACAACCTATCCCCTTCTTCCGTGGCTGAAATGGTCACCAAATTCAGTTCGAACAACAATTTACAAATTTCAATTTGTTCGTGAAAATTTTAATCCAACTGCCTTAAAAAATGTAAGGACAATTTCCAATATTATAATTTCTTGGAAAAAATACATATCTAAATCCAGGAACAAACCATCTCAATGCTGGAACTGCTTAATGTATGGCCATGGCGGTGAACATTGTCATCGAAGTGCTGCGTGTATGGTATGTGCTGAACAACATCATACAAGTGTGTGTCCGTTTGTTAAACGGACATTGGCACCTCTGAGGTGGCAAGCAAAACCGTCTTAACTGGTAAAAAAAAAATCGCCATACAAGGGCACTGTAACTGTAAGGCACAAGATAACTGTAATCAGTGGTTCACAATGTTACAATTATTATATATACAAGAAATTATTTAAGTATTCTTGGAGTGATTCTGATGATGAAGCAGCAGATTCAACTTCTTCTTTTGCTGCTACTGTTCTAGATTCAAACAAATTTGATAATTCTTGTAGTTTCCTATCGACAATTTTCTGCTCATTTTGCATATCTTTTAATTGTAGCGCCCAGGCTTTGCCCAGTGCATCATCCGTATCATCATCTCTTTGTAGGAGCTCGCATGCCCTTTTCATTATGCTGCTTTCTTCGTCGTTATAAACTGTTTTTGCTCGCTTATTTCATATGTTACATATGTATTTATACAAAAAAAAATATTTATAAAAACTACTAATCATCATCCAAAACAAACAACGATTTATTTAGCATAGATGAGCTTTTTGATATTTTCACTACAGCTATGGATGATTTGCATAGGTGCACTTCAAAAGTGCAGGAAATCAGAGTTGTAATGTCAATGGTGAAATACGCCCATGGATTATTCTAATTTAAACGAATTCAAAATGCTTCACTTGAATGCTAATGGCATTTCAAACTTTTCTAAATTAAAACAATTTGAGATACTAATTGAACGAGAAAATATTAAATTGCGTCTTTGAATGAAACATTTTTTTCAGAAAATCATAGACTCTATATTAAAAATTATTATTTATATAGAAGTGACAGAACAGATGCAAGAGGAGGAGGAGTAGCTCTGTTAATTCATAAATCTGTCGCACATAAAACCCTCTTTATATCAAACACCTCATTAATCGAAAACATCTCAATTGAAGTTATTATAAATAATAGACCTATTGTTGTATCTTCGTTATATTCACCAAGATATACCCTTCTGTGCTGGCATCTTGAACCTAGCAACTTCCACCAAAGAATATATAGTTTTTGGTGACCTAAATGCCAAACATTGTTCTTGGAATTGCCGTTCAAATAATACTGCAGGAATCGCACTGAACAATCTACAGCAATCAAGCAATTTTTTCATACACTATCCTAATAGTCCAACCCTATTCCCCCTATTCAACACAATCGCGAAGCATCCACATTCGATATTATTTTAAGCAATTTCGCTTTAAATATAGACGTAAAAACAATGGACTACGAAATACCATCAAACCATCGCCCCATTATATGTACACTTAAAAGATCAAAGGCCTTGCAGGTTGACCTCAATTATTATGATATAGGAACATTTATATGAATTTTTTAGACAATAAAATCACGTTATATTCGGATATATACAATACCAAGGTAGTAATTAATCAGAAAATCCAAAAATTTATAAATGTAGTCTTCGAAGCAAGGGATGCGTCTACACCTAAAATAACTCAACAAAATAATTACACATTACCAGAAAGTACTGTGAAATATATAAAACTAAGAAGAAGCTTTAAAAGAAAAAGCCAACGATCTTGAAATATAGCCGAGCAAACTTTTTATAATCAATGTACTAAGTTTCTAAGTAACATGATTGATAAAAGTATTAATTCGGAGCGCAATAAGAAATGGTGTCAATTATTATCCAATTTAAAACCAGATGATAAATCATTTTGGAAAATAAGCAGGAACTTGCGAGGAAAAGGAAAAAATCAAATATCTCAATTTAAAGTCGGAAATACAAAAATAACATCTGATAAGGACAAGGCTGAAGTCCTGGCAAATACATTTGTCCAAGCAAATAACCTCACTTCGAACTACAACCACTCAGCAGATACAGTAATAAATACAACAGTAAATAATTTTAAGAAGGAAAGTCCTTGTTCTGAATCAACGATTTATATATTTCTAGAAGAAGTAATGAATATTTCTCATCAATAAAACCCTCAAAGTCTCCTGGTTTTGGTAACGTTCCCAACCTGCTCTTAAAGAAACTACCACTCAAAGCTCTAAAATTACTGGTTATAATATTTAACAGCTGCATCAAACTCAACTATTTCCCAAACCATTTCAAAAATGCTAAGGTTATAGCTATCAACAAACCTAGTAAGCCGAAAAATAACCCAAACAGCTATAGACCTATTAGTCTATTAAGTAACTTAGGTAAAATATTTGAAAAAATACTACATTCTCGTCTTGATGAATTTGTAATGACCAATTCTATTGTTGCTAAAGAACAATTTGGATTTAAAAAAGAGCATAGCAGTACTCACCAAATACACAGGATTAAAAATCAAATAATCACCAATAAAAACAATAAACGTTCAACGGGTCTAATATTGTTAGATATTGAAAAAGCGTTTGACACCGTTTGGCATAATGGCCTCTTATTTAAACTTCTTGATGCAAATATACCAAAATATCTATTTAAACTTATTTCAGATTTCATTCACGACAGAAGCTTTAAAGTTGCGATTAATAATGAAACATCAACTCCAAAAACCATTACCTCAGGGTTCCAAAAACCATTACCTCAAGGATCACTCCTGTCGCCATTGCTTTACTCGATATATACATCCGATTTTAAAGTCCCAAAATATATGAAAATTGCTTATTACGCAGATGATACTGCGTTAATTTCTTCAAACAAACTTACAAGTGCACACCTGAAGAAAATGGAGAAGGGTCTTGTAAATTGCAGTAAATATTTCCACAAATGGAAAATCAAAATTAATCCAACGATGTCAAATACCTCGGAGTTGTCTTTGAAAAAAAGCTTACATTTAAACAACATATTATGGCTACGTGCCAAAAAGCTATAAAATCATTTAAAGCATTATAGCCACTACTAAATAGAAAGTCATTTCTAAACCACCGAAACAAAAAAAAATCATGTGAGTCCGATCACAGGGAAGATGTGTAAACATCTAGTAATTAAAAATTTTTTTATGTCATTTTTTAAAATCAAACAGAAAGCTTCATCTATTTATCACTTATAGCAAAAACTGTTTCAGCTAATTCAACAACCCTTTGCTGTAAAACGTTAAAAATATCCCAATATAAACGTATATAAGTGATACATAGATGACGCTTTTAAAAAAGTGGCATTGAAAAAACAATGTTATATCATAATTTTTTCACCAATACAATCATAAGTCACACAGCGTTATCTGCTTCAGCTCACACCGATATGAGTTACGCTGTTTTTGTGATTGTATTTTGAAATAGAAATTTACCCCCCTGCGCGTATAGATGTTTACACATCAAAATCTACTCTTCAAAAGTGTTATAAGGCCAATATTAACATACGCGTGTCCCATTTGGAATGACGCTGCTAACTGTCACCTAAAACGCTTACAAACACATAACGGCGAGCTGCGAGTGCGAGTAAAAACTAAGCTTTTTGCATGCGAGAATTTGTGCTTTTACAAAAGCATCAAAATGCTTTCGAGCAGCTGATTGTCCTACTGTCAAACATAATTCAATTGTCAATTGTATACAAAGCTGTTCATACAACAAACAATAAATGTAACAAAATAAATGAAATCGAAATTTTTAACGGGTTAAATAAAGTAATTGCTGTAGTAGGCATCGCGTTTAATGCCTATCAGCTGATTCTCCTGTCATCTGATTTTTCTCGCACAGAAAATAGAATCAATTCTATTTCCCTTGCGAGTGTTTTTACAACCTAAGTTGGCAACGCCACACAAAAAAGCTTTACTATCGATCTCGCTTCCACATATAGAAAAAATCATGCTGTCTCATTCTCGTTTTTTCTCGCACTCCCAACTCGCAGTTATGTGTTTAGGGCTTAATCAAAACAAATGTCTTAAAATGATATATAAAAAGCCCTGGAGGTATCCTACAAATCTTCTTCATGAAGAAACCGGTTATGAAAAAATTATCGATTTCAAATCAAGGATTAATAACAATTACTTTGCCAAAATTGAAAATTCCTCTTACCCACTGATAAGATAATGTAGAGAAATAACGTAAAATTAAAGAAGAAATCACCAAATTGAAAATTATATGCTTATAGAGGTCTATTATTTCTAATAAACTTCCTATAAGCAGATAAATATTTTCAGATAGTATTTGAATATATGAAATGATATAAAAGTTTTTTCCTCCCATTTTCCTTTAAAAATCATTAAAAAATAAAATAAAAACTGATGAAGGCTGAAATGCCAGAAACCGGTCCGATTAAGAATACAGTGCAGTTATGAATTTTTGAAATATATGCTTTCTTCTTCTTTACCACGCACCATTTAAATAAAATAAAAACTATTTAATATCTTTAGATCCTATATATTATTTGTTGCAATATCTATATGTAAAAATAAGATCTCATAAGTAAATATCAAATTTGTTAATAAATGTAAATAAAGGAAGAATATATAATTGAAAAAAAAAATGAAATATACAAATTGAGGTACATCAGTTACATCTTTCAATTCTTGAACATTCGTTTAAAATTAGCGTATGTCGTATTTGGAATCATGTTCCACCTAATTTAAGACTGTTTTCATATTCATATCTGGCATATAGAAAAAAGTTTTTGTTGGTTTGCATTATATGTTTTATTATAATTTTTTCACTGGTTTATAATAGGATATATGTATTATACCGCGACTGTCCTTCGTGGTAACTCGAAACGAAAAAAGTTTAACAAACTTTTAACGATGTGTGGCCAGACTATCAGCGGTTCTGGTACGCTCGCGTTTAAGCGCGGCTAAGCTCGCCGGATGGGGTGGTTCTTGCCGATGGCACTGGCAGTTCACGGACAGACGGACAAAAAAATATTTCGTGCCAGACAAATATACAAAAGTTTATTGATGGGGACCCGAAGTAAAAATCACAAAAAAGGATAGGAAAACTCCCTGTATACTCACTGGACGGTGGCATTTTGATAGACGCACATATTTGGAAATATACGTATATAAATAGACATATTTGCATATATCTATCCATATATATATATATATGTATATATATGGAGAGGCTCGATGTTGTTCCTACTCCTATACCCTCCCTCTTAGAATTAAAAAAATCCTACCATGGTAACTGATTTAAAAAAGTTTTGTTACCCCTAATTCAACACTCACCTTATTTTTTTTTACTAACCTGCTACCACATGATCCTTATCGGCTCACTCCAACACCATGACTGATTTAAGTCAGGATTTTTCTTACTTTATATTTCAATGTAATCTTTATTTTAATTTTCTTTAGTTTACAATTCAAATTTTCTTATGTTTATTTTCCTATATATGTGGGTATTCCCTCAATAGGGTTAAGAATTTCCAAAAAAAAAAAAAAAAATTGGGGAAATACCTGGTGCCTTGGAAAAGTGAATTTCAAGTTAAATCCTCCGTTATTGAAATCTTGCCCCAAAACGGTGGGTAATTCGGAAGGTTTTTTTTTTCTTTTTCTTTTTGATAACTAATCGCTAAAACACAAAAAATCCTTCCTAGTTGGCTCGGAAGATTGCTATTAACCTTTTCATTCCCTCTTTTCTTTTTTTTTTTTTTTAATATTCTTAAAAACTTACAATTACTATACATAATCAGAAAGATTTGGATTCTAACTTAACCCATTCATGCCCACTGTTACATATACGTAACGGTACTTCACCCGAGGTTAAAATTCAAATTAAAAATTGCAGGAGCATGTTATTTAATTTTGAATACAAAATCTTATAATCTGACGTCTATTTTACAAATATAAATAGTACTTGATTCAGTTGCACTCTTAGTGCCGTTGTTAAGGTTGATAAATTAAGTGATAGTTTTGGTAAATTGAAAAAATTCGGATATGGCGACACGCAAAAGGTAAGACTATTTATTAAGTGTGTTTAACAATATTTTAGAAAAAATATTTTTGTGTAAAATGATAAAGAAATAATCAAAGGCCGATACTAAATTGTAAAAAAAAATATTCACTGGCTTCATGGTAATTTAGGAAGTGGACACTTAAGGCGTTACGTATATATAACACTGGGCTATACTCAATACTTTTTGTCCCACTTTGCATATATAGCAAATATAGAGCAGTGATGAACTTTGAAGTTATTTTTTTAAGTTAGTTCTATGAAAATGTAATTTTCTATTTCAGATATGGATACTTGACATTAGAGGAAGCCACTAACTTCCTTGAGGAACTGATGTCCGATGACAGTCAAGATAATTTTATTGAGCAAGTGGTTATTGAACCGCCCAGTTGTCAAAATTTCAATATGATGAAGATTCTGCAAATGAAGATGGTAGTAGACTCCCTGAAGATTTACCTAAGATACTGCTAATACAGCCCTGTAATGAGGAATTCTATTACATATCGGATCAACAGCTCCAACACCATCAATTTTAAACTCGTCATTCAACTCACGGGAACAGAAAATTTTAGATTCGGCTGCTGAAAAAAGGATTCATAAAACGCCATCTAAGGTTCCTCGTGCTAAATCTCTTGAAACATCAACATCAAATTCGACACCAATTCCAAAAAAAAACAGGCAAAACGCACGATATGTAGAAAAAAGTAGGTTCACGAGATCTCAATCTGATCCCTTTATCCAGTGAATGGATGATGATGATATAGGGTGTCAGAGTATATTCCCTTAGCCTGATTATTCTGATTGCACCGACTTGCTCCCTCACGAGCAGTTTGAAAAATTTTTCGATGATTAATTGTTACAAGCAATATGTGATGAAAGCAACAACTATGGGGTATATTGTGAACAAGTTAATCCAATGATAACAGTACACGATATGCATGTTTTCATTGGAATCTTAATAGTTACTGGTCAAATTAAAGTGATCTCCAGAATGCAATGGTATGCGATACTATGCGGCGAAATCGTTTTGACATAATATTTCGCAGCATACATTTTATCGATAATGCAAAACAGCAAGCCGATGACAAAATCTGGAAGCTACGGCCATATACTGGTGCACTAAAAATTCGTTTTTTAAAACATTTTCATCCTGAAAGATGTTTGTCATATGATGAATCGATGGTTGAATATTATGGGCGACATGGATGCAAACAGTTCATAAGAGGCAAGCCACTTCGCTTCGGATATAAAATGTGGAGCCTAAATTCTACTTTAGGATACTTAATAAATTTTTAAATGTATCAAGGATCAAATCCGCGTATGAAAGCTGAATATTATACCAAATATGGAAAAAAAATATAATACCATTATTTTGCATGGTGGACGAATTCAATGAAAAAATCAAACATCTTGAGTTTTCATTCCATTTCGATAACTTATTTATGACTCCTGCTGCCTTAGTGGGTCTAAAACAACGCGGTTACCATGGGACCGGTACAATCCGGTGGTAAGTGTAGCTTCTACCATACATGGTAAATTGCCTATAACAAACGCTGGAAGATTCTCTTGTACTGAAAGAAAAAGAATTACGGTTCCTTTACCATATTCAATATCAGAGTATAACCAACATATGGGAGGAACTGATAGAATGGATCAAAATGTAAATGCATATAGAATTGGCGCCCGTGGGAAAAAATTGTGGTTTTCTATATTTACGTGGCTGATAAACGTGTCTATAAGAAAGTCATGGATTTTACACCATAAAGGTGGAGGCAGCATGTCCCAATTAGATTTCCGTAGAGCGATTGCCACTCGTTACTGTAAAACGTATGGCGAAAGAAGACCTCCTCAAAGTTATCGCCGATTTACTGCAGATGAATCTGAATACTCAAGTAGATATGATGGTGTAAATCACTTTGTGGTGGAAACAATGCGCTGGTCTCCATCCAACTTCGATGTTCAAAAAATGTAATGTCGTATTATGCATCAAATGCTTCGAAAGATATTATTATTTTTGGCAATAATTAAGTAAATTTCTAAATATTTATATAAATATCAATGAACTAATTAATTTTTTTAATACGTGCATTAAATTTAAGATTTAAGTTCAATAAATTTAATGATTTCTTACGTTATTTTCATAAAACATATTGGTTTTAATTAAAAAGTTTTAGATTCAAAAAGTACTGAGAATAGCCCACTGTTACGTATATGTAACAGCTTCCAAAGAACGATTCAGGTAAGGTATTTAATTTTTTTGATTTTATTAAGTTTATATGTCCTATGAGACCTACGTCTCAAAATTTCTGTATTGTAAACGCTATAGATCGCTGTGGGCATTAATGGGTTAATTTAATATTTATATATCTGATTATATATTATCTTAAACTAAATCAAATGAAAATACAAAAAAATTAACTCAATCTATTACTAAAAAGGTTTAATATAATTACGAGTATATATTATATTAATCGAAAATATTATATCTCAATTAGAGGAATTCTGTTGTGAACAAAAATAGACAATTGAATGAAAATGTTATAAATCCAATGAAAAATATATTTCTCCACTAATTATTTAACTACTCAAAAATATTTTAAATTAACTTAATTGATAGTTTACTTAAGTATTGTGCGATTAATAGGTTTTTCTAATATATATATTTATATATATATATATAAGTTTTAATAAAATATTCTTTATTAAATGAATTACAAAATAGAACTAACTATATCATTCACAAAACAAAAATTTATAATTAAAATTAAACCCGTTGAGACTGCCGAACTTGCATTTATTTTTGTTGTCAAATATTAGACAAGCAACGTCCACAACATTGTTGTCAGCCAAAGCAGTGATCGCTGTGTTGTTTATTCTTTAGCATACGCAAAAACCGCTGATGGTGCACTATGAGCTGACTACTATGCATGTTTAGCTAGGCAACCACCTTGTTGCTGCGCGGATGTGTTAAATCCTCCCTCGTTTAAGTGAAGGACGTCCTCGGACTTCCTGAGGCCATCAATTAAATCCTGAATGTTGTGTTGGCGCCGAGCCCTCTGATGTTTTTTGTAAAGCTTGAACGAGGTGTAGCAAAGGACTAAAAAGGTAATCGCGACCAACCCAGATATCAAAGGCCATTTTATCAGTCCCTTTCCAATCTCGTTAATATACTGGGAATTTTCCATACTCAGCCTTTTTAAGTATGGTAAGCTCAGTATTTCCTGATGGCTTGTTATGTTGAGAATCGTTGACAATGCTGGGCCTGGAGACTTCTCTACATAGTTCTTCAGGTTCTGATATAAGGAGTCGTTGACCCTGACCTCGTCGTCAAACGTGAGAAGATACGTTCCCGTCACAATCTGCTCGTGGGCATCGCTAGTCCTGATTGTAGCGGTTTCATCATTGATAAAGATAACGCCATCGTCAATGACTGTCAGAGGTTCAAGGTGGCTTGGACGAGTTGTGCAATGTGCTATGCCGCCAGAATGAAGTTGCTGTGCGCATGTTATATGAGACAGCTTCCTGCAGAATGTTGTTGTAAGCGTGGCGGTACAATTTCCAATTGACACCATTTGATTACCGCAGTCTGCTATGTTATTTTCATCAGCAAAATCAAGAATGGTATTATTATGCTCAACGGGATATAAGATTATTTTTTTACATACTAAACCTAGCTTAGGATATTTAATAAGAAAATGCATAAATTTATCATTCAATAGGACCCTAACATTTGCTATTTCCATTAGATCAGTTATGGTTATACCTGTAGAGCGCTCAGTGATTGTTTTATTTAAATCATTAGAATCAAGAATTGCTGGGTTTATTATTCCAATCTTTGCAAGGGCGACCGACAACATTAATGTTTCCAGCTCTGAAATTAGGATTCTATCTCTTGCGAGTAGTGTTTCATAAAGGTGACCAGTATCAATCTGTTTAGTTTTTGAATCCCTAATAATTGCGTTGACTGTCTCTGATAATTTATTAATTTGTTCTTGTGCCTGAGTATTTATAACCACTTGCCTATTAGCGGACTCAATAAATTGCTGTTGTTTAAATTTTAGCTGCTCAAAGTCGTCAAAGTCAGGGATTCCGGCGACCACCTTTAGAGCAGTTCCCAAGATGTTGATGCTTCTGGCATATCTGTGGTGGATGTTTACTGTTTCCAAAAGCGTATTGATATGACCTATGTCGGCGTCAAGTATTTTTCTCATGTGTGACTGGGGAAAATGGTTCGTCAACAACTTGGTTTCTTCTGCCATTTCTGAATATATGGTAAGGTTTGATGAGTGCCGCAAATATTCATATTCCTGCCATATTACTACGTCACCATCTGTCAGAGGTGTGTAGTCTGAATTCGAATCGTCGGTCAGCTTGGCGGTTGTTGTCGCGACAAGAAACACCGCAATCAAAATCCTAAATGAAAAAGCATAAATTAAGAAACTTATCTTAAATTGTCCTTATGGACCGCCCTCCCTTTTATTAGAACCGTCGTTCCAAGATCAGCTTCTATTTCTTCCTCTATATATAGAGGTGTTAGTTTATTTCCCAATCTCCTGTTTGTTTTTACAAGTACTTTGTCACCCCTTTGGAAGGTTCTATTCTGTCTTGTCTCATTCAGTCTTTGCATTTGAATGTCCTGGGCCCTATTTACCCTTTCCCTAATCTCTGCCTCGAATTCCGGCGGGAATGCATGGACTATGTCAATGGGCCGTTTTTTTTTGTCACCGAGTGATAGTCTTGTTGTACTCTATTGTCGCTTGAAGTATCAGTTCGACTGTGTCATTTAAGTTTCTTTCGATTTTCGAACATCTTGCAATTTCCGCAAGAGTGCTATGAAATCTTTCCACCTGCCCATTCGACGTGCTGTGGAGCGGTGGAGCATTTACAATTTGCACGTCAAAGCGATTTATATCTACTATTGTTCTAGAGTCAATGGGTTGAACAATCGGGAATTTTGAAAACTTGTCAATACAGGTTAGAAAAAATTTTTTATCTGTGGAATATATGTCGATATGTAATATTTCACCTACGTGAGAAGGAATGGATGTTTCGCCTATAATATGCTTTTTTGGGTGTCGGTCATATTTAGCTTTTCTGCAAATTTTGCAATTTGCGACAATTTCATTAGCCAAACGGGTCATCTTCGGAAAAAAATAATCCTGCAAAATTTGCTTCGTATTTTCTTGAGCGGCTCTATGCGCCCTGTTATGTTCAGTGACTACTATTTCCTTTTGTTCACTTTTGTTAAATATATCAATCACCATTCGGCTTGCGTGCCAAAAAGTTGTTGTTGGCAAAGTTTTTACTAAGTTATTCTGTATGAATGCCAGTATTGGCAGTTCGCAGTGAATCGCGTTCACTATATCTTTTTTAACTGCATCGTAGACTATCTGCATTAAGTTTTCTCTATTGGAAAAATTTATGAGATGTCTGGTTTTCTCACCAAACATAATTATCGTACGTGTCGAGGGAACTTCGCTCTGTTCTATTATTATCTGATTTCGAAAACAATTTACAGGTTTTTCGGTTGATTCAATTGTGTAGGTCAGGGATTGTTCACTGTGTATTGTTGCACGGTCAGACTGTGCCTCCTCTTCAAGAGCATGAATGTTTTGCCGCGATAGAGCATCCGCGACGAAATTTTCCTTTCCAGGCTTATAGAAAATATGTGCGTTATGCTCGTCTATAAATGCCTTCCATCGTTTTATTTTCGCGTTTGAGTTTCGATCCGAAACTGCGAACGTAAGTGGCTGATGGTCAGTGTAAATATTCAAATTCCTTACACCGTACAGATAGTTTCTGAGACATTTCAAAGCCCACACTATAGCAAGCAACTCTCGCTCGTTGGTTGCAAAATTTAATTCGGAATCTTTCAGGGTTCTGGATATCATGGTAATCGGTTTTCCGTCCTGCGACAAGACCGCCCCAATACCCAAAGAAGAAGCGTCCGTTGTCAGGTCAAATGACTTATTGTAATCCGGATAGAGCAACAACACATCTTCAGATGTGAGAGCCCTTTTCAACTTTTCAAATGCCTGGTACTGTTCCTCGTTAAGGCGCACTGGTATTTTCTTTGACCGGGTAGCGCTCACATTGCCATTCTCCCCTTTTTGTATGTTAGTCAGTGGTCTGGCTACAGATGCAAAATCCTTGATAAAACACCTGTAATAACTTGCCAAGCCCAAGAAGGAACGAACATTAAATAGTGTGGTGGGCCGCTCGTAGTTTTTAATCGTCTCTATTTTGTTAGGACTCGTTGTAATACCCTTTTCGCATACCACAAAACCCAGATACTCAACCTGTTTTTTAAAAAAAATTTGACTTCTCGCGTGAAACTCTCATGTTAGCTTCATTTAACCTATCCAACACCCATGCTATACGCTCAACATGCCCCTCCATACTTTTCGAGAAGATGATCACATCATCAACATAAACATAGCATGATTTCCCTATTTGATCTCGGAGCACGTCATCTATTGCTCTTTGAAAAATACTAGGCGCGTTCTTCAGCCCAAAGGGGAGCCTACAAAACTCGTATTTTCCATTGCCCAACGAAAATGCTGTTTTTTCCCTATCCTTTTCAGCTAACAAAATTTGGTGAAATCCTGATTTCAAGTCAAGGGTTGTGAAAAACTTAGCCTTCCCGAGATTTGATAGAATAGCCACAATATTTGGTATCGGATATTTGTCATCTATGGTCTTTGAATTCAACTTTCTAAAATCTATTATCAAACGCTTCTTTGCATTTCCCTGTGCGTCCGTACCTTTCTTGTCAACCACCCATACTGGGTTATTGTACGGTGACCTGGATGGTCGAATTATGCCGTCTTTAAGCATACTTCGCATTTCGGAATTTACAAAGTCTGATACACCCATCGGGTAAGGGTATAATTTAGAATATATCGGGTCTTCATCTTCTGTGCGAATGGTAGCAACAATCCTGGTATTAAAAGGGAGTGCCTCGTTTGGGTCCGCAAAAACACCGATTCGTTTTTTTTATCATTTTCTGAAATTGTTTTTCAATTTGCTGGGGTACCTCAATATCATCTGTGTTAGTAAAATTTACACTAAGGCATTTTAAAAATTTCATATTTTCAGATTCAGTACTAGTTCTTAGTCGTTTATTTCTAAAGTCTAAAATTGCATTTGTTTGATATAAAAAATCTAGCCCGATTATTCCATCGAAGGTAGTTAGATCGGGGAGCAAAAAAAATGTTGTGTTAACATTAAAAAGCCGCATAGTGCTTTTTTTTCTACAACATTATTCCCGTGAAGAGACTACAACAAATGGATTATTTACTTTTGATACAAAGTTTAGTTCCTTTAAAGGTTTTATATAATTTTTAGAGGCACCCGTGTCAATTAGCAATCTAATTTTTTTCCGTGCTATCGTTCTCTCTACATACGGTAGCAAGGAATCTTGTCTAAAAAATTAATTTGGTCATATTCTTCGATTTCATTTTCTATATCTGTTGCCTCTATTTCTGCTAGGTGTTGATATTCTTGCTCTGGATGATCTCCTGAGATCTCTTCCTGTGACAGGTTGTTGACCCTCTGATGTTTGGGTCCGGTGAACCTGGCTGTGCCGCTATTCGGCCTCTTAAAAACTTGTCCCAGGGCTTGAGTATTTTGGTATTGAAATTGTTGATTTGCCTGGTATTGTGTCGGTTGCCTAAATTTTGATGAAGGATCAACATCCATTGGTTGAACAACATCTTGCTTTGTAGGGCCTAAATTGTTTTGTTGTCGCTGTCTATTAAAGTAAGGATTTTTTCCCTGTCGATAGTCATTTGAAACAAAATTTCTGGGGCTTTGTTGCCTTTGTTCAAGTCTATGTGCCTTATCTTCTACGCTTCTCGCATAATTTGTTGCAAATAGAAATCGCTCGTGGTTTGACTCGACTTCTTGAGCCAGCGCCAGAGCGGATGGCAGGTCCTTTGGACGAGCCGAAAAAAGAACGTCGCTTAAAGACTTCTTTGTTCCTGAAATAAAAACACGCAAGGCGTCTTGTCTGTATTTTTCATTTAGCGACGCGGCCACTACACTGTCATACGACATTATCGTCTTATTTATTAAAAGAGTAAGTTTTTTTTCTACTTCATCGTAGTATTGTAGTAATGTCATATTTGCTTGTCGAAGGGTCGATAGTTCTTGCTCGATGAGATATATTGGGCGCTTGTCAGCGTAAGTAAAGTCTAGCCTGTTAATAATTGCCTTGAAATTCAGAGGTGTGTCGTATGATGATAGCACCATGTCCGCCGAACCCTTGACTTTGTTTCTAATAATCCCTAGGGCTTGGTAGTGTTTTGAGCTGCCTTGATATTGTTCAAAAATTTTGTACGCTGTATGCGACGCTTTTCGCCAAGAAACGTATGTTTCATGTTTGCCGTCAAAGTCTGGTAACGATTTTACTATATCCAAAGGTTCGTCACACCCTATTCTATTATCGATTTCTGCATCCCTATACACTTCTACTTGTGGTGAAGAAACCGTCGAGTTAGCTAATCTGTTTGTAGCTTCTAACAATTTTTGCTCAAAATTCCTTTCCTGAACTGCCAGCGCGCTGTTCACGGCGGCCTCTACTACCTGTCTCAATTCGTCTGCATTAAGTGCCATTTCCTGATTTCTATTCGACCACCAATTTGAATCGCGGGTTGTACGGCTTATTGGTTGCAATCTAGCTGCTAATTCTGTAGAGATTTCTTCCAAATCACTGTCAGTCATAAGGGAAATTCACTTTCTTACAAAGATTGGTTAATTCACAAATTGTAATGATAACAACTACATTTGGTTTTTTTTTTATAATGGCAAAACTTTAAAATTTTTTCACTCTTTTTTTTTTACTTTAATCTTTGTATTTTTATTTTTTTTCCAAAATTAATTTCACTTTTTCACTGAGCGTCTACTTACATTTTATCTTGATTTATTAACTTAACGTATCCTAATGACGTCTGCCTTTGCCGCTGTTGCTGATTGTTTCTCGTATTGTAAGCTGCTGCTGTAGCCACTGTTCTGCTTATTGATGTTATATGTTTTTGTTCTGTTCCCGTTGATTTGACGTAGAAATTTAATGGAGTAAGTTGTTGTTGGTACCAATGTTCTGCTTAGCGATGTTATATTGCTGCTTTTCTGTTTTCTGTCGATCCGACGTAGAAGTTTAATAAAGCAAACTACTGCTGTTACCAATGATCTGCTTAGCTATTTTATACTGTGCTTTTTGTTTCCCGTCGGTCTGACGTAAAAACCTTATTCCTCGTTATAATAATTTTTTATTTGCACTTGGTGTGGAGAAATTTAAATAAATTTAAACGACTTGGCTTTGGTTCATAAGCCGTTGGGCGCCAGTTTTAATAAAATATTCTTTATTAAATGAATTCCAAAATAGAACTAACAATATCATTCACAAAACAAAAATTTATAATTAAAATTAAACCCGTTGAGACTGCCGAACTTGCATTTATTTTTGGTGTCATATGTATATTAGACAAGCAACGTCCACAACATTGTTGTCAGCCAAAGCAGTGATCGCTGTGTTGTTGTTTATTCTTTAGCATACGCAAAAACCACTGATGGTGCACTATGAGCTGACTACTATGCATGTTTAGCTAGGCAACCACCTTGTTGCTGCGCGGATGTGTTAACTTATATATATTAGGGTGAGGCGATTAGTATGGAAGGAAAAAAATCTTAATGGGCGCTTCGCGTTTCTGATTCTTGGGATTGTACTGAGCAAAAAAGTCCACTAGACCATACGTCTACGGTGAAAATCGAGCTTCCAGATTTTTACTTGCAGTTTTTTCTGACTTTATTTTTTTTTTGGAAAATTTGCAATTTTTCTTGGGCTCATATTTTGTAAACTGTTTGAAATTTTGACTCATTTTCAAAAGTAAAGTTGTGGCTATTGTCTCGGGCCACAATTTCTCTGAACATATTACTTAGAAAAAGCTTCGTTTTCATGGTCAAAAAGTCGAAAATGTAGAAAATTCACCACTTTTTGTCACGTTTTTTGGATATTTTGGCATATAACAGCCAAACCATTGAGATTTTCGACCAATACTAAGACAAAAATTGTAGCCAAGACAATAGTTAAGAACTCTCTAGTACATCGCAAAACCATTGGAATGTTCCTTCAGGCAGCTTTGGCCTTGTGAAAGTGCAAATTTTTCGTGAAAATATTGATAAATTACCATTTTCAGTTGTTCGTAGCGCAAAATCATAAAAATGTTCTATTTCTTTTGTTTATTTTATTCTATTTATTTTATTTCTTATTTTTTATTCTTCTATTGTTTTCAGCTCATTTGACGAATTTTTGTTAGTTTATTGTAAACGATCACAGCAGCAAATACACATAAAATATCTGCCGCAAATGTAAGTTTTAGAAATAATTGTTACGTGTATAAACAATGCAGTGCTAATAAAAAACATTTTTTTTATTTAAGATATAAAAAATATGGATAATCCAGTGGATTCTGATAATACAGAGAATGTTGAGATGGAGACGCAGCCAGAATCATCAGCGTCATCATCAAATCTAGAACATATGCCTTCGCAAAACGTATTGGCATTCGGTTTAGAGGCTGAATTGACGATATTTCGCTTCCAGCTACGAGCGACATTTTGAAACATTATTTTTTCTTGGCCGCTTGTTGCAAAAACGCAAACAAAATGTTTTCATACGACACATCCACCCCACACGTTTGCGACAAATTGATACAAATTTGGAACAAATTAAATATTGAGGTTATTGAAAAAAAAAATATTATTAAGAAATTGGGCAGATTATTGAAAAATTACCGTGAAGCTTGTAAGAGACAAACAAAAATTAAGCTAAATTCAGAGAATTTGTTGACAGCACAACGAAAATATTTCACATCGGAAAATGTAAATGCCAGCTCAAAACAGCTCGATGTAATTGTGGAAAAATTCCTGACCGACTCCATGAATTCATGTTGGATCAGCATAACGAACGCAGACTTACAATACCTGAATATTTGCCAGTCGAAACAGAAATATCGACTGTGTTACCATCTTTACATTCAGGTGCATCATCTGATCTAATATTTCAACCAACCGCATCAGATGTGCATGAATTGGAAAACTATGAACCTCCTGGTTCGGAAATCCATACATCAAACGTGCGAAGAATGTATACTCCACCATATAGTACACCACGGTTTGCAATGATGTGCGATCGCTTTGGGGTATCCGATCGATTAGCATCTGTTTTGGCTTCAGCTTTATTCCCTGACATACAGTTTAAGGATGAGCGAGGTGAAACCATTATTATGGATAAAAGAAAAGAGAGCCGATAGCGTGAAAAATCGAGACACGATATTTTACGAGCAAATCACGATGGTGAATCGTTGATCGCTTTTTCGTTTGATGGTCGCAAAAATGATTCATTAACTCGGGAGAAAATTAATGAAGTATATCACACTACAATGCGAAAAGAACCACATAGTAATACGTGAACCACATTCGTCACTAATTGGCTATGTGAATTTAGAAGGCAAAGGCGAAACCTCCAAAGCGAAATAAGCCGAATTGATTGCATTTTTCAAATCTAAAAATCTTTCACTTGAAAATTTAATTGCCGTCTGTAGTGACGGTGAGGTGGCAAACACTGGCACATCTGGAGGTGTATTGCGTCTCATCGAACGCTATCTAGATAGACCAATACATTGGTTTACTTCATTTCAACGAATTGCCGTTCCGACATCTGTACAACGCTGTCGAAAAATCGGCCACTACTGGACCGACAAAAAGCACTGGATCGTTAGCTCAAAGGATAGATATTTGCAATACATTACAAGTAAATATCATAACTTTATGTACTTCTTTCTCTATACGATATAGTTTTGTAATTTTTTTATTGAAATAATCTAAACATTTTTCAGGTTATCGAAAATGTTCAACTTATTCCACTTGAACACATTCCTCCAATGAGTACAGATGCTGAAAATCAACTTTCCATGGACGTTAAATATCTATACCAAATTTCCCAAGCCGTTTCAAATGGTAGTTGCTGAATTAATCTTGCAAACATCAAACCTGGACCGGTAGGACATTCGAGATGGATAACAAAAACTAGTAGATTGTTCCGTGTGTATATTGTGACAGAAAACCCATCACAAAATTTACAAATTTTGGCAAGGTACATCATGAAAGTGTATGTTCCCATGTATTTCAACGTCAAATACTACAATTCGGCTGTATACGATACTGCTCTGCTTGGAAAATTCATCCAGTGGACGCAATATTTACCAGACAACTTACGTAACATCGTAAATCCCGTAATACAGAATAATTCCTATTTCGCACACAGTGAAAATGTTTTGTTGAGCATGTTATTCGATGATTGTAAAGAAATTCGTAAATTGGCACTCAAAAAAATATTGTATATTCGCGACAACGTATGCGATTTAACTGAGCTTCGCGAATATGTAAAACCAAACATCAATTTTAATTGTACGGATTACGTTCACATGATCGATTTAGAGGACAAAGTATTGTTATTTGAACCGCCATTTACCAGGAAAATTTCGTATGACGTGACAAAAAGTGGTGAATTTTCTACATTTTCGACTTTCTGACCATGAAAACGAAGTTTTTTCTAAGTAATATGTTCAGAGAAATTGTAGCCCGAGACAATAGCTACAACTTTACTTTAAAATTTCAAATAGTTTACGAAATATGAGCCCAAAAAAATTTGCAAATTTTCCAAAAAAACTTAAAGTCTGAGAAAAAACTGCAAGTCAAAATGTGGAAGCTCGATTTTCACCGTAGACGTATGGTCTAGTGGACTTTTTTGCTCGGTACAATCCCAAGAATCAGAAACGTGAAGCGCCCATTAAGATGTTCAAATCACCCACCCTAATATATATATATATATATATATATATAAGTTAACGAACAACGGTTTTGAGGTGAAAATATGAACTAAACTTTTTATTAAATTCTTCTTTCTTTAATACAAATATTTACTTACGTTTTAAAATTACAATTTGTTTATTTCTTAATTCTAGCTTATTCATATTTTGCTTATTTGCTAAATGTTCTGTTGTGTCTGTTGTTGTGTTGTGTTGTTGTTGTGTTGTGTTGTTGTTGTGTTGTGTTGTTGTTTATGTTGGTGTCAATAAGTTTTGCTTATTTGCTAAATATTATGTTGTGTTGTTATTGTGTGATTGTGTCAGCAATGAATTTTAATGGTGTCGGTGAATGAACTCTTATGTTTGTTACCAATTTCACTTATTAGGTGCAATATATTTAGTGTATTCACTGATCACGTTAACTCTCGCCTTTTCGAGTATCAGTGTCTCGCTGATCGAGTAAAAAAAAAAAAATTTCTATGGGTAATTTAACTTGATTTCGGGAAAGTTTCTTGTATGTGAGAATTGTAGTGTACCCTGACGATTCTTGTATTTGGGATATAGTTGAATAAATAATATTATTATGAATCCGAAAAAAAGTATTATAAAATTGGAACCTATTGAGACTAACTTATACGAAAGATTATCTAAATGTTTAATGTTCTCCAAATGGAGGTGATGAAGATACTGTAGGTCCAATTTGATTTCTTTCTCTGTTAAGTTACTCTGCAATATTGGCGGAAGAATTTGATAGGTTGTTGTCTGCCAATTCGAATATTGGGTATTGTTAAGAAAAATTGTCTCGTTAAAGAAATTAATAATAAAAGTACCGTTTAGGATTTGTGAGACGTTGCCGTATGTCAGGTTCCCAATATAATTTGTCAAGAAAATGGTGCCTTCTAATATAAATTCAACTATTGGCTGTTTTACCATTTGGTATTCGCATGTTGCTTTTTCTCCATTGAGTATGTTTAAAATACAATGTGTTGACCCTAAGGTGTCTATTTGGTCCGTCTTACATACAGTTACGTCCTCGATTAATGCACAGTTACCTTTAATACCATATTTTTCTGTCTGAGATATGAGCAAATTGGTGAAGCTTAAGTATATTCTTTTGTTGTCCTTGACCGTTGAGCGTAGAAGAATATTATTGAAGAGAGTATCTGTTGTTTGTGGTAGGGAGATAATATACAGGAGAAGAGTGTCTTTTATAACCATCGAAGGTTCCGCATATTGAAGAGCCTGTAGTTCGTTCTTATATGGGAGAGTCTCAGTTTGCGATAGTATTCTTGCGATATCCCCCTTATTTAGTAATTGGGAATGTACTATTCCCTTTTTCGCGAGCTGACATGCCATTACGATCTGAGCGAGCTCGTCCTTTATCAAACTTAGCTTATTAAAAAGTGTTTGTGCCCGTCTGACCGTGTCATTTGCGTTTTGCTCAGAGACTATTCTGTTAAAGTCGCTCAACAGATTATTAGTGGTCTTTATTATGTATTTGTTGATAGTATATTGCTTGTTATTATTATTTATTATGTCGTTTGTTTGACTGAGAATGCTGTCCCAATCTGTAGCGTCAGGTTTACCTGCTATCCACTTCCAGGCTGATCCAATCCAATTTATTGATCTTTTGGTCTTTGTTGAGTTTCTTATGTGAAGTTGGTCTAATAAGTTTTCTATTTTCATCAGCTGGTGTTCTATTTGTAAGCCCAGTGTTCTTGTGTTTCTTATCTCGTAATGAATTGTTGACTTAATGCTTATAACAGCTTCCTCATATTCTTTTAGATTTATTGTATGTATAATTTTGTAATTTCCATTGCTGATCTTGCCAAGGCCTTGTTTTATTGTAACTAGTGGGTTGTTGTATTCGTAGACATCCACCGTTGCAGTTGTCCAATATACCATGATTCTGAAATTGGATATTAATTTTTTAGGTGGGACTTGTGAATTCTTTTGTTGTCGGTGGTAGTAATTATAACATTACTATCTTTTCCGACAGTTTGTTTTATAAATAAAGGTTTGTCTTTTCCTTTAATTTGCTTGTTCCTTTTGAAAACTATGTCCCCAGAATTGTATTTCTTTGGTTTTTGTTTTTTACTGTTCTGTCTGTAAAGCTGTATCTTCTGATTTCTGGTTATCTCATTTTTCAAATTTTCATTAACTATCTTCTTAAAATCTGTTAAATTTTGATAATTTATTCGTTCCGTCCGACCGAAAAAATGTCAGCTGGTTTCTTTTTTGTGACAGAGTGTATTGTATTATTATATCTGTCAACTGTTATATTGATCAGTTCCTTAATAGAGTAATCCGGATATTCTTCGTGGATACACCTCAGCATTTCAATAATTGTGGAATGAACCCTTTCAATGGTGCCATTAACCTCGCTTTTCTGTGGTGGTGCGAAATATGTTTCAATCCCTAGCCCTTCGATATAATTCAAAACTATTGAACTAATAAAACTACCTTCATTATCCATTACAAGCATTTTGGGCGCGGAAAAGAAATGAAGTAATTTTATCATCTTATCCCGAATGTGTAAGACAGATTTATTTTTTATGTGGAAAAATTTCGCGTATTTTGAGAATTTATCGACACATGTAATAAATTTTTCCTTTCGAATTTCCATTATGTCAATATGTATAATTTCTGTAGGATATGATGGAATTGGAGTTGGTTGTAATTCGGGGTTAGGAGGATGTCTGTCATACTTATTTTTGTTGCATATTTCACAGGTTTTTGTAAAATCTTTGATCATTTTCGACATATTCGGAAAATAGTATTTTTCTAGAATTTGGCTTTTGTTTTCATCAGAATTCCTATGAGCTCGTTTGTGTTCCTGTTTAATAATAATAAATTGTTGTTCGCCATTTGAAATGTCTTCCACTAGCCTCTGTGTGATTCTTATCCGGAATTTAGAAAATGTATCCTTAAATACTTCTTGTAACAAAACGAGGTACTTTTCGGGAATTTTTATTCCATTCAGCACAGCGGGGTTTAATTTTTCGTTTAATATTCTGGTCAAATTCTTTTTGTCGAGATTATTAATTTTTACATAATGTCTTTGGAAGTTCTCATGAGGATTTTCATAATGGTTAGAATCTATTTTTTCAGAAAGTATTATTTGGTTTCTAAACACGTTTATTGGGGCTTCACAATGTGGTATGAGTTGCGCTATGTTGAGAGTTATCATCGGATGATAATAATTCATTGAGTTCAGGTGGTAGCCTAGAAAGTGCATCGGCGACCACATTTGTTTTCCCAGGTTTATAAATTAGTTTATAATTGTATTCTTCTATCCTAGCCTTCCAGCATTTTAGTTTTGCATTATTATTAGCGTTACTTAATGCAAACGTTAGTGGCTGGTGATCAGTTACTATTTTAAGTTCCTTAGCTCCGTAGAGGTAAGAGCGAAGCTTGTCGAGGGACCATATTATAGCCAACATTTCCTTCTCAATGGTGGAATAGTTTTCTTCTGTTTTATTAAGTGATCTCGAAAGGTAAGTAATTGGTCGGTCTTTACCAAGTTCGCCCTGAGATAGGACGGCTCCTATTGCATAATTAGAGGCATCTGTTGTGAGGATAAATGGTTTTTCGAAATTTGGGAAGTTTAGTATTTCTGATGATACAAGAAGTTCTTTTAGATTATTGAATGATTTTAAAGCTTCTTTGTCAAATGTTATGGCAATCCGTTTTGATTGATTTGCTTTAATTTGTGCATTTACCCCTCTGGTTAAGTTTGTCAAAGGTTTAGCTACTGCAGCGAAGTCTCTTATGAATCTTCTGTAGTAAGATGCTAAGCCAAGAAAACTTTTTAGGTATTTTAAATTTTTTGGTGGTTGGATATGTTGAATCGCAGCAATCTTAGCTGGGTCAGGCTGTTTACCACCTTTCGACACAACGTGTCTCAAAAATTCTACACTTGTCCTCATAAATTTTGATTTTTCTAAATTTACTTTCAGATTAGCTTCACTTAATAAAGAAAATACCTTTTTTAAATTTTTGACATGTTCTTTTTCATCCTTACTGAACACTATAATGTCGTCTATGTACACATAGCAAGCTTTACCTATTAGTGGGTGCAAAACATCGTTCATCATTCGTTGAAATATTGCCGGTGCGTTTTTAAGACCGAAGGGCAACCTTAAAAATTCATACTTTCCGTTATTCGTCGAGAAGGCTGTTTTTTCTATATCCCTATCCCTCATTCTGATCTGATGGAATCCAGAAGTCAAATCAAGGGTAGTATAGTACTTACATTCCCCTAGGTTAGAGAGTGTACTATTAATGTCAGGAATTGGGTACGCATCTGAAATGGTGACCGCATTTAATCGTTTGAAGTCCACAACCACCCTGTATTGTCTTTCACCGTTTGGTTTGGGTTTTTTCTCAACTATCCACAGGGGTGAATTGTATGGGCTTTTTGATGGTCTTATTATACCGTCTTCGAACATTTGGTGCATTTGTTTTTCTATTTCGGCTTTAAGGTGACTTGGGTAAGGGTATTGTTTGGAATAAATAGGCTCGTTTGTTGAGGTTCTTATTTCTGCGCGGACCGACGTTCCAATGAGACCACTATCGGAGACCGGACCGAATAGTGTGCTGTATTCGTCTACTAGACTTTGGATATCTTTCCCAAAATTTTGAGTCGCTTGAATATTATTTACCTGTTTGGATATTTTGGCCTTTAGATCAATTTTAGTGGCGTTTTTCAATTGTAATATATTATTTTTCCAATCGATTATAGCCTCAAGTTCTCTAAGAGTGTCGTCGCCTATAATACCATCAAATGAGCGAAGTCCAGGGAGGACAAAGAAATCAAAGTAGTTTTCTATATTTAAACTTTTAAAGAATTTTCCCCGAACCTTACGTGTAATGAGAATTTCGCCAGCGGCTGATCGAATTTTGAAATATGAGTTGACGGGTTTGGAATTAAATGACATAGTTTCAGAAATAAAATTTTTATTTGCACGCGTGTCTACTAAAAACTTTATGATTTTTCCATCTCTTAGGCGTAATTCTAAGTATGGTACGCTAGAGAGGCTTCCCTCATAAAATTTAGTTCGTCCTGTTCGTAGTCTAGGTCCGACTCATTTTCATCAATCTCCTGATAATCTTCATATTGGGTATCATCATCTTGGGCTGGATCCTGTTCATGAGTTTCAACAGTCTCAGTATTAAAAATGCGCTGTTGTTTCCTAGGGATATTAGAGGAACTATTACCGAAATTTGGTAAAGGGGATTTTTGTGGCCTGTTCATGTAATTAATACGATGTGATTTCATTGAGGGGTCTACTTCCATTGGAACAGGTGGTTTTGGTTGAATAGGCCTAGGTGGTGGAGCGTTTTGTGTATATTGACGGTTCTGTTTATTATACGGGGTCGTTGCATTATAAATACGAATTTGTTCCCCAGTGTTTAAGTTCCTGTATGGCACATTAGGTTTGCCATATTTTCCTAAGCTGTGCATCTGATTGTTCGGTGTGGTGATAGTATTATTCTTATTATAGCGTGGGTGAATAGAATTATTTCGGAAGTTCAGGTTCTGAAATTCGAGGCAAGAAGTATAGGCCTCGGGAAGTGTTCCAGGCTTCTGAATTGCCAACATTTGTGATACGTCGCCGTGAATTCCACGGATAAACACATCTAATGCCCTATTCCTATAGCTTGATATCAAAGCTTCTACTGTCTCTGTCGAATAGTTGTCTGTTTTGACCTTGTTTATTATCAATGATAGTTGGTGATTAATTTTTGCGTAAAATTCATCTATTGTATTGTTGCGTTGTGACATAGCACTAAGCTCGTATTCTAATGTTCGAATATCTCGTTTGTCTGCGTAGTGTAAATATAGACAATTTTTAATTTTATCCCAGCTTTCGTCGAAGATATTATAGGATATCAAGGCTGTATCGGCAGGTCCTCTTACCTTTTGTCTTACGTATTGTAAGATAGCCCTATAAATTGGTTTATCTCTAACTATCGCATAATCTCGCAATATAGATTCTACACTATGAATCCAGGAAATATACTGGACGGGGTTACCGTCAAATACTTGGAGATCCCTAACACAGTCCGGTAGTTTACTAATTGCAACAAGATCCGCTTCTGTCCTAGGAGCGGGAAGTGCTGCGTCTCTAGGGGCAGTAGGAGTGGGATTTCTCTCTAAATTAGTTATTCTATTATTGAGGATTTTAATCTGTTCTATTTGAGCATTGAGGGCTCCAGTTAATTGAGTAACTGCTTCTTGAATCCGCTCCATTATTTTAATAGAATTTTATGTCAATCTCGCGGTGTAGTAAAATAAAATTTGTCGAATTATGACCTCCCCGGTTTTAAGTGCGTATTTGTCTAATTAGTGTGATCGTGTAGTGTTTTATATGTGTTGAGTAAATTTATCTTTATAATTTTTGTTTGAATAAGTATATTATTTGTAAAAAAAAATTTTTAATTAGAGTTAGAAATTAACTGTGATTTTTAATTGTTAATTTATGACAGCAATTTTTCTTTTTTGTAAAATTTTTCAATAAAGGTTTTTACATTTTAGTTTTACAATATTAGCAATTTATAATTTCACTGTTTATGATTTTGATCGTTTCTGTCAGTAAAAAATTTTCTACTGTAATTTTACTTTATGATTTAAAAACATAAATTTTTCTTTTCTAGCAAATAGTAAAAAAGAATTTCTAATTTTTCTTTTCAATAAATAGCATAAAATTTTTCTAAGTTTTCGTAATTTGTAAAAAAAATGTTGCTTACATAAATGATATGAGGATCAGCATGCTGGATGGTCCGTTGATTTGTTTCAGCATCTGCAGACTATGTGATATCCTTTTATTGCTGGACGGTCCGTTGTTTACTTTTTGGGCACGGGTATCGTCACTATATTGTGTATTTTAATGATGGACGGTCCGTTGATTCCTTTTTGATTGTTCTACTTGGGCACGGATTTTCGTCACTATGTGGTATATTTTTTAAAGATGGACGGTCCGTTGATTCCTGTTTGATTAATCTACTTGGGCACGGATTTTCGTCACTATTTGAATTCAATTTTCAAACCGTTGAAGTTTTTTTCTTCCTTTTTTAAGGGTTTGTGTGGAACCGGTACTTAGTTTTAAACGGGTTAATTAATTGTTCACAAAAGTTTTTTTATTTATGAAATTCACTTAGTTTCAAAGTCACTCGATTTATCCACTTGAAATTATTGTTATCACTTTTTTAAATTTACTTGAAAGTGATTTACCGGGGTTGAAGCTTTCTCGGTCGCCAGTTAACGAACAACGGTTTTGAGGTGAAAATATGAACTAAACTTTTTATTAAATTCTTCTTTCTTTAATACAAATATTTTACTTACGTTTTAAAATTACAATTTGTTTATTTCTTAATTCTAGCTTATTCATATTTTGCTTATTTGCTAAATGTTCTGTTGTGTCTGTTGTTGTGTTGTGTTGTTGTTGTGTTGCGTTGTTGTTTATGTTGGTGTCAATAAGTTTTGCTTATTTGCTAAATATTATGTTGTGTTGTTATTGTGTGATTGTGTCAGCAATGAATTTTAATGGTGTCGGTGAATGAACTCTTATGTTTGTTACCAATTGCACTTATTAGGTGCAATATATTTAGTGTATTCACTGATCACGTTAACTTATATATATATATACATATAGTTTATAAATTACTTAAAAGTTTGAAAAAAAGGAAGTTTAAAACAATTTTCTAATTTCATAGTGCACAACTGAAAAATGTTCTAAATCCTAAAGTTTCATTGAATTCAATATTCACCAGCGAAATCACCTTTGGGTCATATGGGGCCTTCGGGTGGGTTACAGGTTAAAATAAAAATAATTTATTAATTGTAAAATAAACGGCTTTTTAAAAAAACAATTAATGTTGCCTCAGGGAGTTGATATTATGTGTGTAATTTCTAACATTAAAACTTAATACTTAGGTGCTTTGTTTGACGTTAAATACATTTGGGCTTTACAATTTGAAGCTAAGTCTCATATAAAGTTGTTATTTTCATCTAAATAATTGAAACGAAAATTTGATTAATCAATTAATTTCAAATCTGATTTTTTTTTTTTTTTGTTTATAAAATGTCAATTTGATTAATGAATGAATAAACATTAGTTGAAAACCTAATAAAGTGATATTTATTACATATTGCAAAAGGAGACTTTAGAAATATTCTGCAGAGACTTAATTACAAGAAAATATATATGTACAATCCGTTTTATTTAATTTTATGTTGTGTATATATATATATATAGTTGTAAATCTGAAATGTGATTAGGTTTTCGTATATTCATTTCTTTTATGTATTCAAAAAAAAAACGTTCAATTAAATACGTAATTTTCTCCTGAAATTTTTTTTTAACCAAAAAAAACCATTTTTGTTATTTAATCTAAGATCGTCGCGCTTTACCCTTCTTTTCCCCTTTTGGGAGAGGTTACGTGCCTCGCCTCTTTCCTACCCAACCTAACACCCCCTTGAGCTCAAAGTAGTGGTCTAGTGGGATTATTTAAAGGTTTTTAAAAAAAAATATATACGCGTACCGGCTACCGAACACTACTCGTTCGAATTCGACAATTTCTGTTTCATTTTTTTTTATATTTCTAAGAAAATATCACATATGAAATGAATATATATATATATATATATGTACGTGTGTAAAATGGGTGAATCGCACTAATAAATAAAAATTTGTAAAAAAAAAAAAAAAAAAAAAAACCTTTACTTATCTTAGGGTCCCAATGTTGTTAATAGCTGATTTCGTTGCTGTTGAAGTTTTTGTTGCTGTTGATGTTGTTGCTGTTGTTTCGGCTGATTCTGTGGATGTTGGATGGTTGTGGTTGAGCTTACTGGATCTTGTTGTTTTGGATATTGTATTGGTGATGAGTTGATGATTCCATTTATGTGATAGCCGATGCACCTGCTGTCGGGTATACCCTCAACATCGGGCGGGTTCTGTGACGGGGCTCGATGGAAACCCCGGCAGCAGATGTTTTTCTATTGTCGGTCTGGGGGTTGAGATGGAGCTGAAATAGATACTGTTTTTTAATGTTGTATTGTTGATGAGCTATTGTAGTTGGTGTAGTTGCGCTATCTGTTGTTGTGAGATCAATGATAGCCGTATTCGTTATAGGTGCTACCGCTGGATCTTTTTCATTGCTGATCTCGGTTTCCGTTTTAATGGCTGCTATCGCTGCTGTAGGTGGTGTTGTATGCTGACCCGGGTTTTGCAATAAAGCCGCTTGTTGCGGTTGTTGTTGATAGTGTTTTAAGCTGGAGGTTACATATGCGGCGGTTGGGGCTTCTGTTGCCGGCTGCTGACGATAGTTATAGTTGCACTGCTGGTTGTTATATCTGTTGTTGTTGCCGATATTATTCAGAAAATCGATGTTGTGGGCCATCCGTAGAGGTGTTTCGTGACTGTTTCCTATGTGGTTTGGTGGTGTCTTAACCTCTTAAGACCTGAACGTAAACTGATTGAGTTAAAAGTTTTTTTGAAAAATTTTCTAACTTATGTGGTGTAATTAAAATACTTGTTTATATTATTTTATATTATATTATTTATATTATATTATTTTTGAATTTTTTTATTAAAAGTGGCAGAAAAAGGATGTGCACATATGTGTACTTCAGGTTTAAATGACTGATTAGTTAGGAACAATATGGTAGTTTTGAAAACAGTTATTTTTCAAAATATATATAAAATATATTTCGACGCGGACTTGCTGTCTATAAAGCGCGTTAGGTGACCAACATTGTGAAACCTTATTTCTGGCTGTGGGTGTGGCATAACCGTACGGTGCTTCTTTGAAGGAGGTTCGATTATACAATCTTGACCGTCGTCTGTGAGACTCAAGCTAAATCTTGTAGTTGTGCTAGTGTTGGGACGAGATATAGAGCTGCAATGCAAGAAATTGGATTGAACCCTACCTCCGTCATATTTCTTCATCGCTTTGGCTAGGTTCAGCATGTACTGGGGCAAGCCTAGCTTATCCTTTCGTTGGACGTTTTCTTGTACACAACAACGCGTGTACATCACCCAGCAATTGACGACAATAAGGTTCAAGATATGGCAGAAAACTCTCACGGGCCACTTTTTTGTCTTCATTGAACTTCGGGTCTATTAGTCTATCAGATAATCTATGCCACACATGCAGGAATTATAATTTGTTACAATACTCGTAGCATTGATACAATACATCGTTTTTTTTTCTTTTTTGCACCGACGTGAGCAGATATCTGCAGTTGGATGATTTTGTGTTCATCCATTTAACGACACTGACTTCGTCATCACTTCTGACTTTTTCATCCCATTCTCCCCTTTTTAACTGCTTGTCAGACTTGTTTTTGTGCCATTGGTCCAATCCTATTTGCCATAGCAATCCCGGTCAGAAAAATCCCGCTTCTTTTTTCATTTAAATGATCAGCCAACTTTAGACTGTTAAACAATCTATCTGTGTAAGAAACACAGCTGTCGTTAATTGTACGACAAAGCTTTTCTACAATTCCTCCTCCTGGTCCAAGATTTTTCATAATATCTTGAGGTAATGTATCGTTGCCAACATAGATCTCGAAATCCAATACCAGCCCGTCTCGTGCAGCCAATTCAAAGTTTTTAAGTCCAAGTGGATTAGGCTTGGATGGCATGTACTGACGGTACTCACAATGTCGTGATTATTTGCTCGTCGATTGACATGTGCTTGGAACGTAAACTTTGGCATTTCTACAAAATGAGGTTTAATAGTGGTCTTATTCTCTAAAGTTTATCATTGCCATTGGGGATGTTGCTATCAGTAAAGTGAAGATAATTTCTGGTCTCAAAAAACCTGTCTCGATTCATTGCTTCTCTAACAATTGGCAAACAAAATTCTCCACTGCAATAAAGCCTTCCTTGAGGGTATTTGAGTGTGCCCATCATCAGCTGCACAACAGCAAAACGTATCATTAAAATTGTATTGGTGTTAATTGATTTAGGCTCCCGCTTTTGTGCCAAATATTTATTGCTTTGGCCTGCCACTAATTTCCAAAAGTCTAGTCCCAAACATTCAAAAAAAGAATATAGAATGTTCATGTCAGAGCTACCCTGTGAAGTAAGAACATCGCCCTTAATATCTGGTCCAGATTTAGCCATTTATTTGCTGCACAAAAAAACGTGAGGTAAGCTTCTAACTTCATCTTCAGTACTTGCCTCATTTTGCCTATTTTCTTCGTCTCTCACCCATTCGTCAGATGATTGAAAAGCTCGGATGGCTTCTGGAGGCAAGTACTCATCATCGTCATAGTCTCCCGAGAAATCAAATTCGCTATCATTGAGCATATCTTAAATCTGCTGAGAAATATTCATTGTTTACGTAAAACAAAGTTTCAATCCGGAGGTACACATATGTGTACTAAGAAAACAATGTATAATTTCATTGTGAAAAATTACAAGAAATAAAAAACTTACCTTTTTACCTGTTCACCCGACTAATTCACTATAGAAAACTGCAAAAAGTGTAAACACAACTGAAGAACTCAATATTTTATAAACTTTTTACAATTTTATCCAAGGCCTACTAGAAACTTTTTCAAACTGTCAAATTCAACGGTTCGGGTCTTCCTCAACGAAAGGGTTGTTCGTTCATCCCCTAAATTGCCGAAAACACAAAAATGTTAACGTTTGAGTGTAAAAAATTCTAAGTTTAGAAATTGTATGACGGAAACTGATTGATTTGAAATGAAAATTTAAAACTGTCAAATTCAAATTCAAAAATAATGACAACAACTTCACAGCAGTGTCATCAAGTAAAAAACCTATTGGCAGTGACCACAAAAGACCGCTAGTGTTTAAAACTTGTAATTAATTAAAGTACACATAAGTGCACCTACGGTGTTTGATGGCGTTTTTTAATAGTTGTTTGGTGTGACGTTTTTAAATGCTGTTTGGGGTGACTTTTTAAATGCTGTTTGGTGACGTTTTTCAATAGGTGTTTGGTGAAGCTGCAAACCTTGGCCAGGTTCGCCAGCTTCCTTTTGTAAATGTGTGGCGACTTTCCCTGCCACTGTTGCTTTAACTCTGGGGATTTGCTGACATTACTCCTAATCTGGTGTGATCCAAAGGTATACGAGGATTGTTTATCGGGCCTCTTTTGAGGTATGTCTTCGCTATTTATTAATAGACCACCCTTGTTAAGACGTTTAGCAAAAAAAAACTACCTTACAATTGCTGCACAAACATGGCTGCCATGATGAAGGTTGAATCTGTTAATTTTAGTGCTATGCAAGGAAAAACGAAGACCAGGTTGCCTAAGGGCATTTATTGTTGAATCACGTACAGTGCCAAACCAACCACTTTCGTCACCATCAAACACAAAAAGAAAGAACAACCCACGCCGAAAAATTGCCTTTTATATCGGCTCACCAAAAAAAAATCTGATGACGCTGCACGCCATTTCTAGCGGTCACTTTTTTTTCTTTTTCGTTAAGATGAGAGCGCAGAGTTGTTCTATTTCAAAGTTGTATTCCAATGTACCCCTACTTGTCTTCTTCTTCACTAATTAATTCAGAGTGAATTAGAATGCAACTCTAAACTGCTGTATTTTAAGAAATAACTTTTTTACTGCGGTATTGTTTGTGTGGTTGGGGAGAAAAATAGAAAAATAAATAGTTTTAAGTTACATTTAAGATGGATATTGAGCTACAATACATGTATAAATGGCCTTGTAGGATTCCAATGTATTGAAATGGATAAATAAATAAATAAATAATGTACATTTAAAAACCGCAATTGTTTGAGTATTTTGTTTTTGAAATTTTATGTATTAGATTTGTCATAACATTTTATGTTATAATTTAAAATATGATCTAATTGTAAAAGCTTAACATGAACGAATCAGAAGCGTTCAGTGAATGGCTGTATGTCTGGCTTTCCGCAGTGCTCAAAGTGTTTTGTTTCAAGTTACACTGAATTGAGCAAATATCAAAACGATTTTGATATTTTGATGCAAACCAGTGCATCTTTTCGAAGTCTTACCTAAAAGGTTAGATATTAAAACGCTTGAGAAGAAAAAAAAAGAAAATAATTTTAGTGGAAATATTAATTTAATTTTCTAGTTTTTTTTAGTAAAATCAAACAAAAATATATAAAATTTCATTAAAATTTTTCATCCAAGATGGACGTTATAACCACAGCTGCTTTTTTTGGTTCATCAATTAAAACAATTTTCTCCAACTCACCTGCTTTTTTAAAAGGTTAGTTAACCTGGTTTTCTATAAATTTTAGCAATGTGATTTTCCTAGAAGTCGCTCGACTTTAATATTCGTAATAATTTCTTCGTTAGAACAAATTGTTATAAATTATTTTTTTTTTGCGCACTTGCACGTAACCCACTGTTTTTGATAAAAACAACGGGATCTTTAAATTTATACTAAATTTTAATTAAACAAAATAATATAAATTAATCAGTTATTAGAACCTTATTACGTTTCATATGAAAACAATAAAATCAAAAATTTCGTATTTTATTTATTACCTTCATAATACATAAATTTCATTATGAACTGGAAAATATGTTTTTTTATGATTAAGGAGACCGTTAGGAACAACTTTAGTATGTTTAAAAAAATAAACAACGTAAATATATTAATTCATTTAGTATCATATATATTATATCATATTTAGGCTAAATAAAATATGTTGCATTAATAAATTATTTTGTTTACTCAATTTATTAAACAAGCTGCAACGTACATGAAAATTTTATAATAGTTAAATAGTTTAACTGTAGGAAATGTATAAATATAAAATTAGATTTTGTAGTATCCCATTTCAAAATATTCCAAAATGGTGTAGTGTACATTTAGTTCTCTTTAGATTTGTCATAACATTTTATGTTATAATGGAAAATATGTGAAATGTTTTGAACCACGTCCAATACAGCTCGATCTAAAGACCCTTTAGTGCCGTTCATATCGACACCAAGGAGCCGAACTCTAATCGGCTTCTTCTACAGTGTTGCAGTTAGCATTTTAGTTGCTAGATTAAGCATCTGTTTTGGTCGCTTAGCATAAAAAGTTTCAAGATGCTAACTTAACATCTTTTATTAATAAAAGGTTGCTTTTAACATTTTTTTTTTATTTTTTTGTAATATACAATTTTAATTTAATTGTATTGATATGCTTTCATTTCTCAAAGTGTAATATGAGAAATTTGTGTACTACTCTTTCTACAACTCTGCTCTTTTCTTTCAACAAATACAACAAAACATTTTGAAGTAGAAGAATGTAAAAATAAAAATGGTATAAATATATAATATTTGAGATTAATAAGTTTTCAATTGTTTTTTTTTTAAGTTTTTTGCTTTTTAACAATATTTTTGTATTTTTAAATATCTAAATTATAGTGTATTAGCCTCTTTATTTTATTATTTCTTTTAAAGATGTTTATACATGCGCTTTTGTTTCTAGAATGATCTTAAAAACTAGTGGAAGTGCAACTTGCATAGTTGTATTTCTATGTCATGTCGTGTCATTTGGTTTCGGTGTTGCCAGATCGCGCATCACTACAATCTCGGGCGACCTGACAACACAATCGACCCCGATTGTCATTCGTCCGACAATAATGCGTCCTCTAAAAATTCATAATTCTAATACTCATCCGCGTTACTTTCAGAGTTCACAATTTGACTATCTAAATATTCATAATTCTCATATTCATCTGTATTGCCTTCAGAGTCCAAAACTTCTAGATAGTCCCTACGTTCCAACCACTTTTTCAATCGACTCGAATCAACTATGCCACTGTTAGGCATTTGTGTTATTTGACAATTTTCTACATCGGATCTTTCATAACGATCGTTACCCAACCATTTCTGAACAATAGATGGTCCCCTGTATTTCGGTTTTAGTTTCTTGTTCATACCGTCACGTGTGTCAACATTTTTCATGACCACCAGGTCTCCTACCTCTTAAGATCTGGCTGGCCTGTGGCGTTCATTAAAGTAATTCAAGTTGTTCGATTGAGACTTTTCAATAGCTACGGAAGCTCCTTTTTTAATTGAACCCAAATCTACCTCCTTCTCAGTGAATCTCACCTCGTTGTTCAACACCACACAACATCTTACTCGGTGACTGCCCCGTAGTACAGTGAACTGTGATATTGATAGAAAATTCTACTTGCATCAATCTATCTACCCAGTCAGAGTGCTCAATTTGTTGGGTTAGTTTTGCTAGCATCGCCCTTAAATCCCGATTTACCCTTTCTACCTGTACATCTGACTGTGGCAATGCCACTGACGTTTTCACGTGCACAATGTTACTCTCGGCCATAAATTTTTCGAATTCGTTTGACGTAAAACATGTTCCCCGGTCAGTAATTATCCGTCTCGGACGGCTATAGTTCACAAAATATTTCCGTAATGCGCAGCACGCCTCTTTCGTCCCCGGTGCGTTCACTGCATACAATTTCGTAAATTTTGTGAATGCATCCACTATTACCAAGATATGTTTCCTTTTCGATTTAATTGATGGCAAGGGGCCGAAATGATCGATATGTAATGTATGGAAAGGAATTGGACTCTTGGAAAATTTGTCTCATTTTTTCTATAAGGGCCAGAGTAGTAAATACACTTTAGACAGTTCCTTATGAAGCGGTTCAATTTACATCTCATATTCGGAAACCAATAATGTTTTCCTATTTGCTTTATGCACTTTTCAATCCCTACATGACCATATTTCTCATGAATTAGCCGCATTACGTGTTCCTCCAGTTCGACAGGTTCATATAGTTGTTTCAGCTATTTCCCCCTCCTCCAACTTATCCCGAAGAGCCCCGACTTTGTCGTCTCTACTCTGTGTAATTTCTATATTCATGTCGAGATCCCCTTCCGTAACTACTGCCATAATAGGCGCGCGGCTAAGTGCGTTCACGTGAGTCATCAGTTCACCCTTACGATGTCGAATTTTATAGTCATAATTCTCTAATTCTAAAGCCCACCAGGCTATTCTCGGGTTCATCAACTTCTTGCCCAAAGTGAGTGTAAGAGAGTTACAATCAGTCACTATCGTAAAGGAAATTCCTTCTAAATACACCCGAAACCTCCTCAAAGCATAAATGATCGCCAGTGTTTCCAACTCAAAACTGTGGTATCTTGATTCCGCCGCCGCAGTGCATTTTGAAAAATATGCTAACGGATGGAACCTATTGTCTTTCTGTTTTTGCAGAGGTACTGAAACAAAGCTCTTGGAGCTAGCGTATGTAGCTCCATTTCGCGAAGGGGTTCATATACCGCCAACACCGGGCCCTTGACCAATTTATCCTTCAAATTCCACGAAAACATCTTTTTCCGTTTTAAATCCGTTAATGGTTTTGCCATTCTCGAAAAATCAGAAACAAATCTCCGGAAGTATGAAAATAAGCCCAGACACCGTTCTAACTCCTCGTGGTCCGTAGGTAATGGGTACTCCTGTATGGTCCTAATGTGATCATCATTATTCGACCGTATACCGTGCTCATGTATTCGATAGCCCAAATAATCCAATTCACGATATGCGAATTTGCACTTTCCTAAGTTCAATTTCAACCCAGCCTCTCTCAATGTCCCCAATACCGCCGCTAAAATTTCCAAATGTTCCTTAAATGTCTCCGTTGCTATACTGATATCATTGAGATATACAACGTTCTTTCCTGCGTCCCTAATAATAAACCGCTGAAATACAGCCCCCGCGTTCTTCAAATCAAAAGGCATGTAACAGTATTCGAATTGTCCCAATGGGGTTACACACGCCATATATTTAATTGAATCTTCATGCATCGGTACCCGGAGGAAGCTATTCTCTAGGTCAAGGGTCGAAAAAAAATTCTTATTGCCTAAATAATCCATACAGTCTTCAATTATCGATAAAGGGTAATTATCCTTCAAAGTGACCTTATTTAAAGAACGATAATCAATGCACATCCTAAGTTCCCCGTTCTTCCTCTTTACTAAAACAATTGGTGAAGCGTGGGAGAGTCGCTCGGACGAACAATGCCCTTTCCAAGAATTCCCCTAATTTCATCCTCACCTCGCCTTTCTCCCGATAAGAAAGTCTCCTAGGGCCGCAGTATAGCGGTACGTCATTTACCAGTCTAATCTTCATGCAATAATTCTTCGGCTTTGAGCAACTAACTAATTTGTTCAAATAATTCCCCTTTATCACCGACTCCAGGGTATGAGTTTCAGCTGGGCTCAACCTATTGTCCATATCTATTTTATCCCCTGTCTCAATCGCACAACTCAATAGCATCAAATTGTTACCTCCGTTGTCATCTTCAACAATTCCCAAACCGTGTGAGGCATGACTGCCATATTCTCTAAACTCAGAAACAATTGCCTTACATTCTTTTAAATGTCCGATATTATTCATTACATTATCAGAACTACATTACAGGGAATATATTCTAAGGTTGGAACTGTCTTAACTCCTGAGGATATCTGTACAAATTAAACGACATAAGCGCACTGGTCGTTTTTTATCTCGTTTTTTATTGATATTATAATTCAAGTTTTTAAGGTTATATTTATTATAATGAAATTTTATTTGGCACAAATGTATTTTTAATTTTTCCAAAATATCACGCCCAAACAGCATTGGTACGACGGCGTCTGCATCTAGCAAAATAAAAAATTTATGAATAATTTTACGATTTCCGAACATAAATAAGCATTTAACATGACCGAACATACTTATTCTCTTGTTTCTAAAACCGCGATATGACTCACTAATTTCTTTTTCTCTATTCTAAACGGCACAAGAGACTCGCGTATACAGCTAATAGTGCTACCCGTATCGAATAAAGACAAAAATTGTTGTACTTCAGTACGCTTATCTTGTTTAAAAAAGGCAACACTTACCATTTGGAATGCATCCATTGTCTCCTCTTGGTCAGCACTAGCGATTGCAGCAGTCACCTTCTTCCTTTTGGGGCAGTTCTGGCGGATGTGTCCTATTTCGGCGCATAGAAAGCATGAGTTGGGCGGGCGTCTTGGTTTTTGACACTGACTTTGGTAGTACCCGAATTGCGAGCAATTGTAACACCGGACTTCGGGCTCGAACATTGTGGCTGCCTGGTTTCCGCTTAGGGAGGTTGCTTTTGTTTTGCTGAGGTTCGAAGTACCCACAGCTTTTCCCAGCACAGACCGTACTTGCTGTCGTCGTTGCTCATATCTGTCCATGCGCTTGACCAGGTCATCGCTAGTGTTGGCGCCATATAAGTATGTCATAGCATTACTATGTCAGGGATCCCATCTATGATGATGTCAACAAATTATTGTTCATCGACGTCTGCCTTTCGGTATCAAAGTGCGCAGACGCAACTGTCGATAGACTTCCTGGCGTGACACTGTGCGTTTGAATATCTTTATTAGGCACGACTTCAGTTTACCATATTCCAGAAGACCCAAGTTATATAAATATGTTTTTGCTGTGCCTTCTAGCCGCCTCCAAACGCATACGCACTTCTCTTTCTCAGTATAGCCGCATAAGTCAGAGTAATTTTCGAACTGTGCAAACCATTTCACAATGTCCGAGAAGTCTATATGCCGGACATCAGAGGGCGGGTGTATTTCTCCCTCCAGCACGTTTATTTACTTTTGGAATTTCAGCATTTCCAGCCTCATTTTCATATAAAAACAGATACGAGATTTCCAACGTTTGGTGCTTCAACGTTCCGCATGATAATTTAACATACCTCTGCATCGTTAATCGGCCTGTTTGAATCGCCAACGTTTTGTGTCGATGCATTTTCCGTCTCTGTATCCCCTTCGATTTCATTTTTTGCAACTGCTTGGTAAAGCGTTTGTAGCTGTACTAGTGTGGCAGAATCCGGGAATACGATGCCGGCATCGGCAAGAGCTGCCATGAGTGTCTGGCGGCTTGGACGCAAATCCATTTTATTTTGATTAAATTTTTTCTTATTTTTTGATACTGAATCTATTTCTCTTATTGTAGTGCATCAGTTGCACCCCACACCTGATTTTATAGTGTATTAGTCTCTTTAATTATTTCTTTTAAAGATGTTTACACACGCGCTTTTGTTTCTAGAATGATCTTAAAAACTAGCGGAAGTGCAACTTGCACAGTTGCATTCCTATCTATGTCATGTCGTGTCATTTGGTTCGGTGTTGCCAGATCGCTACAAAATAATAAAATAGTAAATAATCACCTTTTTAAAGGAGCTTGTTAATGAATTAAAAGTCGATTGTCAAAAAATATTATTGTATTAAAAAAATAATAAAAAATATATTAAACCGGGTAAAAGGACCGATAACCAATATATAAGATGAGTTTAAATTTAGATCATCTGAAACAGAAAAAATGCAAAACCAGAGGAGTTATATCACAGAACAATATTGGGATACATCACTGAATATAACCTCTTTCTGGATTGAAGTTAATAATTTCAAAAATGCTATTGGAGAAATTTCACTTAAAGCGTTATCCACATTTGTATTGTCTTTATTAGTTTTGCCTTTCTCAAAAGCCGATGTTGACCGTTTGTTTAGTTTAATGGCTTTAGTTAAAAGCAAACTTTGCAACAGAATAAAATCAGAGTTGTTATGTTCTATAATACGGATAAAAGAATGTTTTAAATTGAAAAATGCGTGCTGTTACAATTACAATATACCGAGCGATGTCGTTGATAAAAGTCGATCGTCTGAAAAATATCAGAGCCAAGATGAACTTGAAGATGATCACAGAAATATTAGACTCCATAAACTAATTATTGTAATATACTGGTATCTTTTGATAATGTAAATTCTGTTATATTTGAAATTAAGAAAAAAATCTATTTAAAATTAAAAATATTTAATTTAAAATTAAAAAAACTCAAAAAAAAAATTTCAAATGAAATTCAAAATAATTTTAATTAAAATTTAAAAAATATAAATCGAAGCTTATGTTTTATATTAATTTTTCCATTTAAAGAATTTATTAATTAGTATTTAATTTTTCAAAAAAAAGATAATGAAATTTTAAAAAAAATTTATCATATTTTTTTGACTCCAGAACGTTTTAGCATCTTTTTTTTGCAATTCAGCATATTTACAATTTCCAATTATGGCAGCACTGATAGTTTCATATCATATATTGAGAGTTAAGTATAATAAATGAAAAAAAAAATATTTTTGAGGATTTCAGTTGCTGTCTTTGAAATTACAATTTTTACATTTAGATATATTATATAAGTTAAGACATGTCACAAGTCAGTCCGCAAATATGGCGAGCAAGGTAGCCCGCAAATATGGCGAACAGATCAGCCCGCCAATATGGCGAACATGTAACATTTGATTACCAATTGTATGCGTGAAGCAGCTGAATGCGGGAATGGCACGTATAGTAGCTCAACTATGGCTCGCCTGGAGAATGGGTGGGATCTTCCTTCTTATTTTCCGCTACGGTTCGTCAGCAAAAATATTATGATCGTGCCATACAAAAAAATACGTGAAGTTTACAAAGAAACTCACACGTGAAAACTTGTCGTACAAAGTACGGGACAAATAAAAAAACTATTGATTTCTGACAGACTACCGACATTTCTCACTACCTATCACATCTACACCATTGAACAGGTTCCAACTTTAACTTTCCTGGTGTGTAGGGCTTTGATGGAGTTTACCCTACACAGGCTTGCCCTCCCCTATATGACGTTTTACCGCCACCCGTGACAATATCACCGCCTTAAAAAAATTTGGATATTGTCCCTAAGATACATACTTTACCAATTAGTCAGTATGACTACATTTCAACCAATGGTCCACACAATTAGCACATTTTAGTGTTGAACTTTCAGATTTACAATTTTTTTATTTGTCTTTATGTTAGAACTAAATAAAATCATAACTATAGATATTAACAGGGTAATTTAGTTAAATTGATTGTAGGCCAAATTAAAGGTATACAAAACTTTATTTTGGCCATACAGATTCTAAAAACTAAAAAAAAAACGTATTCTTAACTATAAGTTACGGGGCTTAAATCTATTCCTCTACAACGTTAAGTCTTATATGATTCTATTTTTCTTAGATTAAGTACATTATTTATATTAATTGATTTTTGTTTTTTGTGGTTGGTTTTGGTAACTTAAATACTTTTTATTTTACATATAATTTATTTTTCTTTTGCTTTTGCCTTTTTCATGTATGTAAGAACAAATTTTAATATCTCTCTTTTCTTTGTTTTTTTATTATAATTTTTTTTATGTTTATCGATTTAATATCAATAAGGGACCTTATATATGAATATACAAATAAATATATATACTTATAAAAACACTTATAAATCACTCTGCTTACTCGAGACGTAGTTTATGTGGCTGCAGCCTTGTAGTCAAGGTTGTGGTTTCTGCTCTTTCTTCCGCTGTTGATCCTGCTTACTATTCAGAAAACTTTCTTATACAAACAGTATGATTTACAATTGTAAGCTGGTTTTTTTTAGTTATCTTTGTTTTGTGTTTAGTTTTACAGGATACAAAGTTTTTGGTTTTTATTTTCTACTTTTTCTTCTATTTAATTTTTTTTTTATTTTTTCTTTTACAACTTTTGTTAGTTATGTTTCCTTCATTTTAATATACAACATTTCAAGATTCTCAATCTTTTTTTTTAATTGTTTTAATTCTTACAAAATTTCAAGCTTTCTTCTTTTTTTTTTGGATTTGACTTGTTTCTTTTTTCTTACATATTTTCTTGTCATATATTTAGGTTTTATTTCAGTCTTTTCTTTTTTTATTATTTTAGGTTATGTTAAACACAAAAGTAGAATGTTTCGTGGTGTATTATATTACCTCGTCATAAAAAAATGTCCTCTAAATTTTGAGGTATTGTTTGTAATGTTTTTTTTTTTTTTGTGGATATTTCTTTTTTTTTATATTCTACTTGTTGCTCTCCCTACAGAAAGCAGTATTTATAAAGTGATACTGGTTTTTCAGATTTACTGTGATATATAAACGAAGACTTAGTTTTTGTTTATGATTTTATGAAAGTTGTATAAATTGCGATAAATTTCACTAAGTTGATTTAGTAAAGATTTATGCTAGAGGCGTTCGACACCACCAAACTTTCGCCATGTTTGAAAAAAAGAAATGTTCAGATTTGCTATCCGGAAGCACATTTCCATCATAATAGCGACTTTTGCCTTAACCTCTTGTCTTTTTTTGTTTTTTTTTTTTACCGAATTGAATTTAATTTTATCGGTTTTTTTTTTTTAATAAAAGTTTGTGAAAAATTTACTGTCTGTGTTGCTCCCGTGGCTTGTAAGTTGTTGAGTATTAAATATCTGTCGAGAATTGAACAAGATTTATTTTGTTACACATGAACTGTTCGAAAATCAAGTTGCCTTTTTCCGAGCAGACCTGCGTCGCTTTATCTCCCACGCTCGAATGAATTTTTAGCGCGTCATCAAACAACGCTATCCCTCTTGTTTTCTTCCTTTTTTTTTTTGTTGTCCTCGTGACTTTATCGACCGCCACGTATATTTCAATGACATCTTTGTCAAAACCTTCGTTAGGTTTTGTTTTCGAAGTATGGCAACTACCCTGATCACTACATGTCATTGTGACTTAAAACAAACATGCTAAAAAACGCTAGATGGAGGTTTTTTCTTCTTTTTGTTTTTTTTTATTATCAAATATTTATAAATGATTTTAATTAAAAGGACAAAAAAAGGAATGACAATAAGGGTAGCCGTCACAAAGCCAGTTATTTTCAAACAGCCTGCGTAGTGAAAATGATTGGGAATTGCTGCAAAGGTACGTATGCGAACGATAAACGTAAGTAACAAAATAAAATGAACACAAACAAAATGTAGACAAACGGTGATAAACGAAGGAATGTAAACAAACATTTGACCTACTTTCCTTTCTATTCTAGTGCTTACACTTCTAGAAGTTCAATGAACTTAAGCAACTGATCGACACAAGGTGTTAATGAAAGGCTATTTCGCCGACTAATTAGCTGTCGTTGAATGCCTTGTCCAAGCGAATGCACCAGGATAAGGACTTAATTGGAAGGCTGTTTTGCCGATTGAATTGTTTTAGTTTTTGTTGTTTATTATCAAGGCGATACACCAAGATAATGTAAAAGTTAACGCAAGCACTTGAAACTTGGTTAGCCGGGGAAGTGAAGAAATAAACACAACAAAGGTTTTAATGTTTCTCTTTTTTATTGATTTCATTGACTCTTAAATACTAAATTATTGCCGATTTACACTTTTACATTAATTTCTGTTTAGTTTATTTACTTTTACCAAATTATTGCTGATTTACATTTTACATTAAATTGTATTCGATTTTGGTGTGTTTGCTTTTAATCCTGGGCAATGACCTATAGCGAAAAAAAAAATACTGCACAATAATTTTAAAATGTGTATGACAGACTTGGACATATACATACATAATAAATTCTAAGATGTGGTATACTTGTACATAATATTTAACGATAGCAATTAAATGCTGTCGCCTTTCACATTCATTATTTTGTAGAGTTGTAGAAGGTTGTCTTCGTTTACTGGCAATTGCTGAGATGTTGAAAGGTGATTTTTAACTTGCACTAATTCTGATTGAAATTGTGATGGCGCTAATAGCAGTGGGCTGATTTTTCTGTGGTGCGAGTCGGATAATGCTGCAACTATTGTTGTTTGAATTCGATGTAATCTGGTGATATTATTGAAAGTTGGACTGATAGTGATATGAAGATATGAAACAGTTTTGATTGATGATCTTCCCTTTCATCCATGTGTAGCCTTGATACAATTTCCGTTAATTGAGCATCCAGATTGTCGAACTTTTCTTTGATTCTGTTCTCATCTTGTTTGAATACGTTTCAAAGTAGCATCAGTAATTGATGTTTGATTTCTTAGGAACTCTTTAAGCCTTCCTTCGTCTTCTTTGATTGAGTTGATGGTGTTCGACATTTGTTCTGCATAATTCGAATCTAAGACACCGAAAAGTGAGTTAGCGATGTTGCCTACAAATTTAACTGCGCCACGTTTAGTTCTCTTGCCGTTCAGTAGAATATTTTCATCCTTCAATTCTGCTAAGCCGAATTCAAAAGTTTGTAGTGTATTTGTGCAAGTTTCCTTTTGATTCATGAGCTTGCATAAATATTGCAGAGCTATAGTTCCATTAGTGAACGTAGCCATCTCTCGCCAATATGGTGTTAATTCGTAGTAGCTTCTATTCAGTTCGTGATATTCGCGTGTTGCCAATTCCTTCGAAGTGTAAGCCCGTGTTCGATTCGAGTTCCGTTATTTCCACCTTTCCTGCGAAAATTAGTGTAAGTGCGAGCAATGCTATAAGTAATATAGGCATGCTGGAGAGTGCTGATAGCCGCCGTTTTTTATTTCTTGCAATTTCATCAGATGGTGATCAGAGGGCTGAAATTTGCAATTGTCGCTTAATGTTGTAGACTGTTGATTTGGTTTTTGTTGCCATTCTTCACCGTCGTCATTAATTCTAGGAAGTGGTGTCAGATATCGAACTGCTTGCTTAAATATGCCTGAAGCCGTTTTGACATCTGCGACTCTGACTATTTCGTCGATTCCCTTATGGGTTTTTATTACTCGTCCTAAAGGCCATTTCATGACTGGAACGTTATCTTCCTTGATGACAACAATATCACTTTCTTTAAGGTTTTTCGACCGATCTTGCCATTTATTCCGCTATTGTAATTCATTAAGGTACTCCCTTGACCACCTGATCCAAAATTCATGTTTCAGACGAGAAACTAACTTCCATCTGGTTGTCAAGCTAGGGTTTGTGGGTTTGGCCTGCGCATCAATTTGGGCTTTTAGTGGTTCTCCGATTAGGAAATGTCCTGGAGTGAAGGCAGCTATGTCGTTAGGATCATTTGATATGGGTGAAATTGGTCGGGAGTTCAGTATTGCCCCAATTTCAATTACCAGTTCCTCGTATGTCGAAGATGCATTTCCCAAACTTCTGACAAGAAGATGCTTTGCGGATTTAACCGCTGCTTCCCATAGGCCCCCAAAGTGTGGCGCTCTTGGTGGTATGAAATTAAATTGTATACCCTTTTGGTTGCATGCATTCGTGATTGCTGCTTGAGCGTCGGAAGAGTGAATTATTGCTTTTGTGAACCATTTCAAATATTATATTTGAAATAGGATCATTGTACGGGATTAGTAACTGGTGTTTTGAGTAATACGCTAATGATGACGCATCAAGTCGACCGCCAACACGAATTAGGCCATCTTTGTTCAAAAACGGTGAAAGATTACTTAAACTGCATGCTCCTCGTAAGTCATTGTATCTCTTCAGCTGTTCGATTTCATTTTTAAATTCTGACGTTTGTATTTGTTTGATGATTGGAACTAGTGATAAATCCAATTCCGTCATCGCTAAAGATATTTGAGCCTCTCGGTGCTCTCTTTTACGCCTGGTATGGTTTATAAAGCTCAAAACGTATCCTACAATCCGCTGTAGGCGATGGAAAGAATTCTTGTGTTTGATTTTGTATATAAACTCAGGCTCTGCTACTGCCACGACAAGTGATTCATGTGCCTTCCGTTTTCTTTCCAAATTGTTGTTAGTAGAAGAACTTGGATTGAATCTTGGGGGCCAACCTGTTTCTTTGCCATGTAGAAACAGTGGTCCACAGAACCACAGGTACCTTCCTTTAATGCCTTCGGTGACATTCCCCGAGATAGAATGTCTTCTGGATTATATTTTGAGCTGACGTGACGCCATTGTTCTGCTCGTGTCATTTCCTAGATGACTGATATTCGATTCGCCACAAAGGTGTTAAATAATGCTGAGGATGAGTGTATCCATGACAGTACAATTTCCGAATCAGTCCAAAACCATATTGGACTTGTAATCTGGAGATCGGCTGTGATTTTGGCTGCTAACTGCGCTACGAGTACTGTTGCACACAGCTTCAGGCGTAGTATTGTTTGTTTTTTAAGTAGCGCTACGCGAGATTTGGCGCATAACAATCGTGTTATAATCGTGCCGTTTTTAAACACTGATCAAACATATGGTGCTGCTCCATATGCTTTCTCCTATGCGTCAGTAAAAATGTGTATTTAAATGGCTTCTGGGACTCCTCCTTTAAAGATGTGCCTTGATATTTGTAGTGTTTTTAATATGTTCAGGTCTGAGCGGAATGTGACCCATTTTGTGTGCAGCTCTTCAGGTAAAGATTGATCCCAGTCCAATTTTAACTTCCACAATAAGGATAAGGATTTTAAGGATTAAGGATTTTGGCTGCTACCACTATTGGAGAAAGGATTCCTAACAGGTCGAAAAGTCTGGCAAGTTCTGACGTGACGCTGCGTTTCGTAATCCTTTTGACCGCTTCGACGTTAACCTTACCGCAGAGCTTATCAACCTTCGGCAGCCATGTCAGTCCTAATGTTTTTATTGAGTCAGCCTTTGTGTTTTCAAAATCTAAATTTACTTCTAGATCTTCTTGTGTAATATTTCTGAGCAGTTGTGGGTGATTTGCACACCATTTTCGCAAGTTGAAGCCATTTTCTTTCATGATCTGCGTTAGCTGTTCCTGTAATTGCATTGCAGTCGCTAAATTATCTACTCCACCCAGGCCATCATCCACGTAGAAACTCTCTTGAAGAAAATTCGAGGCATGCGGGTAACGAACGGTGTTTTCTTTCGCCAGTTGCTGTAGACACTTTGTTGCTAAATAGGGTGCAGCTCTTGTTCCATATGTAACTGTGTTGAGCTGTTAATACGTTATGGGTTCATTGGCATCTTTTCTCCAAATAATGAGTTGAAATTTGCGATCTTCGGGGGAAATTACGACTTGTCTATACATTTTTTCGACATCGGTAGTAAATACGAATCTTGGAAATCGAAATCTTAGCAGTATAGAGAATAGTTCGCTTTGCACTGTCGGCCCTGTGTACATGAGGTCGTTTAGTGAGTGTCCTGATGTTGTTTTGGCTGATGCATCGAATACTACTCGCAGTTTTGTGGTGGTACTCTCAGGCCTTAACACGCAGTGATGTGGAATGAAATAGTTAGGTGAGAGGATTGCATCTGATGATATCTTCGTCATGTGCCCCAGGGTTTACCTGAGACAACCCACCCGAATACTGTGTTCTGAAGTAGTGGTAGTTGTTCAGATAACTTAATTTGTCCAATCGATAGCAGTTGATGATAATGTTCGGCACTCAATAGTATGTCGATTTTGTCGGAACGGTTAACGGTTGGATCGGCTAGCACTAGATTTCTGGGTAGTGCCCAGTCATCAGTGTTGATAAATCGTGATGGTTGTGGCGAAAGGATGCGAGGCAATACAAGTGCCTCGAGTGGAGTTGAAAAACCATTAATTCGAGAGTGTAATGCCACATTAATCCGATACTGGGTTCTGGTGTTTGTTGCTCCAATTCCGCTAATGTTTACTGCTGATGGTTGCATTGATATGCCAAGACGTTTTACTAGGTGCTCAGCGACGAAATTGACTTGAGATCGTTAGTCTAGCAAAGCGCGGCACTCAACTTCTGTATGTTCGCCCTTAACCTTTACAACTGCAGTGCTGAGTAGAATATATGAATCCGATGAATGCTTATTGGCTGCAGCTACTGAGGTGGCTTCAGATCCTTCTGGTAAACAAGTACTCGAAGAGGTGGTGTCTGGCTTATCTCTTGTGGATAGTGCCGTGGCAGCTGATGATGTCTTGTTTTCGCTAGATGATTCTAGCCTTGATGGAAATTTTGTTGATTCGAGGAGTAGCATTGAATTGTGTTTCATATTGCATTTTGTACATGACCTTTATGTGCGAACCCTTGTGGAATGGCCCGATTTTAAACAATTGACGCACAATTTATGTTTTTGTGTGAAATTCAGTCGATCCTATGGTGTTAGTTGTTGAAACCTTTGGCACCGGAATAGTGGATGAATACCATTTTTACAAAGTTTACATGCATTTTCATTTTGGTTGGATGAAGCCGCGTAAGCACATGCCTTTGAAGATGATTTTTCCTTCTGACCCATAGCTTCCATTGATTGAAAGTGGATTTCCAGGAATGCCAAAAAATGTTTTGCCTGAGGAAGGTCTTTTGGATTTGTTATTGATCGCTCGTAAAGAACATGTATTCCACGATCCGATTTTTTAACTAACAGATGCAGCAAAATCGGATCCCACGAGGTTGTGTCGACGTCAATATTTTGTAATGCATGCAAGCATTCCTGTGTGACATCATGCAGCTGCTTAATGGTTGCTGCTGATGATCCGCCTGATGGTTGATCAAGCAGTTGTTGGATTAGTGTTGCGACAAGAACTCGCGTATTATTGTAGCGCTCTTGTAGCATTTTCCATGCTGTTTCATAATTGTCAGCTGTAGCGGAAAGGTGCCTTACCAGTTTCCCCGCTTCTCCTCCGACATTAGATTTAAGGTACCACATCCTTTGTACCGTGGGAATTTGCTGTTTGTCGACGAGTTGAGAAAACAGATCAAAGAATGTTCTCCATGTGAATAATTAATTAATGTTTCCAGATTGGTGTACGAATCCATGTCATATCCTTCTCTAAGTGGATCAGGAATCATTCACAAAAAAGACTATTCTAAATGCACAGTTACATTTGCATCCAGGAAAAAGGTCAAACCTTATCGCGGTTATTTCGATTAGCGAGGTTTTCCTTTTTTTCAGAAATTGAAACGAGTCTATGAATATTATGCGGCCGAATGTATGTAAGGGATAATTTTATAAACACAGATATTGATGACCTGTAGGGAATGAAGCTGATTTTGGCATAGGTTTAGAATAATAATATAAGTATTTTCTCTCTATTATTTTTGTAGTTTTAAAACATATCCGACCTTAGCATTCATTTTCATTGTTTAAGGTGTTGGGCGTGTATTGCACCAATCAATTGGCCTTTTAGGTTTTCGATTTCATATTGACAATTTCCAACCGCTTTTCTAATACGAAATTTAAGCCATGGCTTGCAAAGTTTTGCGTTGATGCCTTTTGTAAAATTGCTTTGTACAAAGTTTTTTCTGAAAACTTCCTGTTCTGGTTTAAACATTACGTACCGAGTTCGTTTATTATACGAGCGTATATTTCTCTCGTAAGCGTCATGCAATTTGTTTTTCATCTTTTGATGACTAAGCTGCTTGTGTGCTGACTTCAGAAGTACCAGAGTTTCACCGTCGTCCATTGAGCCAAGTTTCTTTAGTATCTCGTATGCTTGTGCGTGAGTTATCATTTGAAATCCGGTTAGTGCGAAATATGGCGATGTTCCCGTAGATGAATGGACTGTTGCGCGTAGTGAACATTCGATTTTAGACTAATCGGATTGAAGATAACTTCTGATGCCGCTTAAAATAGTTTGATTGACCCTTTCACTCGCGTTGGCTTGGGGTGCATGTATAGCTGCTCTTAAATGTCTTACTCCATAAAGTTTAACCCTTATCCTGTGTAAGTGGGTCAAAACCAAAAAAATTCTTTTATTTCGCTTTATCTTGAAAAGTTATTAATATATTTTTCTGAAACTTTGTGACTTTTAATCATTCGAGAAGATGTATAGGATACAAAAAAAAAATAGTCCTATCACCTAACAGAGCGTCCCCATTAAAAAAGTAGCGTATAAGGTGTAAGCGGGTCAAAATTGCCCAATACAAATTGCATGATTATTTTTACGTTCATATGTATTTCTACTTGTACATTCATTTTTTTTTCAAATTACGTGATATTTGAATTTTTAAATTCAATGAAAAAGACTTTGCAGTTTGCAATTTTGGAATAAAACTAAGTAGGTCGTTCAAATTTTTGCCAAAATATTTTTTTTTTTAAAACTACTGTTATTTTAGAAATAAGAACTAAATTCAAGAAAATCATTTTTTACATATATTATTGAGAAATTTAGTTTAGTATGAATATTAATTTAGTCCGAATACAATTTCAAAGCGTGCGGTTGTTGTAAAAAGATTAAAAATGTCGCGATTGAACGAAAATTAAATTCATGATTTGTTATGTGAATCAGAAGATGATGAAATAGCTAACGATCTGTCAACAGATGAAGATGATGGTGTGATATCAGATATTGATTCCGTATATAATCAAAATGTATCAGATTTGAGTGAAAGTGATAGTGATGAAACCAATGATAATGAAATCACAGAGAACTTTATCTCTAAAGACGGAAAATACGTTTGGACAGACCAGATTCCAAATTTAGATAATGCTGGAAGACGTGCAGCTGAAAACATTATGGATACTAAACCTGGACCAACTGTTACGAGAATGACTTCTATAGAATCATCCTTCGATTTACTTATCGTTAAAATTATCATAGATATGACTAATTTACATTGGAATATGTTTTTTGCGATTTAGGCACTTCATATTTATTTTTGTAATTTAGGAGTTTCTGTATATGGCGAAAACTGGAAGCCAGTTGACGAGATATCAATGAAGGCGTATTTTGGTATCCTTTTGTTGGCTGGTGTATTTCGTTCGCATGGTGAAGCTTTGGAAAACTTATGGGATGATCGAAACGGACGACCTATTTTCAAAGCAACTATGCCTCTTTATAGATTTCAAAACATAACAAGAGTAATCCGTTTTGATAAAAAAAACCGATAGAATAGAAAGATGCGCTCGTGATAAGCTTGCTCCAATAAGAAACCTTTGGGATCGATGGGAATATAATTTACGGAAACTGTATAATCCTGGTCCATGCGTTACAATTGATGAGCAATTAGTTACATTTCGAGGAAGATGTCCCTTCAAACAATCTATACACTAATTATGCATGGTCAATGCATGTGTATACAGGTAAGGACAGAAATTGCCAACCAGAAAAAAATCAAGGACGTCGCGTAGTTTTGGATTTGGTAAAGGATTTAAAAGGTAGAAATGTCACCTGTGACAATTTTTTTTACTTCCCATGAACTTGGAATTGAGCTGTTAAAAAGAAAACTTACAGTTGTTGGTACCGTTCGAAAAAACAAAACCTTCCTTCCACCTAAGTTCACCGACCTAAAAGGAAAACCACAACATTATTCACAATTCCTTTTTGATGTAATCAACAATACCACAATTGTGTCATGTGTACCAAAAAAGAATCGTGCTGTCATTCTATATAGTACTTTACATCATAGCGCTGAAATTGTTTCTGATACCAAGAAACCCGAAATGATCCATTTTTACAACGGAACGAAGTCCGGCGTAGATAAATTTGATCAATTAGTCCGCAACTATACTTGCAAGCGTCGATCAAATAGGTGGCCACAATCCTTATTTTACAACATGTTGGACATTTCCGCATATAATGCATTTGTTATCCATACTGCCATTGACGCAGAATGGAACAAACAAAAACACTTTCGACGTCGTCTTTTTTTGGAAGAATTAGGTAATGCCCTTGTCCATGATGAAATATCACGTCGTTCCACAATGCCGAGAAGCAGTTTTGCCAAGTCGACTGTACGAAGTTTGCAGAAGGAGGATAAAGTGGTTGAGAAGAGCGCTCTAAAGAGGGGCCGATGCTATATATGCCCCCAACGTTCATCCAGTACAAAATATTCAAACAAATGTACGAACTGCAATAATTTTATTTGCAAAAGTCATTCAAATGTAATATTTTCATGTGAAAACTGTAAAAATGATACATAATTTAATGTTTTTATAATAAATTAGTATTGGGCAAAATTGACCCACTTACATCTTATACGTTATTTTTTTTTACACGGGATAAGGGTTAAATAATTATTGGAAAAAATCTGATGCAAATTGCTTTCCATTATCTGAGTGTATGATTTCAGGGACTCAGAATTTATGAAATATTTCCTCTATTAAGAACTTATTAATCGATTTTGCAGTCGCTTTATGCATCGCTTTCAAAATGAAAAATTTTGTTTTGTGATCAAGTACGATAAAAATGTACGCATTGCCTGACTTTCTACGCGGATACGGTCCCAGACAGTGGACATATATTTTTCGAAAAGGTATTTGCATTATTATCTCTTTACCCATAGCTGATCTTGTTGTTTGTTTAGGATGTTTGATCTCTTTACAAATATCACATTCTTTAACAAAATTGAGTATTTGTTTAACCATAGATGGCCAATAAAAATTCTCTCTTATATTGTGCAAGGTCTTAGCTGTTCCACCATGTGAAGTATTTTGTATATGTGATTTTTTTATCACTTCATTGGTTAATCCTTCCGGAGGCCATATTTTCCAGCAGTCACCTTCGCTATCGACATCGTCACGGTTGAATTTGAGTCTCTTATAAATAATACCTTCACAAACCTTAAGATCCGGTATTCGTTCTCGATTTTGTTCAATCGTATCAATAATCGATAAATATTTTTCGGTTTTAAACTCTTCAGAGTTAAAATCAATTACTTTTGAATTATCTGCTGCGATCTTCTCCATGTCTAGCCTTGACAACATATCCGGAACGACGTTTTTGAAACCTTTTCTGTATCCAATAGAAAATTTGTAGCCCTGGAGCTTCAAACTCCATCGTGCCAGTCTTCCATTAAGGTCTTGCTGTCTCATTAGACATTGAAGGCTTGAATGGTCATTGATTACCGTAAAATCCATCAGTTCAATATACTGTCGAAACCTTTCGATGGCTAACAGTACCGCTAGACACTCTTTTTCCGTTGTAGAGTAATTCTTTTGAGTTTTTGAAACAACTCGGCTCCTATACCTACATTCGAGGCGTCGCATTGGACAAAAAAGGTCTTCTAAAATCGGGGCTCGAAAGAACTGGGCTCAAAATTAAGCGTTGTTTCAGCTCTTCAAATGCTTTATCTGCTTCAGGTGAAAAAAGAATTTAGTAGATTTTTTTAACGTGTCCGCGATAGATGCCGTAAGGGTTGAAAAATCAGGAATGAAACTTTCGAACGTTCTTTGGTATTTTCGAGGGCTTTATAATCAAAATTGCCGCAACCTTACTGGAATCTGGTTTTATTATGCCACCTCCAACGATGTAACCGAGGTATCTTAGCTCTTTGTAGCAGAATTTGGATTTTTCCATATTAATTGTTAAGCCTGCAGCGGTTAGTTTTTCACCAACGATTTGTAACATTTCCATATGTGATTTGAAATCTGGTGACACAACCAATATATCGTCTAACTACACAAAGATTCGGTCTTTTAGTTCAGAAGGGACTACCTTGTCCATCATACGGCATAGGCATTGCGCAGCGTTGCATAGTCCAAATGTCATCGCTTTGAACTGATAATGTGGCCTTGCTTGGACGGTGAATGCAGTCTTTGCTCGACTTGATTCTTCCAATGGAATTTGCCAGAATGCGTCTTTTAAATCGATGGCTGATATATAATGTGTATCTCCCAATCTAGCTAATAATCCGTCGATGTTCGGGAGCGGATAGGCGTCTTTTTTTGTTACTTTATTTAACTCTCGCGCATCTAGACATAATCGGTTCTTTCCAGGCTTCATAACCAAGGTTGTGCGGCTGTTCCATTCAGCATCTTTGGCAATTTCAATTACATCTAATTCGATCATTCGGGGCAATTCAACGAATATTAGTTTTTGTACCGCAGGGCTGACTGGGTAGTATCGCATCTTTTTCGGTGGAGCGTCTCCAGTATCAGTTACATGTTTTTCAAAAGTTGTTTTTCCAAGTTCATGTTGAGTATAACATTTGAAAGCCAGTTTGACATTTTCGAGCACCGTGGTCTGTTCTGTTATCAACTGGTGTATTTTGGTAAAGCAAATTGATATGCCAAATCTTTGCCAAAAATCATAACCTAAAATTAAAGTCTTGCTTAAATTAGGAACTAGATAAAAAATCATTTTCTGGATTTTATCAACGCATTGTACCGCAACATTAACTTTGCGTACTATATCGTGGTTTCTGCCATCGGCAGAAAGGTAATTTAAAAGACGCCATTCATTCCTCTAGCTTTTTGAATACTATTTTTACCTAAGCAGCTTACAGAAGCTCCACTGTCCATAAGTCCTTTAAATTCTAGGCCATTTATCGTTTTCTATATTAAGGCAGGCAGATGCTATTTCTTTTCTTTCTTGTTTTTTTCGCGCAAATCCTGTTCTAGCCTTCTGATGTTTGCGCTTAATTCAGGTTTGAAATCTATACAAATCTGTTCTCTTTTCATATTATATTTACTTAATGTTTCTTGATATGGTATGATGTTTTTGACTCTATTCATGGGTTTTATGGCAGGTATACTTTCTTTACGTAAAAATTTAATTTGGTTTTTATCAATATCGGGGTTTATTTTTCGATTTTCTAATATAATATTACTTATATTTTCGGTTGCAACATTTTTGGTTAAGTTAATATGATTAATGTCGTAGTTGCTGGTTTATGAATCATCTTTTTCATTTTTCAATTGTTTCACTGAGCCTGGTTTTGCTGTAAACATGTCGGCCCAGGTTTCACCATGTTCTTCTGTAAGTTTCCTACACATCTAGGACATTTTGGGGTGATTGCTCCATCTAAGCCACATTTGTAGCAAAACAGGTTGCGTTGCTCGAGAGTGCAATCCATGAAGGAATGTCCGGAATTCTTACAGTTACAGCATGTAAGTTGTTTGGCTGGGGTGGTGTTGTGCCTCAATGGTTCAATTTCAAAATTTTCTTTGTTCGGCAATGGCTCGGTAAAATTGATTTCACTGATGCGTCGAAAATTCTGTGGTTGTGGCCGATTAATAGTCCTTTTCGCGATGTTTCGTTCCGCTCTCCGGCATTCATATAACAGCTCGTCGACGTTTTCGATTTCAATCGGATATATGAGCTGAGCGAGTCCGTCTTTTAAATTACCTTTAATGATGCGAACCAATTCGTATTCGTGGATCTGAGAACGTATCTGGTTCTTTAATTTTATAATTTCTGTAATGTAGGTATCAGCTGTTTCAGAAGGTCTTCTTTCTAAAATTTTTCGCTGTATTTCGAAATCGCTTTCGAAGCTGCGGAATTTTCCTATCAAATTATACTTAAAAACGTCCCATTGGCAAAAAGGATTTTGACGGCGGAAGGTCCAGAACCATTCGTAAGCTCTTCCGGTCAATAGATGATGAAAACCTTTCATCAAAACGTCCCAGGAGCAGTTGTAATCTTCCCTCAATGCTTCTACATGAAACACAAAGTCTTCCACGCTGAAGGTTTTATTGGAGCCGTCGAATTTTATCCCCCATTTTTCCAACTGGAGAGGGGTGTTTGTTTGTTGGGCAACATTATGGTAGCGCGGTGTAAGCGTTGATTGAACATGATTATGCAATGGTTGCGGGCGAAGTTGTTGATTTTGTTGTGGAACATTCCAAATAACAGGCTCGTTGTGGTTGTCTCTATTTTGTGGTCCGAACGAATTGTTGTTGTCAAATGAAGAGTTTCTTTCCGACCTAAGAGATTCTCTCACTATTCGTGATATCATCACCGTTAAATTTTGCTCCATTTGTCTCATTATCGTGGCTTGTGCTGCACCTACAGAAGCACTGACATATTCTCTCTTGGTTGGCAGAACTGTTGTGTCTAGACCTGAACTAGATTGTATAGAATATCGTGAATCTCGTTAACCTTACTGGAGGCGGTATCTAAATCTCGTGGTAATGTGTTATTTCTAGCTGCGATTCTCTCTGAAACTCTCGAAGGTGGTCCAGGCATATTGCGAAACCAGATTAATTTTTGTGATTTACCTTCGCGGTGGTATCTTAAGTTCCCTGAAAAAGCAATATAAAAAAATTAGTCAGAAAAAAATTTTCTATTCGAAATCTAAGTATTTCATCAACAGAGTTAGATGAAACTTGACCGGTTTCGAACAAATAGTTTTAAATGATTAACAAAATAAAGTTTTGGGTGTGGACGATATTTTCCTTCGGGAAATTATCCGGTGTATTGGTGTATCGCTAAAAAAAAGTTTCTATACTGCCACAGATTCTGAGAGTGATGAAATTTTCAAGATTTATATCACTTGTTGTTCGAATTTACTTGAAATTTAAAAAAAAGCGCATAAACAGATTGCAACAGATCGAATATTGGATGGTGACTATAATTTGATTAAATGTTTGGTTGTCAACTCTTAATAATTACTGTTTAGTCAAAAGTTGCTCAAATTTATAAAAAAAAATTCAATGGTGAGAATTGTCGGTTTTTGTTTACAAGTTACAATAGATTACAACGTAAAGTTAACCTCCCAAACTCATCTCTAGTTATAACAAAAACAGCAGCTAATGGACACCTAGCTATATAGCCTTCTGGTTCATGTCTTCGATCTGACCTGGTTGGCTTCCCAATGTTCGAAAATTATTAATGAAAACGTTGCTACGCAGGCATAGCACTGTGTGTACCTTCCGGGACATCCGTAATCTATAATAACTTCTCCTATTGAGCGAAAAGTCGAGGCATTTTTTTTTAATACCAAATTGTCATTATTGTCTCAGATTAAACTCCCTAAATCATCTCTAATTACAGCAAAAACAGCAGCTAATGTACACATAGCTATGTAGCATTTAAGTACATGTCTTCTGTATTCGCTACAATTCGATAAGATCTGGTTGGTTTATCGTAGACGGTTGTGGTAAAGATGAGAATTCATCGTCTGAAGAAAAAAAATCTGACAAGCCGCACGTTTGTGATATTTTTGTGACATTTGATTACCGATTGTGTGCGTGAAGCAGCTGAATGGGTTCTTCCTTCCTTCTTATTTTCCGCTACGGTTCGTCAACAAAAATATTATGATCGTGCCATACAAAAAAATACGTGAAGTTTAAAAGGAAACTCACACGTGAAAACTTGTCGTACAAAGTACGGGACAAATAAAAAAACTATTGATTTTAGACAGACTACCGACATTTCTCACCACCTATCACATCTACACCATTGAACAGGTTCCAACTTTAACTTTCCTGGTGTGTAGGGCTTTGATGGAGTTTACCCTACACAGGCTTGCCCTCCCCTATATGACGTTTTACCGCCATCCGTGACAATATCATCGCCTTAAAATAATTTGGATATTGTCCCTAAGATACATACTTTACCAATTAGTCAGTATGACTACATTTCAACCAATGGTCCACACAATTAGCACATTTTAGTGTTGAACTTTCAGATTTACAATTTTTTTATTTGTCTTTATGTTAGAACTAAATACAATCATAACTATAGCTATTAACAGGGTAATTTAGTTAAATTGATTGTAGGCCAAATAAAAGGTATAAGGAATTATAGTTTAATCTTTTATCGCTATGGAAGTTAAGCGCTGGCAACAAAATAAATTTTACCATGGACTTCATTAGACCACGGTTGTGGCTCCAATCGTTATATCGCTAACAAGACTTTATTTTGGCCATACAGATTCTAAAAACTAAAAAAAACGTATTCTTAACTATAGGTTACGGGTCTTAAATATATTCCTCTACAACGTTAAGTCTTATATAATTCTATTTTTCTTAGATTAAGTACATTATTTATATTAATTGATTTTTGTTTTTTTGTGGTTGGTTTTGGTAACTTAAATACATTTTATTTTACATATAAGTTATTATTTTTTTTTTTTGCTTTTGTCTTTTTCATGTATGTAAGAACAAACTTTAATATCTCTCTTTTCTTGGTTTTTTTATTATAATTTTTTTTTTAAATTTATCGATTTAGTATCAATATCGATTTAGTATAATAAACACTTAAAAATCACTCTGCTTACTCGAGGCGTAGTTTATGTGGCTGCAGCCTTGTAGTTAAGGTTGTGGTTTCTGCTCTTTCTTTCGCTGTTGATCTGGCTTACTATTCGGAAGACTATCTTATACAAACAATATGATTTACATTTGCAAGCTGGTTTTTTTTTAGTTATCTTTGTTTTGTGTTTAGTTTTACAGGGTAAAAAGTTTGGGGTTTTTATTTTCTACTTTTTCTTCTATTTAATTTTTTTTTATTTTTTCTTTTACAACTTTTGTTAGTTATGTTTCCTTCATTTTAAAATACAACAATTCAAGATTCTCAATCTTTTTTTTAATTGTTTTAATTCTTCCAAAATTTCTAGTTCTCTTTTTTTTTTTTTGATTTGACTTGTTTCATTTTTTCTTACATATTTTCTTGTCATATATTTAGGTTTTTTCAGTCTTTTCTTTTTTTATTCTTTTAGGTTATGTTCAACACAAAATTAGAATGTTTCGTGGGGTATTATATTACCTCGTCATAAAAAAATGTCCTCTAAATTTTGAGGTATAGTTTGTAATGTTTTTTTTTTTGTGGATATTTCTTTTTTTTATATTCTACTTGTTGCACTCCCTACAGAAACGATTGCTGTATTTATAAAGTGATACTGGTTTTTCAGATTTACTGTGATATATAAGTGAAGACTTAGTTTTTGTTTATGATTTTATGAAAGTTGTATAAATTGCGATAAATTTCACTAAGTTGATTTATTAAAGATGTATGCTAAAGGCGTTCGACACCACCAAACTTTCGCCATGTTGAAAAAAAAGGAATGGTCAGATTTGCTATATGGAAGCACATGTCCATCAGAATAGCGAGTTTTACCTTAACCTCTTGTCTTTTTTTTTATTTTTTACTGAATTGAATTTTATTTTTTTTTTTAATAAAAGTTTGTGAACAATTTATTGTCTTGTTGCTCCCGTGGCTTGTAAGTTGTTGAATATTAAATATCTGCCGAGAATTGAACAAGATTTATTTTGTTACACGTGGAACTGTTCGAAAATCAAGTTGCCTTTTTCCGAGCAGACTTGCGTCGATTTATCTCCCACGCTCGAATGTATTTTTAGCGCGTCATCAAACAACGCTATCCCTCTTATTTTCTTCCTTTTTTTTTTGTTGTCCTCGTGACTCCATCGACCGCCACGTATCTTTCAATGTTATCTTTGTCAAAACCTTCGTTAGGTTTTGTTTTCGAAGTATGACAAATACCCTGATCACTACATGTCATTGTGACTTAAAACAAACATGCTAAAAAAAACGCTAGATGGAGGTTTTTTCTTCTTTTTGTTTTTTTATTGTCAAATATTTACAAATGATTTTAATTAAAAGGACAAAAAAGGGAATGACAATAAGGGTAGCCGTCACAAACAAATTCTTATTTAACCAATAGAGCACAAAAAGTATGTTTTAAAAATTTTACTTCAAAGCCGATAGATGTAATGTCGGGAGTACCACAAGGCAGCCATCTTGGACCGCTTCTTTTTTCTCTGTTTATAAACGATCTTCCGAATGTTATTCGTTTTTCAAACATCTTGATGTATGCGGATGCTGTCAAAATTTTCTTCTGTTATAATCAACACTATGATCATGTTTTTCTCCAAAATGGAGATGATTTTTCCTTTGAAGATGATTTTTCCTTCTGACCCATAGCTTCCATTGATTGAAAGAGGGTTTCCAGGAATACCAAAAAATGTTTGACCTGAGGAAGGTCTTTTGGATTTGTTATTGATCGCTCGTAAAGAACATGTATTCCACGATCCGATTTTTTAACTAACAGATGCAGCAAAATCGGGTCCCAAGAGGTTGTGTCGACGTCAATATTTTGTAACGCATGCAAGCATTCCTGTGTGACATCATGCAGCTGCTTAATGGTTGCTGCTGATGATCCGCCTGATGGTTGATCAAGCAGTTGTTGGATTAGTGTTGCGACAAGAACTCGCTTATTATTGCAGCGCTCTTGTAGCATTTTCCATGCTGTTTCATAATTGTCAGCTGTAGCGGAAAGGTGCCTTATCAGTTTCCCCGCTTCTCCTCCGACATTAGATTTAAGGTACCACATCTTTTGTACCGTGGGAATTTGCTGTTTGTCGACGAGTTGAGAAAACAGATCAAAGAATGTTCTCCATGTGAATAATTAATTAATGTTTCCAGATTGGTGTACGAATCCATGTCATATCCTTCTCTAAGTGGATCAGGAATCATTCACAAAAAAGACTATTCTAAATGCACAGTTACATTTGCATCCAGGAAAAAGGTCAAACCTTATCGCGGTTATTTCGATTAGCGAGGTTTTCCTTTTTTCAGAAATTGAAACGAGTCTATGAAAATTATGCGGCCGAATGTATGTAAGGGATAATTTTATAAACACAGATATTGATGACATGTAGGGAATGAAGCTGATTTTGGCATAGGTTTAGAATAATAATATAAGTATTTTCTCTCTATTATTTTTGTAGTTTTAAAACATATCCGACCTTAGCATTCATTTTCATTGTTTAAGGTGTTGGGCGTGTATTGCACCAATCAATTGGCCTTTTAGGTTTTCGATTTCATATTGACAATTTCCAACCGCTTTTCTAATACGAAATTTAAGCCATGGCTTGCAAAGTTTTGCGTTGATGCCTTTTGTAAAATTGCTTTGTACAAAGTTTTTTCTGAAAACTTCCTGTTCTGGTTTAAACATTACGTACCGAGTTCGTTTATTATACGAGCGTATATTTCTCTCGTAAGCGTCATGCAATTTGTTTTTCATCTTTTGATGACTAAGCTGCTTGTGTGCTGACTTCAGAAGTACCAGAGTTTCACCGTCGTCCATTGAGCCAAGTTTCTTTAGTATCTCGTATGCTTGTGCGTGAGTTATCATTTGAAATCCGGTTAGTGCGAAATATGGCGATGTTCCCGTAGATGAATGGACTGTTGCGCGTAGTGAACATTCGATTTTAGACTAATCGGATTGAAGATAACTTCTGATGCCGCTTAAAATAGTTTGATTGACCCTTTCACTCGCGTTGGCTTGGGGTGCATGTATAGCTGCTCCTAAATGTCTTACTCCATAAAGTTTAAATAATTATTGGAAAGAATCTGATGCAAATTGCTTTCCATTATCTGAGTGTATGATCTCAGGGACTCCGAATTTATGAAATATTTCCTCTATCAAGAACTTATTAATCGATTTTGCAGTCGCTTTATGCATCGCTTTCAAAATGACTAATTTTGTTTTGTGATCAAGTACGATAAAAATGTACGCATTGCCTGACTTTGTACGCGGATACGGTCCCAGACAGTCGACATATATTTTTCGAAAAGGTATTTGCATTATTATCTCTTTACCCATTGCTGATCTTGTTGTTTGTTTAGGATGTTTGATCTCTTTACAAATATCACATTCTTTAACAAAATTGAGTATTTGTTTAACCATAGATGTCCAATAAAAATTCTCTCTTATATTGTGCAAGGTCATAGCTGTTCCACCATGTGAAGTATTTTGTATATGTGATTTTTTTATCACTTCATTGGTTAATCCTTCCGGAGGCCATATTTTCCAGCAGTCACCTTCGCTATCGACATCGTCACGGTTGAATTTGAGTCTCTTATAAATAATACCTTCACAAACCTTAAGATCCGGTATTCGTTCTCGATTTTGTTCAATCGTATCAATAATCGATAAATATTTTTCGGTTTTAAACTCTTCAGAGTTAAAATCAATTACTTTTGAATTATCTGCTGCGATCTCCTCCATGTCTAGCCTTGACAACATATCCGGAACGACGTTTTTGGAACCTTTTCTGTATCCAATAGAAAATTTGTAGCCCTGGAGCTTCAAACTCCATCGTGCCAGTCTTCCATTAAGGTCTTGCTGTCTCATTAGCCATTGAAGGCTTGAATGGTGATTGATTACCGTAAAATCCATCAGTTCAATATACTGTCGAAACCTTTCGATGGCTAACAGTACCGCTAGACACTCTTTTTCCGTTGTAGAGTAATTCTTTTGAGTTTTTGAAACAACTCGGCTCCTATACCTACATTCGAGGCGTCGCATTGGACAAAAAAGGTCTTCTAAAATCGGGGCTCGAAAGAACTGGGCTCAAAATTAAGCGTTGTTTCAGCTCTTCAAATGCTTTATCTGCTTCAGGTGAAAAAAGAATTTAGTAGATTTTTTTTAACGTGTCCGCGATAGATACTGTAAGGGTTGAAAAATCAGGAATGAAACTTTCGAATCTCCCAATCTAGCTAATAATCCGTCGATGTTCGGGAGCGGATAGGCGTCTTTTTTTGTTACTTTATTTAACTCTCGCACATCTAGACATAATCGGTTCTTTCCAGGCTTCATAACCAAGGTTGTGCGGCTGTTCCATTCAGCATCTTTGGCAATTTCAATTACATCTAATTCGATCATTCGGGCCAATTCAACGAATATTAGTTTTTGTACCGCAGGGCTGACTGGGTAGTATCGCATCTTTTTCGGTGGAGCGTCTCCAGTATCAGTTACATGTTTTTCAAAAGTTGTTTTTCCAAGTTCATGTTGAGTATAGCATTTGAAAGCCAGTTTGACATTTTCGAGCACGGTGGTCTGTTCTGTTATCAACTGGTGTATTTTGGTAAAGCAAATTGATATGCCAAATCTTTGCCAAAAATCATAACCTAAAATTAAAGTCTTGCTTAAATTAGGAACTAGATAAAAAATCATTTTCTGAATTTTATCAACGCATTGTACCGCAACATTAACTTTGCGTACTATATCGTGATTTCTGCCATCGGCTGTTTTAATTGATGACTTAAAGTTAATTATTTCGCCATTCATTTCTCTAGCTTTTTGAATACTATTTTTACCTAAGCAGCTTACAGAAGCTCCACTGTCCATAAGTCCTTTAAATTCTGGGCCATTTATCGTTTTCTATATTAAGGCAGGCAGATGCTATTTCTTTTCTTTCTTGTTTTTTCGCGCAAATCCTGTTCTAGCCTTCTGATGTTTGCGCTTAATTCAGGTTTGAAATCTATACAAATCTGTTCTCTTTTCATATTATATTTACTTAATGTTTCTTGATATGGTATGATGTTTTTGACTCTATTCATGGGTTTTATGGCAGGTATACTTTCTTTACGTAAAAATTTAATTTGGTTTTTATCAATATCGGGGTTTATTTTTCGATTTTCTAATATAATATTACTTATATTTTCGGTTGCAACATTTTTGGTTAAGTTAATATGATTAATGTCGTAGTTGCTGGTTTATGAATCATCTTTTTCATTTTTCAATTGTTTCACTGAGCCTGGTTTTGCTGTAAACATGTCGGCCCAGGTTTCACCATGTTCTTCTGTAAGTTTCCTACACATCTAGGACATTTTGGGGTGATTGCTCCATCTAAGCCACATTTGTAGCAAAACAGGTTGCGTTGCTCGAGAGTGCAATCCATGAAGGAATGTCCGGAATTCTTACAGTTACAGCATGTAAGTTGTTTGGCTGGGGTGGTGTTGTGCCTCAATGGTTCAATTTCAAAATTTTCTTTGTTCGGCAATGGCTCGGTAAAATTGATTTCACTGATGCGTCGAAAATTCTGTGGTTGTGGCCGATTAATAGTCCTTTTCGCGATGTTTCGTTCCGCTCTCCGGCATTCATATAACAGCTCGTCGACGTTTTCGATTTCAACCGGATATATGAGCTGAGCGAGTCCGTCTTTTAAATTACCTTTAATGATGCGAACCAATTCGTATTCGTGGATCTGAGAACGTATCTGGTTCTTTAACTTTATAATTTCTGTAATGTAGGTATCAGCTGTTTCAGAAGGTCTTCTTTCTAAAATTTTTCGCTGTATTTCGAAATCGCTTTCGAAGTTGCGGAATTTTCTTATCAAATTATACTTAAAAACGTCCCATTGGCAAAAAGGATTTTGACGGCGGAAGGTCCAGAACCATTCGTAAGCTCTTCCGGTCAATAGGTGATGAAAACCTTTCATCAAAACGTCCCAGGAGCAGTTGTAATCTTCCCTCAATGCTTCTATATGAAACACAAAGTCTTCCACGCTGAAGGTTTTATTGGAGCCGTCGAATTTTATCCCCCATTTTTCCAACTGGAGAGGGGTGTTTGTTTGTTGGGCAACATTATGGTAGCGCAGTGTAAGCGTTGATTGAACATGATTATGCAATGGTTGCAGGCGATGTTGTTGGTTTTGTTGTGGAACATTCCAAATATCAGGTTCGTTGTGGTTGTCTCTATTTTGTGGTCCGAACGAATTGTTGTTGTCAAATGAAGAGTTTCTTTCCGACCTAAGAGATTCTCTCACTATTCGTGATATCACCACCGTTAAATTTTGCTCCATTTGTCTCATTATCGTGGCTTGTGCTGCACCTACAGAAGCACTGACATATTCTCTCAGGCTTAGTCCGTCCACGTTTATTGGCATGTCTGGATCTACGTTTTCAGCTAGTGTAGGCAGTCTGGGGTTTCCCTGGGCCATCCTGGAGAATTCTCTTCGGATCTATCGTGCTGTCAAGCTGCTGTATTCAGGTGTAGGAATCGAACTGCGATTAGATTCGGGTGACGAAGTTTTATGGGGACCTAACTCTCGCGGAAAACGTAAAGATAAGTAAGGGGTTACAAGGTTGGTTGGCAGAACTGTTGTGTCTAGACCTGAACTAGATTGTATAGAATTTGGATCTGACATATCGTGGATCTCGTTAACCTTACTGGAGGCGGTATCTAAATCTCGTGGTAATGTGTCATTTCTAGCTACGATTCTCTCTGAAACTCTCGAAGGTGGTCCAGGCATATTGCGAAACCAGATTAATTTTTGTGATTTACCTTCGCGGTGGTATCTTAAGTTCCCTGAAAAAGCAATATAAAAAAATTAGTCAGAAAAAAATTTTCTATTCGAAATCTAAGTATGTATTTCATCAACAGAGTTAGATGAAACTTGACCGGTTTCGAGCAAATAGTTTTAAATGATTAACAAAATAAAGTTTTGGGTGTGGACGATATTTTCCTTCGGGAAATTATCCGGTGTATTGGTGTATCGCTAAAAAAAAGTTTCTATACTGCCACAGATTCTGAGAGTGATGAAATTTTCAAGATTTGTATCACTTGTTGTTAAAAAAAAGCGCATAAACAGATTGCAACAGATCGAATATTGGATGGTGACTATAATTTGATTAAATGTTTGGTTGTCAACTCTTAATAATTACTGTTTAGTCAAAAGTTGCTCAAATTTATAAAAAAAAATTCAATGGTGAGAATTGTCGGTTTTTGTTTACAAGTTACAATAGATTACAACGTAAAGTTAACCTCCCAAACTCATCTCTAGTTATAACAAAAACAGCAGCTAATGGACACCTAGCTATATAGCCTTCTGGTTCATGTCTTCGATCTGACCTGGTTGGCTTCCCAATGTTCGAAAATTATTAATGAAAACGTTGCTACGCAGGCATAGCACTGTGTGTACCTTCCGGGACATCCGTAATCTATAATAACTTCTCCTATTGAGCGAAAAGTCGAGGCATTTTTTTTTAATACCAAATTGTCATTATTGTCTCAGATTAAACTCCCTAAATCATCTCTAATTACAGCAAAAACAGCAGCTAATGTACACATAGCTATGTAGCATTTAAGTACATGTCTTCTGTATTCGCTACAATTCGATAAGATCTGGTTGGTTTATCGTAGACGGTTGTGGTAAAGATGAGAATTCATCGTCTGAAGAAAAAAAATCTGACAAGCCGCACGTTTGTGATATTTTTGTGACATTTGATTACCGATTGTGTGCGTGAAGCAGCTGAATGCGGAAAAGGCACGTATAGTAGCTCAACTGTGGCTCGCCGGAAGAATGGGTGGGTTCTTCATTCCTTCTTATTTTCCGCTACGGTTCGTCAACAAAAATATTATGATCGTGCCATACAAAAAATTAGTGAAGTTTACAAGGAAACTCACACGCGAAAACTTGTCGTACAAAGTACGGGACAAATAAAAAAACTATTGATTTCAGACAGACTACCGACATTTCTCACCACCTATCACATCTATACCATTGAACAGGTTCCAACTTTAACTTTCCTGGTGTGTAGGGCTTTGATGGAGTTTACCCTACACAGGCTTGCCCTCCCCTATATGACGTTTTACCGCCACCCGTGACAATATCACCGCCTTAAAAAAATTTGGATATTGTCCCTAAGATACATACTTTACCAATTAGTCAGTATGACTACATTTCAACCAATGGTCCACACAATTAGCACATTTTAGTGTTGAACTTTCAGATTTACAATTTTTTTATTTGTCTTTATGTTAGAACTAAATAAAATCATAACTATAGATATTAACAGGGTAATTTAGTTAAAATGATTGTAGGCCAAATAAAAGGTATAAGGAATTATAGTTTAATCTTTTATCGCTATGGAAGTTAAGCGCTGGCAACAAAATAAATTTTACCATGGACTTCATTAGACCACGGTTGTGGCTCCAATCGTTATATCGCTTACAAGACTTTATTTTGGCCATACAGATTCTAAAAACTAAAAAAAACGTATTCTCAACTATAGGTTACGGGGCTTAAATCTACTCCTCTACAACGTTAAGTCTTATATAATTCTATTTTTCTTAGATTAACTACATTATTTATATTAATTGATTTTTGTTTTTTTGTGGTTGGTTTTGGTAACTTAAATACATTTTAGTTTACATATAAGTTATTATTTTTTTTTTTTTGCTTTTGTCTTTTTCATGTATGTAAGAACAAACTTTAATATCTCTCTTTTCTTGGTTTTTTTATTATAATTTTTTTTTTATATTTTATCGATTTAGTATCAATATCGATTTAGTATATATAAACACTTAAAAATCACTCTGCTTACTCGAGGCGTAGTTTATGTGGCTGCAGCCTTGTAGTTAAGGTTGTGGTTTCTGCTCTTTCTTTCGCTGTTGATCTGGCTTACTATTCGGAAGACTATCTTATACAAACAATATGATTTACATTTGCAAGCTGGTTTTTTTTTTAGTTATCTTTGTTTTGTGTTTAGTTTTACAGGGTAAAAAGTTTGGGGTTTTTATTTTCTACTTTTTCTTCTATTTAATTTTTTTTTATTTTTTCTTTTACAACTTTTGTTAGTTATGTTTCCTTCATTTTAAAATACAACATTTCAAGATTCTCAATCTTTTCTTTTTAATTGTTTTAATTCTTCCAAAATTTCTAGTTCTCTTCTTTTTTTTTTTGATTTGACTTGTTTAATTTTTTCTTACATATTTTCTTGTCATATATTTAGGTTTTTTTCAGTCTTTTCTTTTTTTATTCTTTTAGGTTATGTTCAACACAAAATTAGAATGTTTCGTGGGGTATTATATTACCTCGTCATAAAAAAATGTCCTCTAAATTTTGAGGTATAGTTTGTAATGTTTTTTTTTTTTGTGTGGATATTTCTTTTTTTTTATATTCTACTTGTTGCACTCCCTACAGAAACGATTGCTGTATTTATAAAGTGATACTGGTTTTTCAGATTTACTGTGATATATAAGTGAAGACTTAGTTTTTGTTTATGATTTTATGAAAGTTGTATAAATGGCGATAAATTTCACTAAGTTGATTTATTAAAGATGTATGCTAAAGGCGTTCGACAACACCAAACTTTCGCCATGTTGCAAAAAAAGGAATGGTCAGATTTGCTATACGGAAGCACATGTCCATCAGAATAGCGACTTTTGCCTTAACCTCTTGTCTTTTTTTTATTTTTTACTGAATTGAATTTTATTTTATCGGTTTTTTTTTTAAATAAAAGTTTGTGAACAATTTATTGTCTGCCGAGAATTGAACAAGATTTATTTTGTTACACGTGGAACTGTTCGAAAATCAAGTTGCCTTTTTCCGAGCAGACTTGCGTCGATTTATCTCCCACGCTCGAATGTATTTTTAGCGCGTCATCAAACAACGCTATCCCTCTTATTTTCTCTCTTTTTTTTTGTTGTCCTCGTGACTTCATCGACCGCCACGTATCTTTCAATGACATCTTTGTCAAAACCTTCGTTAGGTTTTGTTTTCGAAGTATGACAAATACCCTGATCACTACATGTCATTGTGACTTAAAACAAACATGCTAAAAAAAACGCTAGATGGAGGTTTTTCTTCTTTTTGTTTTTTTATTGTCAAATATTTATAAATGATATTAATTAAAAGGACAAAAAAAAGAATGACAATAAGGGTAGCCGTCACAAACAAATTCTTATTTAACCAATAGAGCACAAAAGGTATGTTTTAAAAATTTTACTTCAAAGCCGATAGATGTAATGTCGGGAGTACCACAAGGCAGCCATCTTGGACCGCTTCTTTTTTCTCTCTTTATAAACGATCATCCGAATGTTATTCGTTTTTCAAACATCTTGATGTATGCGGATGCTGTCAAAATTTTCTTCTGTTATAATCAACACTATGATCATGTTTTTCTCCAAAATGGAGATGATTTTTCTTTTGAAGATGATTTTTCCTTCTGACCCATAGCTTCCATTGATTGAAAGAGGGTTTCCAGGAATGCCAAAAAATGTTTGACCTGAGGAAGGTTTTTTGGATTTGTTATTGATCGCTCGTAAAGAACATGTATTCCACGATCCGATTTTTTAACTAACAGATGCAGCAAAATCGGGTCCCAAGAGGTTGTGTCGACGTCAATATTTTGTAACGCATGCAAGCATTCCTGTGTGACGTCATGCAGCTGCTTAATGGTTGCTGCTGATGATCCGCCTGATGGTTGATCAAGCAGTTGTTGGATTAGTGTTGCGACAAGAACTCGCTTATTATTGTAGCGCTCTTGTAGCATTTTCCATGCTGTTTCATAATTGTCAGCTGTAGCGGAAAGGTGCCTTAGTTTCCCCGCTTCTCCTCCGACATTAGATTTAAGGTACCACATCTTTTGTACCGTGGGAATTTGCTGTTTGTCGACGAGTTGAGAAAACAGATCAAAGAATGTTCTCCATGTGAATAATCCCCATTGAATTGTGGTATAGTTACTTTAGGCAGCGGTAGTACGCTGTTTTGCTCATATTAGGTTCTTCATTCTGGAGCAATATTTGATGACATCTTAAAGTTTGTGATGATTAATGTTTCCAGATTGGTGTAAGAATCCATGTCATATCCTTCTCTAAGTGGATCAGGATTGTTTTTCCAAATTGAGAAATGCAAATTTTTGATTTGTTCCAACAGTTTTGCCTTCACAGTCATATATGTTGCTGTCGGGTCCATGACGAGCAATCGTTTCAGTGATCCTATCATCACATTTTGTCTTCTCATTGTAAAATTAATTGAGGAGAGGGGTGCTGTTGTGTCGCTGTTTTTCAATATTGTCCTGCTTGAAGCAGCATGGTATTGATTTGTTTCCACTGCCGGCCCATTCAGGGTTTCCATCATGGCTGTTTCAAAATTTTCTCGGTATTTAAATGCGAGTTCCGATATTTTTCGCAATACTTCTCGGTGAAGTATTTGTGGTCGGTAGGTGTGCTTTCGAGACACCGTATTTTGCTGTCGGTGGTTTCGAAATAAGACCATGCCGTATCTAATCTCCTGAGTCGTTCCTCATAGTACTGGACCGTCTTTGTGGAAGCTGAGTCCTTTTTTACGTTGCGAATTATGCCTTCAATTAAATCACCCGTTGTCTTTTGAGACGCTATGAGTTGATCGAACAAAGCCGTATTCGAGTCTTTTTGATCATTTTCCATTTTTAGGATTATGCCTTGTCCAAGCGAATGCACCAGGATAAGGACTTAATTGGAAGGCTGTTTTGCCGACTGAATTGTTTTAGTTTTTATTGTTTATTATCAAGGCGATACACCAAGATAATGTGAAAGTTAACGCAAGCACTTGAAACTTGGTTAGCCGGGGAAGTGAAGAAATGAACACAACAATGGTTTTAATGTTTCTCTTTTTATTGATTTGATTGACTCTTAAATATTAAATTATTGCTGGTTTACACTTTTACATTAATTTCTGTTTAGTTTATTTACTTTTACCAAATTATTACTGATTTACATTTTACATTAAATTGTGTTCGATTTTGGTGTGTTTGCTTTTAAAACTGGGCAATGACCTTTAGCGAAAACAAATTACTTGCACAATAATTTTAAAATGTGTATGACAGACTTGGACATAAAAAATACATAATAAATTCTAAGATGTGGTATACTTGTACATAATATTTAACGATAGCAATTAAATGCTGTCGTTTTGTATTTTATGCAAGAATATGTACACACACATGCACATCTGAAAGAAATTCTTTGCGAAGGTTGAACACAAGGGATGCTGTGTAAGAAAGGCAAACCAAACTGCAATGGTCGTTTTCTTTCTTTTGTTTACAACATTCGATTTTGAACTAGAATTGAATAACAATTGATTGTCATGGTTTTGTTGAACAAAATTTTTGAACTGGTAAAAACCATTAACCGCCCACGATTTTTCCGTTTTTTTTTTTATCATGGCTACGTATCCGCATAAAGAAAAGGAAGGTATATTTTGACAGTATGGATGATATGTTGGTGAGGCATGTCCAACTAAAGAAAATTCTAAATATTAAGATTCGGCACAGGTAAGTATTTTTTTATCTTTTCTTTCCAGCGGTGGTTTACTTGCTTAATGGGTTTGTATCTTTTTCAGGTATATTTCTTTTGTAATATTACTTAGTTAGTTTACTGTTATCTACCCAAACAGGGAATCTAAAAACGACGATTGTATCTCTATAGCCTGTGGATGTCGAGAGATAGTGTTTGCTGGTTTCGTCCGAATCTGTAAGACAGGTGTGTCTTATTTGTTGATAGTTTCATGGCTACCATGAGACTTTTTTTTATAATTTACTTTCGACTGGTTCGATTCTTAGCATGTGCCAATACGCATGTAAAATGAAAGTTGGCCTACAAATGGCAGATACCACGTTAGATGGTATTTGCATCAGCCAAACTTTCTAAGCTATGTGTTCTTTAAAAAAAAAAATTTTCGTTGGTTAATTTCTTTGGTTTCTTTTCAGGTTGTAACGGTTTTAAGACGGGTTCACAACTTGGTATACGTATGCAAATTGAGCTTGTTTTGAAATGGTGTCGACTCTTTCCGTCGGATATTTTCACCAGACAACCATCTAAGTTGATTTACATTTAAGTCAACAGCTAAGTGTTCTTATCAAAAAAAAAAAGAAATTTAGTTGTTTAATCTATATTTGGTTTGTTTTCAGGTGACCCTCGAGAAATCTTGCGATTTAGTAGGAGATAAAAGTATCAAAAAAAAAAAAAACTTGTGACTATTTCACCGTAGTGTCAGCTATGATGGCTGCAAAGATGGACAAGCAAAACCAATGAATACCTTTACAAGCAAGTCGAGGTTACAAGGAAATTTATGCTAAAAAAAGGCGACTCATTTTATATTAGATTGTGTCTATCGGAATCATATGCGAAATCTAATGTTATAATAAAAAAAAAACTATAAGAAATTTACATTACGGGTTGATGTTCAATCTCTTGCTTGTTAATGTATAGAAAATTTTTTTTTGCTCTCGTTAATGTATGTAAAGTCTGTAATGGTGCGGCGGTGGTGGAACTTCCGCTTCCGTTGGGTGGGGTCTTGCTCAGACCCAGGGAAACCGCACTACAATTGTTCACGTGCGATTTTAGAAAAAAACGGATGGCCATACTTACCTTGGGATTGGGGACGAGGTGTTCTGCCCCTTTTTCCCTCCCTACTTTGTTACCTATGATCCATCTTATTTGGAGGTAACCCACTTAAATGATATAAAAAATTTGGTTCGGTTTGGATTCCTACATTGGGTTATATAAAAAAATTTTTATTCTCCCTTCATTTAAGGGTTTTTAAAATTTTAAATTAATCCTGTCCACATTTTTAATTATAATAAGTTTTAACTTTTGCTATATTCAATTTTAGAAAAAATTTTACCTATAGAAAATTTTTAACTTTAAAAAAAAATTTTTTTTTTAATTTTAGAAAAATTTCAATTTTGGAAAATCTTTAATTTTTAGACATTTATATTTATATTTTTTTATAATTAGAAAAAATTTTTTTCTTTTATTTTCACAAAATTTGATATTTATACAAATTTTTTTTAATTAGAGAATTTCTTACAATAGAAAATTTTTGTTTTGTTTGATTTTATCATTAGACAAATATTAGGTTAATTTAATATTTATAGGAAAAATTTTAAGCTAAGGGAAATTGTAGCGAACTTTTATTATTAGGAACATTTTTATATTTAGGAAAATTTTAATCTTTTTTCTAATTTATTATATGAATAAGTATGTATACAAATTTGTTTCCTTTGACGAGTTTCATTTATATATAATTTCATATTTTTGTTTTAAGATATCTTTATAATTAATTATTAATTATTTATTGATATTATAATGATATAAAATATTTAATATTTAACAACTGAACGGTACTGTACTAACCAGACGATGTTTTAACTTATATATGTTCACTTTGATTGTGTTGACCTTTTCTCCTTGATGTTTATTTTATTGTTGTTTTTGATAAAGTTCTTCCTGCTGTGGAGATTATTGTTAACTTTTGTTCATATATGTTGTTGTATTTGATTGGGGACAGCGGCAGTTTAATAGATTTTCTTAAAAATTTTGTTTAATGTTCTCTTTACTTAATATTTTTTTGTTTAACACTTGAAATCTTATTTTCTTGTCCCTATTTTTCCAACTTTTTTTTTTTTTTTTTTGCAGAAACACGATTTTTGTACTCTCTCAGTTCGTAAAGAATTTGTATACAAATATGCATGTAAAATATATTTATAAAAATAAATCATTTATATTGGATTAATATTCAATAGACTTTTTTCTTTAACATTAGATTTTTTTTGTTGTAAATGTTTTATTTAATAAAAATTTCTTAAATTTTAAATTTCTTATTTAATAACTTAATTTTAATTTAATCTAAGGTTTTTCCTCAACCTTTCTTTACAAAATCCAAATTCAACTGCCCAAACAAAAATTATTTTCTTTCTATCAAACCTATCTTCATTCATTCATTCATTCATTCATCACAAGATAAAAACCTGTTTCCAAAAAAAAAATTCGCAACTATTCATTGAGACCATTCACACTCATTCATAATACTCTCTAGCGTTGAAAACACGCTCACTCCAGTATGACGACGAGAGTACGTGAAATCAATACAAGAACAAAAAGAAGTGGTTTGACCTGACTGATTGCAAAGTTTATGATTGAGTGAATGGACATAAAACAATAAAACAGGCAGTTGGTAACAAGAAAACCCAACATCAAGTGTTTTATTAAAGTGTACTGAAAACACAAAACAAACTTTTAAACAAATCACATACAGACGAAACGGTATTTTTTTTTTTGCAAAAATTTTACACTGCAAAATACATAAATAACGTTTCGTTTTAATGTGACTTGTATGTGCTGTTAAGTACAGTCATCACCAAAAATAAACGGCCGTCACAGTCCTTAAAATCAGATAAACCTAATTCAATCAGGGCTTTTGCTTTCGATGATAGTTTTTCAAATAAGGTGGAAATAAATTAATATCTTGCAATAAAAGTTTTCAGAGTCCGGGAATCATTCACAAAAAAGACTATTCTAAATGCACAGTTACATTTGCATCCAGGAAAAAGGCCAAACCTTATCGCGGTTATTTCGATTAGCGAGGTTTTCCTTTTTTCAGAAATTGAAACGAGTCAATGAAAATTATGCGGCCGAATGTATGTAAGGGATAATTTTATAAACACAGATATTGATGACCTGTAGGAATGAAGCTAATTTTGGCATAGGTTAAGAATAATAATATGAGTATTTTCTCTTTATTATTTTTGTAGTTTTAAAACATATCCAACCTTAGCATTCATTTTCATTGTTTAAGGTGTTGGGCGCATATTACACCAATCAATTGGCCTTTTAGGTTTTCGATTTCATATTAACAATTTCCAACCGCTTTTCTAATACGACATTTAAGCCATGGCTTGCAAAGTTTTGCGTTGATGCCTTTTGCAAAATTGCTTTGTACAAAGTTTTTTCTGAAAATTTCCTGTTCTGGTTTAAACATTACGTACCGAGTTCGTTTATTATACGAGCGTATATTTCTCTCGTAAGCGTCATGCAATTTGTTTTTCATCTTTTGATGAATAAGCTGCATGTGTGCTGACTTCAGAAGTACCAGAGTTTCACCGTCGTCCATTGAGCCAAGTTCCTTTAGTATCTCGTATGCTTGTGCGTGAGTTGTCATTTCAAATCCGGTTAGTGCGAAATATGGCGATGTTCCCGTAGATGAATGGACTGTTGCGCGTAGTGAACATTCGATTTTAGACAAATTTTCGTCCCATATAGACTGATCGGATTGAAGATAACTTCTGATGACGCTCAAAATAGTTTAATTAACCCTTTCACTCGTGTTGGCTTGGGGGCATGTATAGCTGCTCTTAAATGTCTTACTCCATAAAGTTTTAATAATTCTTGGAAAGAATCTGATGCAAATTGTTTTCCATTATCTGAGTGTATGATCTCAGGGACTCCGAAATTATGAAATATTTCCTCTATCAAGAACTTATTATTCAATTTTGTAGTCGCTTTATGCATCGCTTTCAAAATGACAAATTTTGTTTTGTGGTCAAGTACGATAAAGATGTACGCATTGCCTGACTTTGTACGCGGATACGGTCCCAGACAGTCGACATATATTTTTCGAAAAGGTCTTTGCATTATTAACTCTTTACCCATAGCTGATCTTGTTGTTTGTTTAGGATGTTTGATCTCTTTAAAAATATCACATTCTTTAACAAAATTGAGTGTTTGTTTAACCATAGATGGCCAATAAAAATTCTCTCTTATATTGTGCAAGGTCTTAGCTGTTCCACCATGTGAAGTATTTTGTATATGTCATTTTTTTATCACTTCATTGGTTAATCCATGTCTAGCCTTGACAACATATCCGGAACGACGTTTTTGGAACCTTTTCTGTATCCAATAGAAAATTTGTAGCCCTGGAGCTTCAAACTCTATCGTGCCGGTCTTCCATTAAGGTCTTGCTGTCTCATTAGCCATTGAAGGCTTGAATGGTCATTGATTACAGTAAAATCCATCAGTTCAATATACTGTCGAAACCTTTCGATGGCTAACAGTACCGCTAGACACTCTTTTTCCGTTGTAGAGTAATTCTTTTGAGCTGTATTCAATTTTCTAGAGAAGTATTCGATGGGGTGTTTTCCATTATTGTCGGCTTTTTGAAACAGCTCGGCTCCTATACCTACATTCGAGGCGTCGCATTGGACAAAAAAAGGGCTGCTAAAATCGGGGCTCGAAAGAACTGGGCTCAAAATTAAGCGTTGTTTCAGCTCTTCAAATGCTTTATCTGCTTCAGATGAAAAAGGAATTTAGTAGATTTTTTAACGTGTCCGTGATAGGTGCTGTAAGGGTTGAAAAACCAGGAATGAACCTGCGATACCATTCTACGGTTCCTAGAAACTTTCGAACGTCCTTTGGTTTTTTCGGGGGCTTTATAATCAAAATTGCCTCAACCTTACTGGAATCTGGTTTTATTTTGCCACCTCCAATGATGTAACCGAGGTATCTTAGCTATTTGTAGCAGAATTTTGGTTTTTCCATATTAATTGTTAAGCCTGCAGCGGTTAGTTTTTCACCAACGATTTGTAACATTTCCACATGTGATTTTAAATCTGGTGACACAACCAATATATCGTCTAAGTACACAAAGATTCGGTCTTTTAGTTCAGAAGGGACTACCTTGTCCATCATACGGCATAGGCATTGCGCAGCGTTGCATAGTCCAAATGGCATCACTTTGAACTGATAATGTGGCCTTGGTTGGACGGTGAATGCAGTCTTTGCTCGGCTTGATTCTTCCAATGGAATTTGCCAGAATGCGTCTTTTAAATCGATGGCTGATATATAATGTGTATCTCCCAATCTAGCTAATAATCCGTCGATGTTCGGGAGCGGATAGGCGTCTTTTTTTGTTAATTTATTTAACTCTCGCGCATCTAGACATAATCGGTTCTTTCCAGGCTTCATAACCAAGGTTGTGCGGCTGTTCCATTCAGTATTTTTTGGCAATTTTATTTACATCTAATTCGATCATTCGGGCCAATTCAGCGAATATTAGTTTTTGTACCGAAGGGCTGACTTGGTAGCATCGCATCTTTTTCGGTGGAGCGTCTCCAGTATCAGTTACATGTTTTTCCAAAGTTGTTTTTCCAAGTTCATGTTGAGTATAGCAATTGAAAGCCAGTTTGTCATTTTCGAGCACCGTGGTCTGTTCTGTTATCAACTGGTGTATTTTGGTATCCTCATGAGGTGCGATCTCATTTATTGAATTATTGTTAAAGCAAATTGATATGCCAAGTCTTTGCTAAAAATCATAACCTAAAATTAAAGTCTTACTTAAATTAGGAACTAGATAAAAAATCATTTTCTGGATTTTATCAACGCATTGTACCGCAACATTAACTTTGCGTACTATATCGTGATTTCTGCCATCGGCTGTTTTAATTGATGACTTAAAGTTAATTATTTCGCCATTCATTTCTCTAGCTTTTTGAATACTATTTTTACCTAAGCAGCTTACAGAAGCTCCACTGTCCATAAGTCCTTTAAATTCTGGGCCATTTATCGTTTTCTATATTAAGGCAGGCAGATGCTATTTCTTTTCTTTCTTGTTTTTTCGCGCAAATCCTGTTCTAGCCTTCTGATGTTTGCGCTTAATTCAGGTTTGAAATCTATACAAATCTGTTCTCTTTTCATATTATATTTACTTAATGTTTCTTGATATGGTATGATGTTTTTGACTCTATTCATGGGTTTTATGGCAGGTATACTTTCTTTACGTAAAAATTTAATTTGGTTTTTATCAATATCGGGGTTTATTTTTCGATTTTCTAATATAATATTACTTATATTTTCGTTTGCAACATTTTTGGTTAAGTTAGTATGATTAATGTCGTAGTTGCTGGTTTATGAATCATCTTTTTCATTTGTCAATTGTTTCACTGAGCCTGGTTTTGCTGTAAACATGTCGGCCCAGGTTTCACCATGTTCTTCTGTAAGTTTCCTACACATCTAGGACATTTTGGGGTGATTGTTCGATCTAAGCCACATTTGTAGCAAAACAGGTTGCGTTGCTCGAGAGTGCAATCCATGAAGGAATGTCCGGAATTCTTACAGTTACAGCATGTAAGTTGTTTGGCTGGGGTGGTGTTGTGCCTCAATGGTTCAATTTCAAAATTTTCTTTGTTCGGCAATGGCTCGGTAAAATTGATTTTACTGATGCGTCGAAAATTCTGTGGTTGTGGCCGATTAATAGTCCTTTTCGCGATGTTTCGTTCCGCTCTCCGGCATTCATATAACAGCTCGTCGACGTTTTCGATTTCAATCGGATATATGAGCTGAGCGAGTCCGTCTTTTAAATTACCTTTAATGATGCGAACCAATTCGTATTCGTGGATCTGAGAACGTATCTGGTTCTTTAACTTTATAATTTCTGTAATGTAGGTATCAGCTGTTTCAGAAGGTATTTGTCTTCTTTCTAAAATTTTTCGCTGTATTTCGAAATCGCTTTCGAAGTTGCGGAATTTTCTTATCAAATTATACTTAAAAACGTCCCATTGGCAAAAAGGATTTTGACGGCGGTAGGTCCAGAAGCATTCGTAAGCTCTTCCGGTCAATAGGTGATGAAAACCTTTCATCAAAACGTCCCAGGGGCATTTGTAATCTTCCCTCAATGCTTCTACATGAAACACAAAGTCTTCCACGCTGAAGGTTTTATTGGAGCCGTCGAATTTTATCCCCCATTTTTCCAACTGGAGGGGGTTGTTTGTTTGTTGGGCAACATTATGGTAGCGCAGTGTAAGCGTTGATTGAACATGATTATGCAATGGTTGCGGGCGATGTTGTTGGTTTTGTTGTGGAACATTCCAAATAACAGGCTCGTTGTGGTTGTCTCTATTTTGTGGTCCGAACGAATTGTTGTTGTCAAATGAAGAGTTTCTTTCCGACCTAAGAGATTCTCTCACTATTCGTGATATCATCACCGTTAAATTTTGCTCCATTTGTCTCATTATCGTGGCTTGTGCTGCACCTACAGAAGCACTGACATATTCTCTCAGGTTTAGTCCGTCCACGTTTATTGGCATGTCTGGATCTACGTTTTCAGCTAGTGTAGGCAGTCTGGGGTTTCCCTGGTCCATCCTGGAGAATTCTATTCGGATCTATCGTGCTGTCAAGCTGCTGTATTCAGGTGTAGGAATCGAACTGCGATTAGATTCGGGTGACGAAGTTGTATGGGGACCTAACTCTCGCGGAAAACGTAAAGATAGCAAAGGGGTTACAAGGTTGGTTGGCAGAACTGTTGTGTCTAGACCTGAACTAGATTGTATAGAATATCGTGAATCTCGTTAACCTTACTGGAGGCGGTATCTAAATCTCGTGGTAATGTGTTATTTCTAGCTGCGATTCTCTCTGAAACTCTCGAAGGTTGTCCAGGCATATTGCGAAACCAGATTAATTTTTGTGATTTACCTTCGCGGTGGTATCTTAAGTTCCCTGAAAAAGCAATATAACAAAATTAGTCAGAAAAAAATTTTCTATTCGAAATCTAAGTATTTCATCAACAGAGTTAGATGAAACTTGACCGGTTTCGAATAAATAGTTTTAAATGATTAACAAAATAAAGTTTTGGGTGTGGACGATATTTTCCTTCGGGAAATTATCCGGTGTATTGGTGTATCGCTAAAAAAAAGTTTCTATACTGCCACAGATTCTGAGAGTGATGAAATTTTCAAGATTTATATCACTTGTTGTTCGAATTTACTTGAAATTTAAAAAAAAGCGCATAAACAGATTGCAACAGATCGAATATTGGATGGTGACTATAATTTGATTAAATGTTTGGTTGTCAACTCTTAATAATTACTGTTTAGTCAAAAGTTGCTCAAATTTATAAAAAAAAATTCAATGGTGAGAATTGTCGGTTTTTGTTTACAAGTTACAATAGATTACAACGTAAAGTTAACCTCCCAAACTCATCTCTAGTTATAACAAAAACAGCAGCTAATGGACACCTAGCTATATAGCCTTCTGGTTCATGTCTTCGATCTGACCTGGTTGGCTTCCCAATGTTCGAAAATTATTAATGAAAACGTTGCTACGCAGGCATAGCACTGTGTGTACCTTCCGGGACATCCGTAATCTATAATAATTTCTCCTATTGAGCGAAAAGTCGAGGCATTTTTTTTTAATACCAAATTGTCATTATTGTCTCAGATTAACCTCCCTAAATCATCTCTAATTACAGCAAAAACAGCAGCTAATGTACACATAGCTATGTAGCATTTAAGTACATGTCTTCTGTATTCGCTACAATTCGATAAGACCTGGTTGGTTTATCGTTGACGGTTGTGGTAAAGATGAGAATTCATCGTCTGAAGAAAAAAAATCTGACAAGCCGCACGTTTGTGATATTTTTGTGACATTTGATTACCGATTGTGTGCGTGAAGCAGCTGAATGCGGAAAAGGCACGTATAGTAGCTCAACTGTGGCTCGCCGGAAGAATGGGTGGGTTCTTCATTCCTTCTTATTTTCCGCTACGGTTCGTCAACAAAAATATTATGATCGTGCCATACAAAAAATTAGTGAAGTTTACAAGGAAACTCACACGCGAAAACTTGTCGTACAAAGTACGGGACAAATAAAAAAACTATTAATTTCAGACAGACTACCGACATTTCTCACCACCTATCACATCTACACCATTGAACAGGTTCCAACTTTAACTTTCCTGGTGTGTAGGGCTTTGATGGAGTTTACCCTACACAGGCTTGCCCTCCCCTATATGACGTTTTACCGCCATCCGTGACAATATCATCGCCTTAAAATAATTTGGATATTGTCCCTAAGATACATACTTTACCAATTAGTCAGTATGACTACATTTCAACCAATGGTCCACACAATTAGCACATTTTAGTGTTGAACTTTCAGATTTACAATTTTTTTATTTGTCTTTATGTTAGAACTAAATACAATCATAACTATAGCTATTAACAGGGTAATTTAGTTAAATTGATTGTAGGCCAAATAAAAGGTATAAGGAATTATAGTTTAATCTTTTATCGCTATGGAAGTTAAGCGCTGGCAACAAAATAAATTTTACCATGGACTTCATTAGACCACGGTTGTGGCTCCAATCGTTATATCGCTAACAAGACTTTATTTTGGCCATACAGATTCTAAAAACTAAAAAAAACGTATTCTTAACTATAGGTTACGGGTCTTAAATATATTCCTCTACAACGTTAAGTCTTATATAATTCTATTTTTCTTAGATTAAGTACATTATTTATATTAATTGATTTTTGTTTTTTTGTGGTTGGTTTTGGTAACTTAAATACATTTTATTTTACATATAAGTTATTATTTTTTTTTTGCTTTTGCCTTTTTCATGTATGTAAGAACAAACTTTAATATCTCTCTTTTCTTGGTTTTTTTATTATAATTTTTTTTTTATATTTATCGATTTAGTATCAATATCGATTTAGTATATATAAACACTTAAAAATCACTCTGCTTACTCGAGGCGTAGTTTATGTGGCTGCAGCCTTGTAGTTAAGGTTGTGGTTTCTGCTCTTTCTTTCGCTGTTGATCTGGCTTACTATTCAGAAGACTATCCTATACAAACAGTATGATTTACATTTGCAAGCTGGTTTTTTTTTAGTTATCTTTGTTTTGTGTTTAGTTTTACAGGATACACAGTTTTGGATTTTTATTTTCTACTTTTTCTTCTATTTTATTTTTTATTATTTTTTCTTTTACAACTTTTTTTAGTTATGTTTCCTTCATTTTAAAATACAACACTTCAAGATTCTCAATGTTTTTTTTAATTGTTTTAATTCTTACAAAATTTCTAGTTCTCTTCTTTTTTTTTTTTTTTTTTTTGATTTGACTTGTTTCATTTTTTCTTACATATTTTCTTGTCATATATTTAGGTTTTTTTCAGTCTTTTCTTTTTTTATTCTTTTAGGTTATGTTCAACACAAAATTAGAATGATTCGTGGGGTATTATATTACCTCGTCATAAAAAAATTTCCTCTAAATTTTTAGGTATAGTTTGTAATGTTTTTTTTTTTGTGTGGATATTTCTTTTTTTATATTCTACTTGTTGCACTCCCTACAGAAACGATTGCTGTATTTATAAAGTGATACTGGTTTTTCAGATTTACTGTGATATATAAGTGAAGACTTAGTTTTTGTTTATGATTTTATAAAAGTTGTATAAATTGCGATAAATTTCACTAAGTTGATTTATTAAAGATGTATGCGAAAGGCGTTCGACACCACCAAACTTTCGCCATGTTGAAAAAAAGAAATGATCAGATTTGCTATATGGAAGCACATGTCCATCAGAATAGCGACTTTTGCCTTAACCTCTTGTCTTTTTTTTATTTTTTTACCGAATTGAATTTTATTTTATCGGTTTTTTTTTTTAATAAAAGTTTGTGAAAAATTTATTGTCTGTGTTGCTCCCGTGGCTTGTAAGTTGTTGAATATTAAATATCTGCCGAGAATTGAACAAGATTTATTTTGTTACACGTGGAACTGTTCGAAAATCAAGTTGCCTTTTTCCGAGCAGACTTGCGTCGCTTTATCTCCCACGCTCGAATGTATTTTTAGCGCGTCATCAAACAACGCTATCCCTCTTATTTTCTTCCTGTTTTTTTGTTGTCCTCGTGACTTCATCGACCGCCACGTATCTTCTAATGACATCTTTGTCAAAACCTTCGTTAGGTTTTGTTTTCGAAGTATGGCAAATACCCTGATCACTACATGTCATTGTGACTTAAAACAAACATGCTAAAAAAACGCTAGATGGAGGGTTTTTCTTCTTTTTGTTTTTTTATTGTCAAATATTTATAAATGATTTTAATTAAAAGGATAAAAAAAGGAATGACAATAAGGGTAGCCGTCACAAATAAATTCTTATTTTACCAATAGAACACAAAGAGTATGTTTTAAAAATTTTACTTCAAAGCCGATAGATGTAATGTCGGGAGTACCACAAGGCAGCCATCTTGGACCGCTTCTTTTTTCTCTCTTTATAAACGATCTTCCGAATGTTATCCGTTTTTCAACCATCTTGATGTATGCGGATGCTGTCAAAATTTTCTTCTGATATAATCAACACTATGATCATGTTTTTCTCCAAAATGATTTGAATTCATTTTATTCCTGGTGTAATTTAAATTTAATGTAGCTGAACCTTAAAAAGTGTAAATATATGCGTTTCGTCAGAAAGAGGCCGATATCTGTCAACTATGTGCTGGGTGATTATTGTCTCGATAAAGTAGATAACTTTATAGATCTTGGTGTTTTATTGGATCATTAACTGAGTTTTATTCCTCATATAACAATTACTCTCAGCAAAGCCAGAGGTGTACTTGGTTTCATAAAACGTTGGGCTAAAAAGTTTAATGATCCCCATTTCACCAAAACTTTATATACGTCACTTGTGAGACCTATCTTGGAATATGCTTCTATAATTTGGGACCCAATCTACCAAATTCATGCCGACAGTGCAGAAGCAATTCCCTTTGTTTTGTCTTCGGAGTTTAAACCAAGAATCATATATAATAGAGGATGTGCAAACCATGATTTTGTGACATGAACAAGAGGGAAGAGATGGGAACCAACATCGGACAGAGAATTGCGACATAGAAAAATGAATCTGGAAGCAAATTGTGTGACATACATTGTTTGTGTCACAAGGTTAAGATAAAAATTTTATGATAATTTAAATTTATATTTTAAACATAGCAATTTATGTATTTGCTTAACTCCGTGTTGTTATGACTTATGTATTGTGAAATTTTTCATTTATAATTAAAAATTTGATGTTTTTTGATTAACTTGATTTATAATAAATATAATAATCATTTAGAACTATGCTAAATGTTTCATTTCTTCTTAATATAATTAATGGTGATGTTTGTTCTGGTTTCCTGATTAACAATATATCATTCAACATTCCTCAACGACCACCACGTTACTTCTCACCTTTATCTGTACAGTTCTATAGAGCTAATTATGCAAATGCAGACCCTCTCAGGAGAATGTGTATTCAATTTAATGAACTTTATAGTGTGAGGATCAAAATTCATTACCCCACTATGTATGTGTACCTTATTATCATTCAAATTTAATTTCCTATTCTTGAATATAACCATTATGTTTGCTATTGTATAACATCACCTCCCTATGTATGTATACACTATTGTCATTCATATTTAATTTATTAATTTATAAGGACATGCTTAATTATTATTATTGTATTTATTATTCCATATGGTTATATTTCTATAACATTTTATTAGTTACGACCCTACCAGTAAGTTATGTATAACACTTATACATTACAATGATTCCATTATAAATTAACATGTATATAGCGTCTCCTAACGCCAATAAGCTGACATAAAAATTATTAGCAAAGACTTCAACTAAAGCAACTGTGTGACGCTAGAAATTGACACGTCAGCGTATGCTGATTGGTCAATGAGGTTCGTAACATACACGTATACATGTGCGTGTGTTTCACAATACATTTCTGCGGGTATAAAAGGCCGAACAACAGACAAACAGAGATCAGTCATCGTGTAGCTGTTGAGGTAAGACTGTTAGAGGACAGCTTACTACATTAAGATATTTCGGTGGAAATTATTATCCCTGGTTAAAAGCATAATCCGATAGTGGTCGTTTATGTGGGAGACTGGGAATAACCAAAACAAATTTGATAGTGGTCATTTGCTTTGGGTTTCCATGCGTGTAACTAAATGTAAACCTCAGTACCGTGTTTAACACTTTATATGTCGTGGTATTAAATTCGTATAATATCTGTAGTTCATTATTGTATATGTTTTAAAATAAATAAAGTTTATAACGTTTTCATACAAATATCGAGTGTCCATCTTTCCTCACATTTCGAAACCGGCAGTTCAACACATCGTACGTGTCCGTCCGTTCCAGCTCTTCATCAACAGAAATTCAACATATTAAACGTGTCCGTCCTTCCGCACAAATCTGCTAGTGCGTCCGTCCTTCTTCAATAATTCGATACCGGCAGTTCAACACATTGGACGTGTCCGTCCATTCCAGTTATTCATCGACGGCAACTTAACTTCATAAACGTGTCCGTCCTTCCACACTAATTATACACCATCTGTCGTTCCATACTAAACATCGAGTGATTTTTAAATTTTCTGTTAACGACCCTGGACAAGGCTGAGCTTACCCAGGCTAAGGCAAACTTGCGTCCTTACAATAGATTTATTGATTTCTAAAAGTAAAATAATATGCTTTCTAAATTCATGAATAGCTATATACTAAAATTAGTTTTAAAATGTTTTTATTTGTAAATAGTCTGTAAGGATTAATTCCATAGATTAAGATTCGAATAAGTAAATAAATAAAATCTCTATCTGGTGAAAACCCTTTACGAGATCCAAGGTTGTGAAGTATTGACATCTTCCGAGCTTTTCTAGGATTTCGTCAATGTTTGGAATTGGGTATTTGGTTACCTCGTTTAATTTACGGTAATCAATTACCAAACTCCATTTTTTCTTGCCACTAGCGTCCAAATTTTTTTCTTTTTTTTTGGCACAATCCAAACAGGAGCAGAATATGGTGAGTGACTATGTCTTATAATTTTCGTATCCAGCATTTCCGTAATTTGTCTTTTGACTTCATCTTTGTGGACATAGGGGTATCGATATGTTTTTGCAGCAATCGGAATGTTGTCTATTGTTCTAATTTCATGTTTAATGGCATTCGTGAATGTTAGGTCGCTTTCCTCTGTGTAAAACATCTTCTTAAAATTGTTTATAACTTGTAAAAGTTTTCTTTTTCCTTCCGTATTCAAATGGTCAGTTCGTATTTGTTCCAATACGATGTTTCGGATTTTCATTTCCGATATTACGAACGTAGAAATTTTCGCTTGTTACTTTGTCGTATTCTTGAGTTCTAAATGTAACACTGTTTGGGGTATTCCCATTGACATTGACAAGAGCGTGAATTTTGAAATTTTGCGCTTCATATAAGTTACAAGTCAGTCCGCAAATATGGCGAACAAGGCAGCCCGCAAATATGGCGAACAGATCAACCCGCCAATATGGCGAACAAATCACTCCACCAATCAGATCAATCCGCCAATCAGATCAGTCCGCCACTATGGTTCACCAATCATCTTCATATTTACAGTCACTATGTCGGCACTAATTTTTTAGTAAATAAATATTTTGCCACCCAACTTGACAAACGCCTTAGTTTGTCATTTATTTTTATAAATGTTTTTGCCCAATATAATATTGCATTGTTTTACATTTTATAATTATGTTCATGTAATAATTGTGTCACAATATCACATTACATTTCCTTATTGTTTTCGGTGCATAAACAATTCTTAAGCCAATGCAATTGATTATTGATGTGTAAACAACTATGCGATCAGGGGGGTAAAAATCACAAACTTCCCTTACGGAAGCGGAACTATTTACGGAAATGGAAGCTACAATTATTTAGCTGATTCATCAACCAACAGAAAGCGCCATGAATGTATAGCATACAACTGCAACCATCAAGTATGACAAACATAGCAGTTGCTTGCTATACACATGTAGATAGCGCTTACTGCTTGAATAGATGTTTTTATTCACAAACCACAATGATTTCCAGAATTGCACCAAAATATTTCGGTATTTTGTTTAGTTTTATTTGAGTTCTAAAGAAAACCGCGTCTTTACTCTATTTGGAAATGTTTTTTCTGTTTTTTTCTTTTTTCAATATAGTAATATTGACACAATTATATGTTGACAACTTTCATTAATAAACATTTTTAGTAGTTATTACTATTTTTCATAATAAAACAAAATTTTTTTAAATAATACAATAATACAATAAATCTATAATATTAATAGCCTAGGCAAAAGTAAGTGTTTGGAGATAAAATGAAGGCACACTTTATTTAATACAGACGATGGAAACATCAATTCTGTTTGTTTATTGAATATATTAGTACATACTAAAGAACTATATGTGGAAGAAAATAAATTTTATATTCAGCTATAAAATTTGCAAAAATTTATAAAAATTTCTATATTTTTATATTAGTTTATAAAATACTTAAAATTTTCATTATCATTATTATTTATAAAATGCGGAAGAAAATAAATTTTATATTCAGCTATAAAATTTTCAGAAATTTATAAAAATTTATACATTTTTATATTATAATATAATATAATATAATAACTATAGTTTATAAAATTCTTAAAATTTCAATTATCAGTATTCATTATTATTAATAAAATTTTTAAAATTTTCATTATCTTAAATGTTCTCCATTTTTGTCTTTTATTTTCTTGAGTCCGATATACAAAACAACATTACAGCACTGCTCTCAATTAAATAATAGAGCAAAAACAGTAAACATTGATACAGCCGTGGAACATTCAGGTTGGAAACATAAAATATCAAAATAATTTGATTTTTGACGAACCAAAATTGAAACATAAATTTGGACATGAAACATTACTACACACGATGGAGCATTAAGGGAAATATGCCGGTCATTTGTATGGGGACTAGGTCTGAACATGGACCGATTCTCACCAATTTCAAAAGCGTTCAGCACAATGTTAATAAAAAATGCTTTAATTTTTAGATGTTTACACATCTTCCTTGTGATCGGACTCACATGATTTTTTATTTATGTCAATCATATGTCTGCTTGGCTTAGCATTTTTTCAGTGGTATTCTTTAGTATTAACATTTAGCGTTTCCTTGTTGCTGACGATAGTAATTTATTATTATTTAAATAAAAGCAAAAGAAAAATACATTCAGTATTAAGTATTAAGTTATCATTAAGCACTCAGTTGTCATTCAATATTGAGTTCTCATTCGGTAGTCAGTCAGTGACTCACATTTTTAAACATAATTATAAACGCAAGCCTACATAGTAGGTAAAACAAACCACAAAATTTGTTAATAATAAATAAACATAATTAATTAAAATTGTACAAGAAGACTTAAATAAACAATAATAAAAATATAAACAAATTCATTCGTCTTTCATTTATAAACGAGTAACCGCACGATATAATATTATAACCAAACAACATTTTAATATGCAACATTCTAATTAACAACATTCTAACATGCAACATTTTAATTTATATATTATAGTAGAAAATTTTCGTCTCACCAAACACAATCATCATAAAGTTTACCATATTTATTTTGTTTATTTTGAAAAACAATAACAAATATTTTAACATTTTCTACTAAGTTTTGAACCAATTGAATTTAAAACAAAATAATTCTGGATAATTCCAATCAATTTTAATGTAATTTAAATATCACTTTTCAGACTTTGATATTTATTTACTAAATTTGTTATTACATCATACCAAATACTTATTTTTGTTTGTATTTTATCTATATATTTTATATTTATATTTCATCTTTTGTTATTTACGAACAAAATAACAAAACACTCATAATTCTTTAATATTAGTATGTTTAATTTATTCTGTTGGTAAGATGATATTTTTTACAATATTATCAAAATATTGTTTAATTATTATTATTTTTTTTTTTTTGAATTTTCATTGTTAATATTTGTTTGTTTGAAAACATCAATGAAAAACAATAACAAACAGTATATATTTGATGTACCTTAGATCTAAGTTCATACATTGAATCATAACAAAATGTTTTCTCAAACAAACATTTTCTAAAATCTTTAATCGTAAGTCTATTGATTACTCATTTTTTACACCTTTTATTTTCTTAACTTTTATTTTTAGTTTTTAGTTTTTTAATTTTTGATTTGCAATTTTTAATTTAAGTTTTTTTATTTTCCATTTTTATTTTTTAATTTTTAGTTTTTTTATTTTTGATTTAAAATTTTTAATTTTTAGTTTTTTAATTTTCAATTTTTAATTTAGTTTTTTAATTTTTGATTTTTATTTTTTAATTTTTAGTTTTTATTATTAGTTTTAAGAACAAAATAGCAAAACATTTATATTTCTTTAATATTAGTATATTCATTAGTATATTATTTAATTTTATTTAGATTTTTGTTAGTTTTCACAATTATTTTTTTTATATATAAAGCTGGCTACACACCAGGCAACGGTTGCTTCAACCGGTTGCATCAACCAACGAAAAATATCAAAAAGTTTTGATATATCCGTTGATACGTGTGTAAAATTGTTGCTACAACACATCGAAGCAACCGTTGCCTGGTGTGTAGCCAGCATAATAAAAAATATATAAATAAGGAGAAAAAGTGCTAAATGGAAAATTTAGTGCTTTTTTAAATAAATGGAAAAGTTGATACGATCGTACTTGTTCTTGATAATACCTAATTCAAAAAAGTACCGTGTTACTCTCACGGTACATTTAATACTATTACACATTTTGTTCCGTTTTTAATTGATATTTACATTTTAAAATTTCCCTGTTTTTATTAAACCTATATGTATATGGCAACTCGTTCTAGTTTTTTCTTCTCGTACTTTTTCTCTTTCTCTTTATACGTGTTCTTTTTTGGTTTTATTTATTAAACACAATGAAGGCTGTTGGGCTACTCATATTTTCCACACAAAACGTATATGCTGATTTTGAAGTTGCAGTTGTAGCATTGCGTTTATATCTTGGGAACTTGATAAAATTAAAAAGGGGATTTTGGTAAATATAAAAGTTGCTAAAAATGGTTGTTTGTGATTGAAGTTTAAAAAAGTGATTGAAGTTTTAAAATAAATCTTATTTTTAAGTAATATACGGTGAGTGATGAAGCCAGGTAGCTTTTATTTAAGAATTTTAATGACCGTAAATAACCGAATTAAAAAAACAATCTTTAGTACAAGTAAACAAAACAAACCATGGCCAAAGAAGGTGTTAAATCTTAGAAAATAAAAAGACGTTGGTTATAATTAATTCAATTCATTTACTCTTTTATTTTATAAAGTCATAACCTATATGAAAAGAAGCTAAAAACCTGTACCCGTGTTCTGTATCTTATGTGAAAAGTTCTCACATCGAAAAAGTATGAAACAAAAAATTCCACTGTTTCTCGATTTGTGAGTAAAAACTGTGTCTGTATCTTAATGTGAAAAGTTACAACACTGGTTGCGTTGTTATTGGAATATTCCAAGTCAGCTGTCAAAAAATAAAAACAAACAAAGCAAATAAAAGTAAACAAAAAATTGTGTGCATAAAAATATAAGAAATTGAAATAATTTTAATTTAAATTTGTGAAAAATGTTCAATATACTTATTTTAACTGCGGAAGAACACGACCGACTAATATGTTGCGGGTTCATCGGAGAAGACTTCGGGATGCAACTGATCCCTTTGATATGCCGGATAATAGGTTCCGTGAACTTTACCGGCTAACCAAAACAACAGCAAATATTTTGCTGACAGAATTAAGCCCGCACATGAACAAGGGCTTAAGGAAGACCTTTATTCCACAGCCGCTTCGAATGTGTGCAGCCCTACATTTTTTTGCAACGGGCTCATTTCATAGAGACACCGGACAGGACTTTGCAGCTTCTGTAAGTAGATCAGTGGTATGTCGGGCTGTCCAAGAAGTAGCAGACATACTGGAGCAAAAACTGATGCCGAAGTGGATTAAGTTTCCAAATATTGACGCATATGATGCCATCAAAGAAAGGTAAGTGTGTAGTTTATATTTCATTGAATTATACATACGAGTATATTACTTAAATGACTTTAAAGGTTTTATGAGGAGACCGGTTTTCCTGGAGTGATTGGCGCTTTGGATTGTACACATGTGCGTATCAAGGGACCAAAAGGAGAAGTGGAGAGCTGTTATCTTAACCGAAAAGGATATCATTCCAAAAATGTGCAGTTGGTTAGTCCTATTCTTACCTAAGCGTTTTTATATAAGAAACAAAAAAGAAATTAATTAACTTATATTTAGATTTGCGGTTTTAATTTAAAAATTCTTGGTGGATGTGCAAGATTTGGTGGAGCAGCACATGACTCCTATATATGGGAAGCTTCCTGCATAAATGCATTGTTGCAGCAAAGGTATGAGACGAACAATGCGAATAATTCTTGGTTGTTAGGTATGTATGTCGCTTAAGTCAAGTTTACGTTCACATAGAAAATGTATACATGTTTTATATTCTTTTTATTGTTTAAAAGTGATTCAGGTTATGCCCTACGCCCTTGGGTAATTACACCTTATCGGGTCTTCAACAAACGAAGACCAAAAGCGATTCAACACAATACACGCCAAAGCAAGAAATTGAGAAATTGTGTCGAACGACTTAACGGTGTGTTAAAATCAACATTTAGATGTTTGTCAATTGGGCTACACACAACACCACAGACTGCTGGAAAAATTATTAATGCTTGCATTACACTACATAATTTTAGACAGGCCCATGGATTATTAGTGGAGGATGTTATTCTAGACCAATATCAAGTTTCCAACGATATTGGAAATAGCGATGAAGCTGAGTATGCAGAACCACTCCGAGAAGCTTCACGTCTGCGAGACAGACTTAGAGATAGCTTTTGTCGTCAAAACTGACAATTTCAAAAGATTACCAATATTACGAATATTGTCAAAGTACTAAAGGTAAACTCTAAAATATTATCTTATCTTAATATTATATTAAAACTTGCGTATGTCCCACAGAATCCGAAAAAAAAATCCTTTAAAAACTTAAATTTCACAGTAGTGACAGATGATGGTGTTAAGAAGAATGTACCGGCTTTGGTAATTATTGTTTTTTTTTTGTAAGTTTTATAAATGCTATAATGTTTATTGGTTTTCTTTATAGGATAAACATTGGGCTCCTCGCTCAATATTTATCAATTATACTAGTTTAGTGGTGGCAGGGGGACACTTTAAATACGGTGCAGCTTTACAAGAATGGCACCATGAGGCTGATAACTTTAAAATTGATTTGGAATTTCTTTTGAATCTTACACATTATGAGTAAGTTAATATATTTTCCTACTGCGTTGATCTGCAAATCCCGTTTTTTAGATTTTGGTCTTATATGTTTTATCGGAAATCCGCCTTGGGTTCTGTGGTGTCCTTTCTGCAAAAAACAACTCCTTTTTATATAAAAATATGCACAAATCCTCCTATTGATCATACCCAAGATCTTTATGAATCTATACTCAATTTAGTTATGCACATAATATGCTGCATTTCAGTACCAATGCTATTTGACTTATTGGTGGCTGTGGGAAACTCTAACTTTGAAAATTCTTCATTACTATGTAAACTGCTTGATACTCTTCTCAATATTGAGTCAACTTACAAAAGAGATATAATAACAGCTTTAGCCTTTTTTCGTGCTGCCTTTCGTTCTATACAAACACAAATAGAGAATGAAGGATTTGAGGGAGCTGGATTTGTGGTCGATTATGAACGTCATTATTCCGTGGGTTTAGATATAGAAATATTAAAGCAAGCTTGCAGTGATTTGTGAGTATGCATTATAAATTTAAAAAAAACATGTCTCAATATATTTGTTTTCTAGAGATTCTAATAAAGCCAACGTTATAGTACAAAAACATCAAGTAATTATTGATACGAATGCTAAGACCATCAAAACGGATCCTAAAATTGAGCTGAAAGAAAAGGTTACAAAAAACAACACTAAAAACACTGCGAAGAGAGAAGTTGAGTTAGAAATTGCTATGATATTGGATTGGGCACTGGTTTTATTAGATGGCTTTCATCTCGGTGTGCTTTTAGTGAAGAAGCTATAGCGGCGGTATCGGAACACAATTTGCCACCTGATTTAGATCAAATGTTAAAATCCAGAAGACGCAAGAGCTCGTTATGAAGCTGTCTGAAACTTTAATAAAATTACTTAAAAAGTGCATATAGGTACTTAAAAAGTGCATATAAGTACTTAAAAAGTGCATATGTAAGTACTTAAAAAGTGCATATATAAGTGAATATTGTCTCAGAATGATTTATCTCTATCCTTATCATCATAGTCCGATATTTTTACAGTTTCAGTATCATTCAAGTTTAAGGTGTGTGTACCAACGCTATGCTATTAAAGCTATTAATCGCTTCAAATAGTCAGTTGATTGATTAATAAAAACATCAATTAAATGTTAAATTAGTAATGCAATTGTTTAGCTTAAAAAAATTTATTAATTAAAAAAAACATTTTATTAATTGATAAGACAATTAACTGAAGTGGTTAATTAAAAAACCAAACAATTTATAATTAAAAAGCCATTAGAGTTCAATTATAATGATTGATTTGTTAAAAAAACAATTTATTCATTAAATATTATTAATTCGATTAATTAAAATACAAATAACTAAATAAGTTAATAAATTTATACCTTTAATAAAATACTATTTAAAAAATAACTTTATTGATTCAAATAATCAATTGATTGTTTAATTTAAAAAACAATTTAATTTAAAAAAAAAAATAAAATAAGAAAATTGAGTTTTATTATAAACTCAATAATTTAATTTAAATAATAATCTATTTATGAAATAAAGATTAATTAAATTCAATATATTTTCAATAATTCAAAAATTAAAAATTATATATCAAGAAAACATGTTAATTAATTTCACCCCGCGTAAAGAACCTATGGATCACATAGGAATAATTTTTAACTTTATTAAAAAATGGATTTATGAAATTATATTTTTATAGTATAATATACTTATTATATTATATTTGTTTAAACTTTTACGTATACGTGAATTTACAAAATTAGCTTATTAATGAAATAAATAAATACATAAATTTATTAATAATATTAGATAATAATAAAATTAATCATTTATTTAAACAATTTATCATTTTATTAATAAATTTATTCATTAAATATTTTTTTTAACAGATTTTATTTATTTTTCCAACTTTTTGCAGTAGAAATGTAGTAAACGAGAAAAGGCTTACTTCTGCCTTAAATTAATTACTACTTTAACGAATTTTTTTTTAGTTCTTGAATTACTATTTTTTCGTGTTATTGAAATTATACAACATTTACTAAAAAATCATTTGAACAACTTAAAAATTTAATACATATTTTCAAAATTGATACAATAAAATTTGTCATTGTGACAAAACTTTTACTACACATGCGCTTTATCTGTTTTGCTTTTATTATCTGTTAGGAAAAGATTAAGAATCACCCTTAAAAAGGATCAGTTTAAGTGTGATCCGTTGAATCATACAAATTTCATGTTCACCAAACTCTTTTCAAATCCGCCTGACTTACAAAAATTACTTGTTATTAAAAAAAATTAATAAAAAAAAAACATTTATACGTATATTTGCTATTTTTAACAACTTCTGCCATAACTTCTGGAGCAGACCATGAATTCAATTTTCAATAAAAATGCAATTTGAATTAACGTAACAATAACAATTGTATTTAATAAATAAAAAAAATAAAGACAACAAAACAAAAAGAATTCATTTTCTTATTATATACATTTTATGTTACCTTAAAAACTAGTTAAGCGTTTTTTTTTTCAATTCTAATTTAATTTAACAACAATAAAAAAAAATAAAGATAACCAAACAAAAAAATAATCCATATTTATATTATATATATATACATATGTTGTTAATTTTAAAACTAGTTGAACTTTTGTTCCAGCTTGGATAACCTTTCCAAAATTTCCTCATTTTGTCTTTCTATTCTTGCCAATTTGGAAACGAGTTCAGCATGCATCTGCCTCGGTTCGTGCATGGCCTCTTTATATTTGGATGATGTTGAAATTGGTGATTCATTAGACACCAACTTTATCTTTTTTTCTATTGGCGGCTGAAAAATTTCCTCACCATCTAGAATCTCTATAGACATCACAGATTCCTAAAAAAGTTTTTCATTAAATTAAAATATATGTACATACATTTAATATTTATAAAATTATTTTACATTAAGACATTGAAATTCTACTCCTGCTTCTGGTGTAACAGAATCACCATCAACAGCATCCACCGTAATAATGCCGAGAATTTGCTCCTCAAAAGAGTTCAACTCTCGGGGTACGTCCTTGAATGAACCGCCACCGGTTTTATTCATAAAGCTTCTTCGTGCATTAACTTTACGGCAGATTTTAAGTCAAGCCAACACTACGAAAAAAACTTTTATAATCTTCTCTGCCAATACGAAACAAATTTTAACCTACCTTTTTCCACTGCTCTACAGACTTATCGCTGCCTCCCACGGAATTCAAAGATACTCGTAGAGCTTCCCACTTCTCCTTACAACTATTATTGGAGTTAATGCCTCCAAATTGTCCTCTGGCAAATTCCAAATTGGAAGACATGTAGTCCACAAGTTTTTTTTTTTTTTAATTTGGGAAATTCGTTGCACTTTCTTAATAATTGCAAAAATAAAATTTAAATGTAAATACTAAAAGTAAAATTTAAATAAAAAATTAACATATTTTTTTTTACCTTTTCTCCAATATTCGATGCCATTTTATATATATATATATATATATTTTTTTAAAGCAACTGAATTTAAAAACTTATCTCGCATAGATTTCAGTTGTGAGTGAATTTGACAGTTCAATTTCAAATCTTTTCACATGCCTACTTTACAGAAACACTTTTTTCTCATTTTTCCAATAAATGTGAGAAAAAACGTTACGTGACAGATAGTTCTCACAAAATAAAGTTACAGAACCAATCGAATGCGAGAAACAATATTTTGTGTCAGTTCGCAACGTTTTTGTTTCATTTTTATACGTTCCATGTGAAAACTTTCCGATGTGAGAGTTACAGAACATAGCTACTGACTCAAAACTGCAACCAAGCGCTGCCAGATTGTCTACATTCAAATACTATAAAATGATACCAGATAAATACATAACATTTCTTCCACCACGTAGCAGCTAATCATGGCGAAAACATTAATCTGGGCTTTCGTATCCTGGTCGATATGCGTAGTGGAACTGCTACCTTTCGGCTGGCCATGTTTGGTTGGCCATCGTGATTGTCCGGTTCAACTTCGTGTTTTATTTTGTTCTGAGGCTGCCCCCGTTCATTATCATCGTCTCTCTCTGAATTAAATCCCATAAATGTTGACTGGGGTGTAGAATAGTCGGCTACCAATGACGACTGATCACTAATAGGAGTCGCGGTGGCGTTGTCAAATTTCCAAATTCCGCATGAGACCGCCGTCTACGATTCACCTTTCTAGCACTTTTGTACTCAGGATTCTCCTTCACACCGACATTTCCCCTAATCTGGTCAATGTGGCGTTTTACACGTTTACCATCGTAGAGAATGTTGTGATGTAGATCTCCTAGACGATTTAAAATTATTCCAGGTAGCCACTTGCTCATCCGCGTATTGTTTGAAAGAAAATAAACATTTTGCAGCGGTTCCAACGACCGAAGTGAAGGGTTGAACTGCATGTACTGCTTATCCGCCATTTCTGTAGTGAAATCTCGAGATAGAAGTAGGTCTAAACGAGTACGAAACACACATCCCAGGAATAATAACGCTGGACTATTACCGGTTGTCGAATATGAGGCAATTCTATATTGACGAAGAAATAGATTTAGGTGTTTCTGGAGATTTTTCTTACTTTCGCCTAATGATTTCATGCGTTTTTAACTGTCTGTTCTGACCGCTCCGCCTGACCATTAGTGGATGGATGGTATGGTGCTGTAAACTTGTGGTATTTCACACCGATATTGGTAAGAAATTCTGATGAGGCAAAACATGATCCATTTTCCGAGACAACAGTCACTGGAACACCATAGACAGCAAATAACTCGTCCAAAATAGAAATCGTAATAGAAAATGTGCTTGTAGACGTTATCTTGACTTCAATCCACTTACTATAAGCGTCCCTTACTATCAGCAGCATTGAACCAAGAAATGGACCAGCATGATCAAAATGAATCCGTTCCCATGGGCCTTTGGGGTAATGCCAGTGATACTCTCTAAACTTGGGGGGGATCATTTGCAAATTTGGCACAGTCTTCACAGCTCCTTGCGACATTCTCAATATCCCAATCGATGCCTGGCCAATAAACAAAAGATCTAGCAATACCTTTCATCTTGACAATGCCCAAGTGAGCCGAGTGTAAAACCTGAAGTATCTTTGGCCGAAGCTTGTCAGGAATAACTACTCTATGTTCGAGAATGAAGCAATTCCCAGCGATTCTATAATTGATTTCTGGTGACTTATACCCATATGAATGAAGTGATTTGCCACTCTAAAGAATTTTCACGATTGCCCATAATCTTTCATCTTTCCGTGTTTCAGAGGCAATCTTATCAGCACTTGTTGGTAGTTCAATTTGTTTTATTACAAATGTGTCAAACTCATCGAATTCTGTTGACTGCATTATTTGGTTCACACTCTCTTCTTTAACCGCTCTTAAGCAATAGTCTGCATTTGCGTTCGCCTTAGTTGTCTTAAACATAACATCGAAAATTTGCTAAAAAGTCAGTATAGTTGGCCATACGGCTGATACATAATACTGGCAGTGAGTTAGCGGTTTGTGGTCCGTGATAAGGGTGAAATGTCGAGCGTACAAATAAAGAAAGAATTTTTGCACGGCCCATACCATAGCAACTGCCTCCTTGTCAATTTGTGAATATTTACGTTCCGTAGTGCTCAAAGTACGGCTTGGGCTTGCATATGCTATGGGTCTTTCGCGACCATCTGGTAATCGGTGGGATAAAACCGCGCCCACACCTATCTGGCTAGCATCCGTGGCAAGGAGGAGTGGTAAATCTGGGTTTTACGGCATCAGAACCCGAGGTGGTATTAATTCGTTTTTAATATCCGTATACGCTCTTTCTGCATCAGAAGTCCATCTAAAAGGTTTTGTCAATAATACATCTCGAAGTGGTCTGTTGCGTGTAGATAGGTTGGGTATGAATGACCCGTAGTAGGTCACTTTACCTAAAAACAGTTGCAACTCATCATGGTTCGTAGGTTTTGGGGCATCTCTTACCGCCCCACATGTTTATCGGATTTATGAATTCCACTTTCGTCAATTTTATGGCCCAGAAATTCTACTGCCGGGGCAGCAAAAACACACTTTGAACGGTTTAACTTCAACCCTTTTTCCTGCATCCGTTGTAGCGTAGTTTCCAAAACTGATAGCAAATTATCAAAGCTATTAGCATAAATAAAAACGTCATCGAAAAAATTACAAACTTTCGGAATGTCCCGCAAGACCGATTCCACAGCCCGCTGCCAAATTGCTGGTATATTAGCAGGACCATAGACAGCACGAGTGGGTCAAATCAGACCGTGAGTCGGGATGTTCAATGTTAGGGCATGCCCCAAATCATGATCAATTTCCAAATGGGAATATGCATCTGTTATGTCCAAATGACAAAACAGCCTTGATCCACTCATTTTGTTAAAGATATGTTCCGGTTTCGGAATTGGACGCTCGTCTGCAATCATTCTAGTCTTCACGGTTGGTTTATAATTCCCTGTTATTTGAATCTTGCCATTTTTTTTTTAGAAACGACGTGCGTTGTCGATGCCCACTCAGAAAAATCAACCCTTTTGTTAAAACCCGAAGAAATTTTCTTATCAATTTCAGCAGCGTATTGATAAGCAATGGTATTTCCCTTGCCCTAGCAAACACGGGTTTGGTATCCTGTCTTAAATGCAGTTTAATAGGTGGGATATCTAACTTACCAGCAGAATTGCTAAAAATATCCTCAAAACGGCAAAGAATTCATTGCAAAGTTAGAGCTTCACCTGGTGACAAATGTGGGGTATCCATTTTAATATTCTTAACCGGTTCCGACGCAGAAAATAATTTCCTAAAATCAATCTCGTTCACGAATTGTTGTATCCACTCTCTCCACTGTCTCTCTAATCACCATCAACGACGTACAAATTAAGTTTTCGGGTCCTAGGGCCCACCCTTACATTCACCACCACCCGGCCAATGGGGTTATATGTCCTGTCTAACTTTTAAACTTCCGGCCTGTTTTAAATACCTTAAAATCACCAATAAGTGATCGTAATGTTGATTTACTCATTATTCCGCATGGAGCACCATAATCCAGTTCCATAGCCACTTTATGGCCATTTAAAATTACCTCGAGCATGTTTTTATCTGATTTAGAACCACCTACTTTATTTAAACGTTGAATTAACTCCGAGCCACTTTCTGTATCATCATCCGAAATTTGAGCAGTTCTTGGTTTACACACTTTTGCAATGTGGCCGGTTTTGTTGCAAGCATAACATGTGGCATCACGAAATTTGCATTGGTTTCTGTTGTGATTGCCGCCATACCCATAACACTTTAAATTGTCTGTTCGGTCTTCATTTGTAATGTTCCTCCTAAGTTGCATTGGCAGCCTTGCTGTGTTATGTTCCGGTCTATTTTTAAAACTTGTAGAATTACAACCCACTTTAAACGTGGACTCCATCAAAGGAGTGGAAGCACTTTTCATTTCCACTGCTGATTTGTGTGAAGTTTCTAATCTTTGGGCTATGTCGTACGCATCGTTAAAATTTACGGGCTCCTTCGCAATAATCTCATCGCAAATGCTTCTAGATTCTAGCCCATACATTTTCACGGTAAGCATTCGCTCTAAAGAATTGCCATAATTGCAGTGAGTAGCCGCTTGCCTTAGCCGCGACGTAAGTTCAGCCACAATTACCTCTCTCTTGCACAATTTGACGAAATTTTATACTTTCTGCATATTGATTTTTCTTTTTGTCGAAATGATGAATCAGCGTCGTTTTTATTTCATCGTAAGTAAGGTCTTCTGGAACTTTCGGACTGACTAAAATTTTAAGTGCATTATTTAGCTCTGTACCCATATGTACAAGGATGTACTTTTTATATTCATTTTCCGATACCCGGCTTAACTGGAATGCCCATTCACAACGCAAAAAATAATCCTGGACGGATGTGTAATCGCCTGACTTGTATCCCGAAATAGAAACAGTTGGTGTTGACATTCTTGTAGTTACATTTTGTGAAATATTTGTAGCAGCCTCCTGTGCAGCACGTGTTGCAGATTGTTTTATGGCATCTGTTAATATTTGAGACAGTGCTCGTAAATCTGCAGATTCTAAAGGCATTTCGTTAAACCACTTCTGACACCAATGTTAAATTTTAGAAAATAAAAAGACGTTGGTTATAATTAATTCAATTCTTTTACTCTTTTATTTAATAGAAGGAAGGAGAACTTGGAATTGTATTGTGCCCATCAAGTGAATCTACAAAAAAAAATGGAATGTGCTTCTGTGGTAGAACACAATATTCCATTTACAGCATTGGACCATTTAAATTTCATAATAAAGGAAGGAATAAATGATTCCCAAATCACAAAAAAAAAATTAATATAAATATAAACAAGGGACAGCAAATTGTAACAAATGTTCTAGGTCCTCAGAACACTAATGCTATTGTTAGTTTTTGCAAAACTAACTGTTATTCATTAGTGATTAACGAAAGTACAGATAACAGTGTAAATAAAAACCATAGATATTCGAATTGTGACGGTTGCGTTTTTTTTTCGTTTCTTTTGTTTTCGTTAACCCGTACCATTTAACCTTTTTTTACGTTACTAATTCCTTTGTGCAATTTCAACAAAAGTACTTTGTTTTCGATTCCCTTGCCAATTTAGCCATAACTTTTAATAACTGTTTTTGTCCGTTTCTTTTGTTTTCGTTAACCCGTACCATTTAACCTTTTTTTTTACGTTACTAATTCCTTTGTGCAATTTCAACAAAAGTACTTTGTTTTCGATTCACTTGCCAATTTAGCCATAACTTTTAATAACTATTTTTTTTCGTTTCTTTTGTTTTCGTTAACCCGTACCATTTAACCTTTTTTTTACGTTACTAATTCCTTTGTGCAATTTCAACAAAAGTACTTTGTTTTCGATTCCCTTTCCAATTTAGCCATAACTTTTGATAACTGTTTTTTTTTTTTTTTTGGAGTGTACTTATTGTTATAAATTCACAATAAGTCATACTTGATCGTCTGTAGTTGCCAGATTATAAAAAAAAAATTAAAATATAACGAAGGATTTGACAAGTACGTCATTGAAAAGGGCGGCGGTCAAAAAGGTCAGACGAAGGACAGACAAACAAATGTTATACAGTTCGAGATGACGCTATAAAGATCTATTCTAGCGTGGGTAATTATACAAGTGACAACGATAGCGGAAAAGTATAAAAGCTGTGGGAAGATTTAAAGGAATTGGTGAATAGCAGTTCATAAAGTAGAGAAATCGTTTTTAGCAAACTAGGCTAAGTTACAGCTACATTGAATCGTTAAAAATAATCAACTATACGAACGAGGAAAGAAAACGAAATACGTTCAACAAATATAATTGAATAGAAACTTAACAGCAAGGGAAATACAATAAACGCAGGAGGACAACGCAAGAAAGGAGGACAGTAGAAACCACGTTTAAAAAAGATCCAAAAGGAAAAACCAACCAATTCCCTCCACATGAAAAGTTAAAACAACACAAAGCAATTATGGGTTATAAAAGTTGTAAAAAAAAAAATAAAAGTTAAAATTAAAAATTGCGTATCACTTTCTAAATTACTACGGCTTAAAACTGTGTAATAGAATAAAAGTTATAAAAAAAAAAGGTTAGGATTAAAATTGTGAATCGCTTCCTAAATTACCATGACTTAAAACTATGCAATTGACTATAAGTTATAAAGAAAATAAAAGTTAAGATTAAAATTGTATATCACTTTCCAAACTACAACAACTTAAAACTAGGCAACAGACTAAAGTTTATAACTAGAATTGTAAAAAGATAATTAAATCGTATAACAAACTACAAATTATAACAACAATAAACAATTAACAGCATTAAAACTTAAGACTACAGCAACCTCAACAATGATCATCAGATCCAACAACGTCTGCCTTATCCACCCGATCTAGCTGCCTCAACTATAATCTTCAAATACAACAACGTCAACAAAAAAAACAACCAACAGACCTAGCAGTACTTGTAACCACAAACTCATCTACACGGCGACAGCGACAGCGACATAAACAACCTAATCAACGAACGATAAGTCGTAAGTCATCCCCCTTTTTTTTATATATTTTTAATTACCTGTATTTGTATTTAAGATTTGCATTTAAGATTTGTATTTAAGAATCGGAACAAACAATAACAAAAAAAATATTTTTTTGATATTGTAAAATTATGATCACTAGAATTTATATATATATATATGCCCAATAATTTGCTGAGCTGTAAATCTTTAAAAATAATTAAATTTTTCATCATAATACTCATCATTGTTGTAAAAAGTGTCTTCTAAAACATTGGAGGGTTTACTTATTTGTACCAAATTGGAGTATTCCGGTAGGAAGCATTTTATCTTTACTTCTGCAATTTTAAATTGGGGTGCTGTTGTAAGCGGTTGGTGTCTCAACATTGGTGTCTCTTATCTGCAAAGCAGGAACACCTGAAACAAGTATAGTGGTGTCTGGGATCGAAGTTCAATCATAAGTTCAACAGGAAATAAAATATTCTACATCTACGATTATTGCCATTTAGTGAGTTCATTACGCAATGCTCTACTTAAAACGGAAATTGTTACAAATCACGGTACGGTAGATATTGAAATATTGAAATCAGTGTACAGAAGAGATCAGGAAAATCTCTTCGTACGTATGCTTAATAAAATTACTGAACAACATTTTTGCCAGAAGAGAACACAAAGTAATACATTTTTACTATCGGCACAATTGTTCAGCCATAGTATGGCTGCAGCAGTTGCAACACAACGTCAGGCGGGTTTTTTTCCAAAGGATTTATGGGCGAAAGTTGAGGCGGCAAAATACTTCTTGCAACAAATAAATAAATTAATCGATATCCTTAATGCGAAGGATCGCAAGGATGGTACTACTAATATTAGGCCATTCTATAGGAACAATCATGCTGAAGCTAATTTCATTTTGGTTTTAATTTCTTATTTTAAATCATTCAATTTACTCTATCGTGACCGATATAATTTTATTGATGGTTTTGTCTTAACTCTTAATGGTTTACTTCAGATGAGCGAGCATCTGTTGGTTAAATATCCAGAAATAAATTGCATCCTGTTTTCTAAATTTAATCAGGATGCTTTGGAAAGTTTGTTCAACGAAATAAGTGGTCCTTCACAAAGTACACTTGTTATAAAGGACTTCAAAAACAAACTGCGTCAGTTTATGTTGTTTAACATAATAAATTTCCCAAAAAATTCACCCGAAGTGAATTATGAAGCTTGTCAAGGGGACGCAATGGATATTGATTCAGGAAGTGAAGACTCGATGGATTCCTCAGACGAAAATGTAAACCAAAATAACGAGACACAAACGGTAGAAATGGTAGAGGACGATGTTGCAGTTGGTGGTAGCCCGGAAAGTCTGAGTGTTACAGAACTGGAAACGTTACCGTATTACACAGGATACGTTATACGTAAAATTTTTGAGGAAGGCTACAAATGCGACGAATGTAAAATTATGGCTATAGGAGAACCAGATGAAGCGTCATCATTCTTACGCAATAAAGCCTATAACATCCAACAAATAACTGTTCCATCGATATACTACAACGAGCTTGCTGGATTAATTTTCGTCCATTACTGTAATTTTATGAAGGAAAATTTCAACATTTCAAACCTAAGGCAGAGCATACTTAGCGCAGTACACGCTTCCATATCTACAACAAAATTCAATGAATGGTTAGATGAAAATCATCATTGTTATTTACACCGCCAAGCGTTCCTTGAGTTTTTTATAACTGTTCTGTTACATAAAAGCTGTAACAACCTTCGAAATTATGGAAATTTGGAAGAAATACTTTAGTGAAAATAACATGAGAATTACGGTACGTAAGAGACTATCGACAGAGACCTATTAATTAAAATAACTGTATATGTATGGTATCAGAGAAAATGAAATGCAATGGTTTAAATCATATGTAAGAAGTCAAAAACAAATTACGAGAGTTAATGGCGTTAAATCGGATAAAGTTGATATAAAATTGGAGTGTCAGAAGGTTCTATATTAGGAGCACTATTATTTATAATATATATAAATTATATGCCCAACATTTTTAATAAATCAGAAATAATTCTATGTGCTGATGACGCACTGATCTATGCACAAGGAAATACAGAGGAACAATCTAAAGTATAATACATGTTATCAACAAAATAAACAATTGGCTGAAAGTCCAAAAATTAAAACTAAATGAACAAAAAAGAAAAATAATAGAACTTGATACGTTGTTTTTTGTCAAAAATATTAAGATGGGCAATGTGAATAAAACAAAACTAATGGAAATTAATAAAAAAAGCGAATAAGTATTTGAAATAAATAACGAAATAATAGAAAAAGTCAATAGTATAAAATATGTTGCATTTATAATAGATAAAGAATTGAAACTAAAAAAAAATTATAGAATTTATATGTAAATAAATCGGAAAGAAATTTAAATTTTTAAAAAGAATAAGGAACAAAGTTCCAATAATAACAGCTATAAATATATATAACACAGTGATAAAACCACATTTTTAGTTTGGTTCAAAAGTTTTATATACCTGCTTCAATGAAACACAAATGGTGGATAGATTACAAAATTTACAATATCAAGCAATGCGTACAATATTTAGATGCGACATACATACACCAATACAACACAATAACTAACTTGGGTAAACTGGAAAAGTTAGACATTAATGTAAAAACAAAAATTTTTTTTGTTTTCCAAGGTGCTGTAGAAATTTTTGCCATGAAAACTCCTAAATAAAGAACAGCTTTGTTTGAAGATATAAGTGGGTAAGTTTAAATGTAGCACATATTGCTACTTAGCCAAACAATCTAAAGGAAACTTTTATAAAACTTGCTTTACTTAAATATACATAATTCTTTTTTTTTTTCTTAATAATTAACAATGTAGGTACTTTGAAGGAAGACTATAATCGTTTTAAGCAAAAAATTATTTTTGCTAAAGAACAAACGCAATTTCAAATCAACCATCCATTAAAATGCCTCAACATTCCACAAAGACTGGAATTCAACGCGATAAACTTTACACAAAAAATGAAACTGTAAAATGCACCGGAATATTTAATGGAGCAGTTAACATACGTTGGGGAATTCCAGCCATATGGCGTTAGAAATACGGGTAACTGATGAGAGTAACAACAAGTGCGATGCAAAAATCCCTATTTTTTAAAGGACTTTAAATATGTTATAGCATACCAATTATTATTAAAAATGAGAGAAATTTTAATGTTTTTAAAAGAAATATTTTTAGATATGTATAAATGCAATAGATCCTTAGGATATATATATTTATTTGTAAAACATCTTCAGATAAATGAAAAGTGTTTTAAATACAACAAATAAATTAAGTAATAAAAATAATTACCTGATTACCTGATAAATCAAACACAAAATTTGTTTAATTCCATTATTTACTTCTAATATGTATATTTATATTTATACATAAAAATATTATGTTTTTATTTTATTTATAAAATTAACATCGTTTTAATCTCAATATGAATAATTTTATTACTTACTGTTAAGGTATTCATAAAAAAATATATATATTGAAATGTAGTATTAGCATGGTTTAGGCCTATTGGGGATGCAAGCCATGTAAAATAAATTGCAACGCGCTATTTGTAGTACCTCAATGGTGGTGGGGAAATCTACATATTAATAATAATAGAGCACAATTGTTTTTTTTTTTTTACTTTCCTTTATTTTCATACAAACAGCAGTTATACATTTGTACGCCCCAATGGATCAGGTAAATTTTTTGTAATATTAATTTGCCTTTAAAAACGTTTTATAACATTTCTGTTTTTTTTTCTTATCTTAAGGAAAACCTAATTTTATGGATGCCATTAGTTTCGTCATTGGTGAAAAAAAAGCTTGCGTGTAAAACTTATAAATAATGGTAAACCCGTATCACGTAGTTGGTTGTTATGGTGTTATGTTACGGATTTGCAACGAGCAGCCGCCATTGGTGGTTCCTCTGAATATCGCATTAATGGTGAGCGTCGTTTCCAGTAATACTTACTTGGACAAAATGGAAATGTTGGACATTAAAGTGAAAGTAAAAAATGTCATGATTTTCCAAGGTGCAGTCGAAAATATTGCCATTAAAACTCCAAAATAAAGGACAACTTTATTTTAACAATTAAGTGGGTAAGTTGAAATATGCCACATATTGATACTTACCCAAAAAATCTAAAGGAAACTTTTAAAAAAGTTCATTTACTTCAATATACATAATTCGAATCGTTTAAAACAATAAATTATTTTGGCTGAAGAAGAAACTCATTTTTAAAATCAACCATCTAACACCCATGAACCAAATACCACAAGAACCAAAAAATCAAAAAAATTTAAATTAAAACCATCTAACAAAATACCACAAGTTTAAAGTTTCTTTTGAAGAATATAAGATAAATATTAGATGTGAAGATTAGATTAGTAGATTAGAATATTATTATTAGTGTCAAAAGAACAATCACATCTAGTAGATCGTACTAAAGTGGTTAGCAATTCCATAACATAACAAGATAACATTTCATTATGACAAAGTGAGAGGACGATCATTATTAAAAGCTGCAACTAATAAAAAATTTATTTTGAAGTAGATATCTTCAAGAAGAATACAATTCAATTAGGAGGAACAGTGGACAAAAGCTTTAAAATATATGCTTACAAATCTAAAATGGGGTCTGGCTTGGGTATCATCACAATTTGCCAACAATCAATAAAAGCGATGCATATAAATTAAGTTTTCTTCAATATTTAATTTTTATTTTCATCTTTATTTACCGTTCAACATCACCTTAAAAACTGACTTAAAAATCTAAAACACCTCTAGTTATATTCAACAAAAAGCATGATTGTCTTTTCGAATTAGCACCATATGCTGCGCGTGTGGTGTAATTCAATTCTTTTGTTTTTCAAATTTTTTATATTTATTTTAGCAGACATAGTGTCAGCAAAATATTATGGAAAATATTCGTCGACATAGTGTCAGCAAAATATTATTGAAAAATATTCGTCGTTAAGCTGTTACCTTAACTCCCCCCTTTGTAAATTGAATCGTCCCGATTCTTAATGAATAGGAAGATCGTTGATGCTACGAAATTCACATCTTAGTTTAGGTGAAGTACCTGGCTCCTCAATATTAGGAGGATTGGGCTCATTTATTATGTTCGTAACTGTCAACCCAATTTTCTTTTTAAACCAAAGTTTGTAAGCTATTACAAATATGAAAAAGATTAATATAATCAAAAGACCAAAGTTGAGTGAAAACATCAATTTACTGCCAAATGACAGCGATGTCAATTCATCAATATTATTGATTTGCAAGTCCTTCATTAATTCTAATGAAAGAACTTCTTCAATTTCCTGACTATTTTTCATTGGTTGCAATAATGCCGGAAGCGGCTTCCAATCCGATATTTCTCTTGAAACAAATGTTCTGTTGTCTACCGTTAAGGTATCGTTATGAAAATTGATTAAATAAGTACCCAATAATTCGTTCGTTTCATTATTTGAGGTTTTTATAATACCTCTAAATTGATTTAATAAAATAGTTCCGGAAGATAATTCCTGTACTGAATTAATATGCTGATTATTCATAAAAACGCAATCATGATTTTTGCTGGATAAGAGAGCTGGAATACAATTTGTTTTACTTATATCTATTAGGGTTTCTTTATTGCAAATACATAACCCATTATATTCTTTACAGTTTTCTTTTTCTTCATAAATTTCTTTATTACATCTAATTATGTTTTCAGTATTGATTTTAACAATTTTTTCTTGTATTTTTATAGGCTTTATTAACAATTTTTCACAGTTATTATTTTCAATAGAAGGTAGATTTATTATATAAATTAGTGCTACATTATCAGTTGCAATTTTAATTGTTGCAAAACTTAGAGCTTGTTGAAGATCAGTGTAAGGAAATTTTTCCTCATCTAAAAATTGTCTAACCTCCATTATCTCTTTCTCAGATAAAATAAATGAGTTTATAATACCTACTTTTGACCATTGTAGGGCATATTCCACATTAATAATTTCCTCTTTTAAAATTCTTAATCTATTTGTTAATGTTTCTTCATGTGTTCTTCTAACTTCGTCCAAAGATTGAACAGCCTTGATGATATGATTCATTGAATTTGACAATAAATTTACTCTCTCCACAACATTCTTATTGATTATTCTCTGTCTATCATTATTTTGTAGTAGCCCTGCCATTTGATCGGTAACTATCTTATGATCGTCATGATCTGGGGTACCAGCTATCCACTTCCAGGCTGTGCCCAAAAAATTGATCGAACGCTTTTTTCGAGGCTTTATAATTTCGATATGTTCCCTTATTTTTTTGACATCATGGAAAAGAAATGGTAGTATGGTGCTATTTTTAGGAACTTTATGATGGATCTCAGACTCTATTTCACTAATTGTTGATTCATAATCTGTCAAGTTCAGAACATGGATCAATTTGAAGTTTCCATTTTGTAGCCTAGCCTGTCCCATATGTATTGAGATAAGCTGAGAATTTGAATAGTCAAATATCTGTACCTCGGATAGACAGACATTGTAGATCGTAAGTAATATTACCAGTTCAAATATCATTTTCTGTGAAAAAGAAAGAAAACCTATGATTTTATGTTTTCTTTATGAATTATTCTATTTCTGCTAAAAACCTTAACCTTATTACCTAAATCTTCTTGAATTTTTTGTTTCTTATATCTATTATCTAATTTATTTCTTTTACCAATAAGCCTTTCATAAATCTCCTGATCTGGATGATAAGTTTTCACCTTAGAGACTTTGTTTCTATTTAAAATTTTTAATTGTGCCTTTCGAAGTTTATCTTCTACATCGTCATGCGGTACTTTGTTGAAAAATATATCAAAAGGCCTCTCACTTGTTACTGAATGGATCGTTAAATTATACTGTTGTGCAGCTTTATAGAATACTTCCACTGTATCAATAATATGAAATTCCTCCTTAATACAGCGCGCAATTTCGACAAGAGTCGAGTGAACTCTTTCCACCTGGCCATTGGTTTTACTATGGCGTGGATCGCAAAAATACAACTGTATCCCAGATCTCCGCATTAGGGACTTAAATTGTGGGGTTGTAAAACCCGGTTCATTATCCAGGGTGAGTTTATTCGCACTTGGAAAACTCTGTAAAATTTCTTGAACTTTGTCACCAAGGTTTAATTTATCCTCTATGTGTTTTATGACCACATACTTCGAGTAAGAGTCTAAACAAGTGAGAAACTTATGACCCTGCGCATAAAATATATCAATGTGAAGGAACTCCCCCACGTTTTTAGGAATTGGAGCCTCTCCAATTGGAAGTTTAATAGGTTTCCTATCATACTTGGCTTTATTACATATATCGCAATGCCTAACATACTGTTTTATGTCGTCTAACATCTTAGGCCAGTAGTATCTCCCACACATTTGCTTATGGTTTTCCCTACTACTTCTATGAGCACGAGAGTGTGTTCGTCCTATTATATCCAATCGATCATCTTGATTGGTTACATCAATGGCCAGTATTCTGGTAAAAATAAACTTATTTCCAAATAAATTTCTAACGGTTTCCTTAAATTCGTAAAGGTTTTCCTGTGTGCAATGAATTGCTGTAACTAGGTTGGGCTTAAGAAATTCCAAGAGGATATTTTTCAAATTTTCCCTAGTATCGAAGTCTATTATATGGCGAGTTCTACCGAAGGTTGTAAGGGATTCATGAAGTGTAAAATTAGACCTATTTAGTAGAATTTGTTGTTTAAATTCATTTAGTGGTTTATTAACTTCGGGAATATTAAATGTTTCGCTGCTTTCAACGGAATGTTGTGTGCTCCGCAGAGAGTCGTTGTCTGAAATATTATTTAAAACCTGTCTAGAAAGTGCATCGGCCACGACATTGGTTGCACCTGGCTTATATATAAATTTAGGAGCATATTCTTCAATAAAAGACATCCATCGCTTAATTTTGGCGTTAGGATTTCTAGTCGAAATCGCGAAAGTAAGGGGTTGATGATCTGTGTGTATTTCCAGATCAGCCACGCCATATAAATAATTCCTGAGATTTTTTATCGCCCAGACTATAGCATACAACTCCTTTTCATTTGTGGCGTAATTGCGTTCAGTAGAATTCAGAGTTTTCGATATGAAAATAATAGGTTTGCCCCCTTGTGTCAGAACAGCACCGATGGCCGCATTGGAAGCATCAGTCGTAAGAACAAATTTTTTCCAAAAATCGGGTTGGTTAAGTTCCACCTGATCAGCCAACAAATTCTTTAATTTCTTAAATGCTGAAATTCCCTCCTTATCCAATTCTAATTTGACTTTCCTTGACATATTGGTCGATATTCTACCGTTTTCCCCCGCAAGAAAGTTAGTCAACGGTTTCGCCACCCTAGCATAGTCCTTTATAAATTTTCGGTAATAACCCGTTAACCCTAGAAAACTTCGAAGTTGTCTAAGAGTTTGTGGTTGTGGATAATCTTTAATTGTTTCTATTTTATTGGGATCCGTTCTTATTACGCCATGTGCTACTACGTAGCCCAGAAATTCTACTTCTCTTTTAAAAAATTTAGATTTCTCCAATGAGATTTTCATATTAGCCCCCTTTAGGGTATTAATTACCATATTCAAATGTTGTCTATGTTCATCCAAAGTTCTGGAGTAAACTATAATGTCGTCTATATAGACATGACAAAATTTACCAATGAACTTCCGCAAAATATCATCCATCGCATTCTGAAAAATACTTGGGGCATTTTTCAGACCAAATGGCATTCTGATGAACTCATATTTTCCGTTATTAACGGAAAAAGCGGTTTTTCCCACATCATCCTCCTTCATAAGGATTTGATGGAAACCAGATTCGAGATCAATGGTCGAAAAATATTTGGCTTTCCCCAAATTGGACAATATAACGTTACAATCCGGAATAGGGTATCTATAAGATACCGTTTTCTCATTCAATTTTTTATAATCAATTACCAAGCGGAGCTTCTGTGTCCCATCATCGTTCAATCCCTTTTTCGGAACGACCCATACAGGTGAATTATAAGGACCCCTGCTTTCACGTATGATACCTGTCTCTAGTAACTTTTGTATTTCATGGATATGGATATTGCTTACTCCATACCGGATTTTCATCGATAGTACCTATTTCCGCCCTAATATCCGTTCTGAACGGCAAATTTAAATCTATATTTGAGTGTAACTTAGACACTGTTTTGCGTATATCGTCGCGTAGTTCCGAAAGTGCCATTATCTCATGATCATCATTTTCAATTGAGGCATTCGAATTCAATCCCCTATGATAATCTTCATCAACAATTTCACCTAAAATTTTTAAATCTTCCCCACCTTCCTCTGCGGCACTCTCGTCACCACTCCTATTATTGTGATTTCTCACCGAAATACTCTTATCAATATTTTCCGCTTTGAAATTAACAAATTTCTCGCAATAATTCCTACAGGTTATAGTTCCCTGTTTGAAGTCCAATATTGCATTGGCCTTTTTCAAAAAATTGTAACCTATAAGCACATCTGTTTCCAGGTTTGAAATTTCATAAAACCTCTGATTAATTCCAAAAAGGCTTGCCTCGTAATAATAATTAATGAGAGTGTAACCATTGATAGTCTTAACTCTCTTCTTAATAGCTAAATCCCTTCTGTTCGCAAGAACTCCGGGTCTGCAGTAGCTGCTTGTAGCGCCACTGTCAATTAAAACTGTGAGTTTTCGTCCACTACTTGCTATCCTGACGATGTAGGGCAGCATGGATCTGTCTCTAAAAAAGTATCTTCATTTATATTATTGATTCTCTGAGCCTTCTGATTAGGCTGATAACTCATTTGAGAGTTAACAAACGGACGCTTTGTGGCCTGTTGAAAATTGTTCTGGTTGTTAAAATTAGTTTTTGGAACGTTATTGGAAGGCTGAGGTGGTTTCTTATAAACCGAACTTCCCAAATCCATTGGTTCGAGTTTGGTCTGAACCTGACGATAATTGTTCTGTGAATTATTCCCGTTTCGTGGAAAACGCAATGAATTAGGCTGTTTATTATAATTATTATTATTGTTATAATGTATGGTCCTGTTAAATTGTGAAGCAAAATTCGCTCTAATATTATTAGACTCAAGCTCCTGAGCCTTCGCCAACGCACTTGGTAAATCGCTTGGTGATAATGAAAAAATTATATTGGCCAATGGAGCGTTTAATCCGGTGATAAACACCCTGAGAGCATATTGCCTATTTTTCTTATTAAGTTCCCTTGTTAATTCTGACTCTGAACCGTGAGTCATTAAAGTTTTATTAATAAGAGCGGTTAGCTTTTTATTTATTTCATTGTAGTAATCGATTAGTGACAAGGAACCCTGTCTCATGACACTTAATTCCTGTTCGATAAGATGTAGCGGTCTCTTATCGGCGTATGCAAAATCCAGTCGGCTTATAATTGCCTCAAAATTCAAAACCGTTCCATGATTTGTAAGAATATCGTTAGCGTCCTGCGTAATCCTGTTCCGTAAAATTGTAAGTGCAGCGAAATATTTTCTGCTGCCTTTTTTATATAGTTGCATCGAATTGCTGGCGGCCTCCCGCCAACTTACGTATGAACCCTTCCCATCGAAATTGGGCAAGGATTTGATAACGTCTAAAGGCTCGTCGCACTTGATACTTTCATCAATGTGCTGTACCTTGAATTCAGTTACCGTATTAATATTAACGATATCGGACAACTGCCGAGAAAGCCTATCTATGACCTCCCTTAATGGGGCGGTCTGGGCCTGAATCAATTCAGTTATCTGGGCACTGGTTGCCATGTTCAAATTCTGAAATAAGTCAGCTAAATCGTCCAAAGACTTACTTAAATTTTCTTCCCCTGGCAAATAGCCTATTTCCTCTGCTATTTCCCCAAGATAAGCCAGCGTTCCGGTCTACCACAAATTTAATAACAAGGAATCGCTATCTTTTATCTTTTATCTTTATCTTTAAAGTATTGTAAATTTTATTTTTAATGTAAAAAAACTATCTCACTGATCTTTCAACAACTCAACTTAATTAAGCTAACAATAAGCCTTAAATCGAATATAAATTTTATCTAACTTACGTAAAAATTAATTATAATTATTCATATAGTTGACCCACTGATAGTTGCTTCGGAATGATGACTTGGTTTTAAAGTTGACCTTGATTTCAAGCTGAGCTGGTTTTAAAGCTGACCCAGTTCCATTCGTACCGGGGTGATGCTGCCCGGCGTTGGCAGTAACACTAATTAATTTTAAATTTTTTGGTGCTTTTTCCGTTTTCGGAAAAAATTAAAATTTGTTTCAATTTATTATAATGTTTAATGAGTTATTTGAAGGTTATTAGTAAATCTTGTTTGCTTTTCGGTTGCTTGGTGTTTTTTTTTGGAAAAAATTAAAATTTGTTCGGGTTTTTTATAAAGTTTAATGTGTTAAAAAAGTTATTAGTAAATCTTGTTTTTTATTAATTTTTATTTGTTTGTTTTTACCAATTGTTTTTAAGATTTCAATTTTGGCACTTCAAAGTTTTTGTGTTTTTAATGTTGTTCTTTTTTGTTTTTTATTTGTTTTTTTTTTTTCACACCTTTCTCCTATTATCATTAGGATACTTGTTTTTTATAGTTGTTTTTTTTTTTTCACTTTTCTCCTATTATCATTAGGATACTTGTTTTCTTATTTGTTCTTTTCTCCTATTATCATTAGGATACTTGTTTTTTTTTTATAGTTGTTTTGTTCACTTTTCTCCTATTATCATTAGGATACTTGTTTTTTTTTTTATTTGTTCTTTTCTCCTATTATCATTAGGATACTTGTTTTTTATTTGTTTTTTTCACTTTTCTCCTATTATCATTAGGATACTTGTTTTTTATTTGGCTATCCCGGTTGAGCCCCCAATTAAGTTTTCTTCAATATTTAATTTTTATTTTCATCTTTATTTACCGTTCAACATCACCTTAAAAACTGACTTAAAAATCTAAAACACCTCTAGTTATATTCAACAAAAAGCATGATTGTCTTTTCGAATTAGCACCATATGCTGCGCGTGTGGTGTAATTCAATTCTTTTGTTTTTCAAATTTTTTATATTTATTTTAGCAGACATAGTGTCAGCAAAATATTATGGAAAATATTCGTCGACATAGTGTCAGCAAAATATTATTGAAAAATATTCGTCGTTAAGCTGTTACCTTAACTTATAAACAAAAAATGTGTATTTCTTAAAATATTCTTAAGTAAATAAACTTTAATTTAAATTTTGAAAAAGAAAGAGGATTGATATTTATTATTTACTAGCTACAGAAACATTTTTAGATTCCAAAGCATTTGACTCCGGATCTATATTTTTATCATCGGAATCTACGCTATCATCAGAATCATTTGATGAAAGATCATCTAACCATAATCCAGGTCTTTTCTTTTTAGCTTTGACTGATTGTTGTGAAGTAGATGACTCATTTTTACGCTTTAAATTAGCGGTACTCGTTAAAGCCTTTTTAAATCCTCCTTTTGGATCCAAGTTGCTAAGGTGGGAAGGTGGGAGTCTTTAAAGTTATAGCTTCAACATCGGTTTGGTGGCTGGGTACATTGTTGTTTTTGTCGCTTTGATATTCTAATTGTCATTTGATGTAAAAATCTAAAAGTGCTGCCAAGTCCCGTTTTCAATTTTCGTATACTGAAGAGTAAGCCTAAAGGTATGCTCTAAGCAAATGAATAATAAGCGAACTTAAACCAAAACATTATACATTATACACTGAAAAAAAAAATAAATCATGCAAAGAACCCCAACAAGCAATAGTAAGAGAAAAATAATAGAAATATCACCAGAAAATCACGAAGCAAAAAAAGGCACAATGGAACCGAGTGATCTTATACAGCTAATAAAGGATACTATTAATTCAAATCTGGATGAGAAGGTAAAAACGCTCCCAACTAAAGACGATTTGGATGAAATAAAAACGCAAATTTGCAGTGTCAATTCTGAAGTTAGTGCTTTGAAATTGGAAAACAAACACCTAAGAGAAGAGATAGCCAGAGTAAAAAAGGAAAACGTTGATAGCAAAAAAGATATAATTTGGCTACAAAATCAACTAAAACCTAATAAAATATTAAAGGTTTACATGCGACAAAATACCCAAATAAAGAGGTAGATTGTATTTTTAAAGAACAACTGAAAATTAATATCAATACAATAAGTGTTTGGAAAATTTTTGAGAGAAAGGAAAAGATGGCGGTGATAGTAGAACTGGAATCGTCTAAAGATATAGAGGAAGTATTTAAAAATACAAGAAAGCTTGCAGGCACAACTATTTTTATAGAGAAGGATATGATACCGAACAAACAAGGACACAAAAAAGCATTTTTGATATTGAGGAAAAAAAATACTGGATATAAGCAAGGATAATACAGTTATTGTTAGAGAAGACAGAATAAAAGTTAATGAACAATGGTTTAGATGGAACAGAGAAAACAAACTTGTATCTGGTAACACTGACGGAAGAATTGAACTGCTGAAAATTTACGGAGATAACATAAATTCGCTAAATTTCGAATACGATGACATTATGCAACAACCAACCACAAAAACTAAATGCTGTCTGTCGAACGGAAAAAAAATATGGTTACAATACAAATGAACAAAATGCAACAACACTTATGGAAGAAAATATATTAAATATAAGAATAACATAAATGGTCTTGAAAATAAATATCTTTATCCGTCTTTTTTTACTTATATAAAAAACTCAGACATCTTTATATTACTTGAAACTCATTTAGAAGAAGACAAATTTGAAAGAGTAAGAAAATATTTTACAGGGTTTGAACTACATTTCGAAGCGGCAAAAAGAAATCATCGATTCGGGCGAGCAATTGGAGGCTGTGTGTGTGGTATAAGTAAAAAACTTTCAGAATTAGGGATAACATATGAAAAGAGTAAGGAATCTGATGTAATACTGCTTAAATTTCGCACCAATACTACCATTTTTACACTAGTACCTATATATTTTGGACCTGCAATCTGGAATATAGATTTCAATAACATGCAAGCACTTTTTTAATCAGGAAATGATTGACTTCTATAAAAATACTTTTAGTTGCAGATATGATGTAAGAAGATCTAAAGACAAAACTGAAAATAAGAAAGGTCGACAGTTAGTAGAGTTTTGTACGGAGAATAATTTATTAATTCTGAATGGCAGAACACGCGGAGATGAAGCAGGAAACTTAACATATGTAAGCTCTATAGGAGAATCAGTGAATAATATCAGTGCTGCATCACAAGAAATTTTATACTGTGTAGAAGAATTCTCAATTGTAGACAAAATATGGTCCGACCACTTTCCAATTATGTTAATGATGAAAATAAACAGTACAAACGAAGCTGCAATTAAGCTACGCCTGTTGCCGAAGTTGTTTTGGAAAAATTGTGATAAAGATCAATTTAAAAGGAAGCTCAACGATAATCTTGAAGCCATAATACCCAGAGAAACAATCTTGAATGAACTGTGCGAAGTTATAAAAAAATTTATATCAGTTACCAAAAATATAATTTCGTTTCAACCTAAAAAGAAATGGTATAACAATAAATGTAACACCGCTAGACAGAAATATTTTGAATGGCTTCAAAAATACAGAATTACGAAAAACATAGAGGATAAAGAAATGTACATTAAGGCGCGGAAAAAATACAAAACCGTCTGTAGTACAAGTAAAATTGATTACTACCAACAGCTTGCAACTAAAATTAATAGAATATCTGATACTAAGCAATGGTGGAAACTGGTTAACGAAATCCGAAATCGCAAATACCAAATTTGTTCCAATGTTTCTGTATCAACCTTTAAACAGTATTTTGAAAATTTTTTAAACCCGCCACAAACCGAAATACATATGCACTATGCGCCAATTTATATAGAAAAGATGTTTTATTAGATAGTCCTTTAACAATAAGCGAAGTTAAAAGAATGCTGATTAAAGTAAAAATAAACAAAGCACCAGGTGAGGATCGAGTGCCCTACGAATTTTTTATAAATGCAACAACTCAACTGTATACACAATTGCTTAAAGTTTACAATAATGTCTTCACAAGCAACCAGGTAGATGACTCTTTTACAAAACTATAGTTTTTCCCATACTCAAGAAAGGGAATCCCAGTCAGCCGGTTAATTACAGAGGTATTTCCTTTATGAATTGCGCTGTTAAGATAATGATGGGCATCTTAAATGAAAGATTGTTTAACTGGGTAGAGTACAACCAGTTACTTACTTAATATCAAGCCGGTTTTCGTAGGAATTATTCCATGGAAGATAACATTTATAATTTATCTGCCATTGTGTCTTTGAAGCTAGCTGAAAAAAAAATAAGGTTTATGCATTTTTTGTGGACTTTAAAGCTGCATTTGATAGTGTCTCAAGAAAAGCTTTGGTTTACAAACTCTTTAAGATGGGAGTGTCAATACAACAATACACAATCTGCTGTGTGGACTGGTGAAGAATTTTCCGAGTATTTTGAAACGAGATGTGGTGTTAAACAAGGGTGTCTATTGTCGCCATTACTTTTCGCTCTATACATTAATGATCTTCATGAAGTTTTGGAAGGTGGACTTATGGTTGAAAATATAAACATTCGACTTTTACTTTATGCCGACGATATAGTCATCTTGGCCGACGATATTAATGTATTGCAAAAAATGATACAAGATCTTGAAAATTACTGCAATATGTGAAAACTGGAAGTGAATACAAGCAAATCTGAAATTCTCGTGTTTAGAAAGGGAGTATGAATAAGTCAGCAAGAAAAATGGTTTTATAAAGGAGGGCAGGTTAAAATTTCATCCGAATATAATTACTTGGGAGTTGTTTTTACCTCGAAGCTCAAGTTTCATAAGCATGTAGAAAAAAGGAATATGTAAGCAAAAAGTGCAATAAATACCACATGGCAAAGTTTTATTGGAAAACAAGAAGTCAATTTGAGAATGAAGTGGAAGGTATATCTTGCAGTGTGCAGAGCAATTCAAGCATATGCAGCTCAGGTATGGGGATTCGGATATTTTGAAGAAGTAAATAAGCTACAACGATATGTCATGAAGAAAATTTCAAATGTACCCAGCTTTACCCCAAATTATATTCTTATGTTAGAAACTGCTGCGGAAGATAGCCACATTTATACTTTGGGGATAGACCTGAAATATATAGGCAAAACAATGTACCTTTATGCAGTAAACAGGTTACCGCATAAGCTATCCTTAATATTATTACGCCGTAACGTGTTCTGGGTAAATGAATTGAAATCAAAAGCTATTTCATTAAACATTCAATAGCCAGAAATGAATTCAACGGAGCACAGTGGTCAATTTCGCGAGATAGCGGTCAAAACTCTATAACTTTTGACCGGATTGGTATTTTTTTACGCAATTTATTTTGTTCAATAGGAACGTAAGTAATTTGGAGTTAAATATGCATTTTAATTTTTTGTTGAGTTTCCATGTAAAAGTTGAATATTTTGACATTTTAAATAGGTATTTTTTTATAATTTCTTATTTTCTTCAATCGTATTTTACAACCAATACTTATTTATTATTCCTAAACTTAATTTTGGTCAGAAAATGCCAACATTTGGCCCCTGACATTTATTTAGTCTCAATATTCACAGGGGCCAAAGGTTGGTTTTTTTGGAAGAAAGCTTATTCTTGTGAGGATTAAACTGAAAAATAACACTGAAATTCCCAACAATATCAATACCATTTGGATATATTATATACAGAACACAACATCGATAAAATTTTAAGTAAACTTTTACTATTGATTTAAAGTGCACATATATTTTATTTAAATGTATTAATAAAAATTTATACTAAAATTAGAAACAAATTATAATCTTTAAACTAGTATTAATTAAACAATATTAGTAAAAATTTCTTCCAAATAGCTTTGATTTTCATTTTGCAGTAGTTGTTTAGCTTCTTCATCTAACTCTAATGAGGTTGATTTCCATTTTTGTCGAATACTGGACATATATGGGTCTGATGTGCACAACAAAATATTAATAAGATCTTCATTAGTACAATATCTGGAAATTTTTCTTGTATTGTGCTCGCGAAAGAATCTGTAGTCTTTGTTCCTTTTTTCTTGGGCTTCTTCTGAGAGATCTCCAATTGGAAGCATATTGTGCTGAATTATTTGTTCCCCATGGAACAAAATTTTGTGAACTGTGGTTGGCATATGTCTCCAAGAATATTTTTGGTTATAAAGGGTTGCTGTCTCATTAGCATACTGACCAAATTTTTTTGCATCTATCTTTTTGCTACATGCTATAACTTGTAATATGATTTGGAATCGTCGTATTAAATCATAATCTACTCCAGTTATAGAAGCTGCAGTTTCTGGATCGGAAAAAAATCTCCTTGCTGTGTTTCCATCATTAGAATTTCCTTCTCCTTGCTTTGGCTGGTCAATTATAAGGCCTATCTCACGGTATTTTTCTTGAATATCTTTTTTTTTTTGCTTTCTTTTTTCCAAATTTTCTTTGTTGTTTCTCACTGTTTCGCCTAACGGGCCAAATTCCAAATCGTATCCCAATTTAAGAATATGCTCCATAAAACGAATTCTAGCATGAAGAGGTGACATTCCAAATTTATATGCTTCATTAAAACTATCGTCTTGTGTTGGTGGTTGGCTCAATTGACTTGATGTTTTTTGGCATATGGTGCAGCTTGACGATGACTTTGTTTTGGTTAAAGCTTGTGCAACTTTTCCATCAATCATTGTGAGACACATTTTAAAATTTACTTCAATATCTTGGTCATCAAATTTAAATGTTACTGGTTGAAGTTCTTTAATTTGATCATTTATTTTTCGAACTTCTTCATCTATGACATTCTTGAGTCTCCTTTTTGTAAGCAAACTTTATTGGTCTTCTTCATTGATATGTTTAAGCTTGCGTCTTCGTGATCTTTCACTACAATTATCAATTGGCTTTGCTGGTCGACCACCTTTTCCAGTTTCCGTGGTAGTTACTGATGGCTTTTTAAAAATAAGTTTATTTCTTAGCCATTCTTGGTTGCGTGAGTAAAACAATTTCTTGTTTCTGGAACATTAATTGTACCGTTTTCTTAAAGTATTTAAAAAGTTTTTTATTTTTAAGTTATGAATTTTAATTTCTTGTTTGTCGCATATTTTGAAGAATGGATTATTCATTATATGTAAAATAATGTCGTTTTCATCTTTCCGTTCAAAATATATATCAGATAGAACACTATAACTGAATTTAGCCATTGTTTAAACAATAATGAAGAAAAAAAATGAATGCATGGATTAGTATACTATTGCTCGAAGTTTCAACATGATCTTTTTACCTCTTTGAAACATAATATAACAGGTAGTTGGTTTTACCAGTTATTTCCATTGGTTTTAAATTTATTTGCAATTTTCCTACAGTAATAGGAAATAAGTTAAGTTACAACACAAAATTTATTTCGTCCAAAACTCTTAAAAAACAAAAAAGTTATGATCATTTAAACTTTAAAAATTAAGTAAAAATATCATAAATTTACTAAATTCTGAAAAAGCCCATTTTGGACCACCCTGTTCTCAGTGAAATAGTTGAAATAGAGTTCTAATTTTTTGGCTCCCGAGGTTTACTACTGTCTACTTTCATATGAGTCTAATAACTTTAAAATCGGAGAACAAAAACCAAAAGGAGTTTTGGCCGCTATCTCAAAATATTGACCACAGTGCGGAGGTACAATGGAACAGCTTTAGTATGGCATTACTAAGTAACTTGAAAAGAAAAACTTTGAATGAAAGATTACAAAGAAAAAACGAAACCACCACAAGATTATACAAATTTCTGAATTTCGAGAGAGGAAACCATTATTTTAAAGACAATTTCAGTACCAATAAAATCACATGGTTATTTAAAGCACGCAGTGGGCTTATTGCACTGAACTACAACAGATTTGGTGCAGCGAATATAGACAAACTTTGTAAGTTATGCAATTTGCATCAGCTGGATAACTTTCAACATTTTCTGGGGACTTGTCCAGTACTCAAAGAATTCCGACTTGCAATTTTCCACAAACCAAATTTAATAGAGGAGGAGATGATTAATATACTGAATGGTCAAGATGAGGAAGACTGGGGCAACTTAGTAAAATATCTAAAAACTGCCTTAAAGTATCGAAATTTTTTATTTAATGAACTTAACTAAATAACCAATATTGTTAAAACATATTTTTGTTTCTTTATTTTTTTTTTATTTATATTTTCTTTGTATGCATAAATTTTGATAGAGATAATTGTGATCGTTCGACAGACGTTTTTTCTAAAAACATGTCGTTAAATATATTTAACTTTCTTGTTTTTTATATAATAATAATATATATAAATATAATAATAATATCTTTATTATTATAAATATACTCAATTATAAAATTTTTATATTAAAACAAATATTGTAATACCAAATTGTTATATTATATAATTCAATAAAGAACGAATCTAATCTAATCTAAATCTAATCTATATGAGAAAATTCCAAAAATTATCTTAGAACACAAACAAAAAAACAGGATAAGGAACACAAATGCCAACCTCTGTAAACAGATAAAGATATATATATATATATATATATATATATATATATATATATATATATATATATATATATATGTATATATATATATGTATGTAAGTTAACGTGATCAGTGAATACACTAAATATATTGCACCTAATAAGTGCAATTGGTAACAAACATAAGAGTTCATTCACCGACACGATTAAAATTCATTGCTGACACAATCACACAATAACAACACAACATAATATTTAGCAAATAAGCAAAACTTATTGACACCAACATAAACAACAACACAACACAACAACAACACAACACAACAACAGACACAACAGAACATTTAGCAAATAAGCAAAATATGAATAAGCTAGAATTAAGAAATAAACAAATTGTAATTTTAAAACGTAAGTAAAATATTTGTATTAAAGAAAGAAGAATTTAATAAAAAGTTTAGTTCATATTTTCACCTCAAAACTGGTGTTCGTTAACTGGCGCCCGAGAAAGCTTCAACCCCGGTAAATCACTTTCAAGTAAATTTAAAAAAGTGATAACAATAATTTCAAGTGGATAAATCGAGTGACTTTGAAACTAAGCGAATTTCATAAATAAAAAAAACTTTTGTGAACAATTAATTAACCCGTTTAAAACTAAGTACCGGTTCCACACAAACCCTTAAAAAAGGAAGAAAAAAACTTCAACGGTTTGAAAATTGAATTCATAGTGACGAAAATCCGTGCCCAAGTAGATTAATCAAACAGGAATCAACGGACCGTCCATCTTTAAAAAATATACCACATAGTGACGAAAATCCGTGCCCAAGTAGAACAATCAAAAAGGAATCAACGGACCGTCCATCATTAAAATACACCATATAGTGACGATACCTGTGCCCAAAAAGTAAACAACGGACCGTCCAGCAATAAAAGGATATCACATAGTCTGCAGATGCTGAATCAAATCAACAGACCATCCAGCATGCTGATCCTCATATCATTTATGTAAGCAACATTTTTTTTTACAAATTACGAAAACTTAGAAAAATTTTATGCTATTGAAAAGAAAAATTAGAAATTCTTTTTTACTATTTGCTAGAAAAGAAAAATTTATGTTTTTAAACCATAAAGTAAAATTACAGTAGAAGATTTTTTTACTGACAGAAACGATCAAAATCATAAACAGTGAAATTATAAATTGCTAATATTGTAAAACTAAAAGGTAAAAACCTTTATTGAAAAATTTTACAAAAAAGAAAAATTGCTGTCATAAATTAACAATTAAAAATCACAGTTAATTTCTAACTCTAATTAAAAAAATTTTTTTTTTTTGACAAATAATATACTTATTCAAACAAAAATTATAAAGATAAATTTACCCAACACATATAAAACACTACACGATCACACTAATTAGACAAATACACACTTAAAACCGGGGAGGTCATAATTCGACAAATTTTATTTTACTACACCGCGAGATTGACATAAAATTCTATTAAAATAATGGAGCGGATTCAAGAAGCAGTTACTCAATTAACTGGAGCCCTCAATGCTCAAATAGAACAGATTAAAATCCTCAATAATAGAATAACTAATTTAGAGAGAAATCCCACTCCTACTGCTCCTAGAGACGCAGCACTTCCCGCTCCTAGGACAGAAGCGGATCTTGTTGCAATTAGTAAACTACCGGACTGTGTTAGGGATCTCCAAGTATTTGGCGGTAACCCCGTCCAGTATATTTCCTGGATTCATAGTGTAGAATCTATATTGCGAGATTATGCGCTAGTTAGAGATAAACCAATTTATAGGGCTATCTTACAATACGTAAGACAAAAGGTAAGAGGACCTGCCGATACAGCCTTGATATCCTATAATATCTTCGACGAAAGCTGGGATAAAATTAAAAATTGTCTATCTTTACACTACGCAGACAAACGAGATATTCGAACTTTAGAATACGAGCTTAGTGCTATGTCACAACGCAACAATACAATAGATGAATTTTACGCAAAAATTAATCACCAACTATCATTGATAATAAACAAGGTCAAAACAGACAACTATTCGACAGAGACAGTAGAAGCTTTGATATCAAGCTATAGGAATAGGGCATTAGATGTGTTTATCCGTGGAATTCACGGCGACGTATCACAAATGTTGGCAATTCAGAAGCCTGGAACACTTCCCGAGGCCTATACTTCTTGCCTCGAATTTCAGAACCTGAACTTCCGAAATAATTCTATTCACCCACGCTATAATAAGAATAATACTATCACCACACCGAACAATCAGATGCACAGCTTAGGAAACCATGGCAAACCTAATGTGCCATACAGGAACTTAAACACTGGGGAACAAATTCGTATTTATAATGCAACGACCCCGTATAATAAACAGAACCGTCAATATACACAAAACGCTCCACCACCTAGGCCTATTCAACCAAAACCACCTGTTCCAATGGAAGTAGACCCCTCAATGAAATCACATCGTATTAATTACATGAACAGGCCACAAAAATCCCCTTTACCAAATTTCGGTAATAGTTCCTCTAATATCCCTAGGAAACAACAGCGCATTTTTAATACTGAGACTGTTGAAACTCATGAACAGGATCCAGCCCAAGATGATGATACCCAATATGAAGATTATCAGGAGATTGATGAAAATGAGTCGGACCTAGACTACGAACAGGACGAACTAAATTTTATGAGGGAAGCCTCTCTAGCGTACCATACTTAGAATTACGCCTAAGAGATGGAAAAATCATAAAGTTTTTAGTAGACACGCGTGCAAATAAAAATTTTATTTCTGAAACTATGTCATTTAATTCCAAACCCGTCAACTCATATTTCAAAATTCGATCAGCCGCTGGCGAAATTCTCATTACACGTAAGGTTCGGGGAAAATTCTTTAAAAGTTTAAATATAGAAAACTACTTTGATTTCTTTGTCCTCCCTGGACTTCGCTCATTTGATGGTATTATAGGCGACGACACTCTTAGAGAACTTGAGGCTATAATCGATTGGAAAAATAATATATTACAATTGAAAAACGCCACTAAAATTGATCTAAAGGCCAAAATATCCAAACAGGTAAATAATATTCAAGCGACTCAAAATTTTGGGAAAGATATCCAAAGTCTAGTAGACGAATACAGCACACTATTCGGTCCGGTCTCCGATAGTGGTCTCATTGGAACGTCGGTCCGCGCAGAAATAAGAACCTCAACAAACGAGCCTATTTATTCCAAACAATACCCTTACCCAAGTCACCTTAAAGCCGAAATAGAAAAACAAATGCACCAAATGCTCGAAGACGGTATAATAAGACCATCAAAAAGCCCATACAATTCACCCCTGTGGATAGTTGAGAAAAAACCCAAACCAAACGGTGAAAGACAATACAGGGTGGTTGTGGACTTCAAACGATTAAATGCGGTCACCATTTCAGATGCGTACCCAATTCCTGACATTAATAGTACACTCTCTAACCTAGGGGAATGTAAGTACTTTACTACCCTTGATTTGACTTCTGGATTCCATCAGATCAGAATGAGGGATAGGGATATAGAAAAAACAGCCTTCTCGACGAATAACGGAAAGTATGAATTTTTAAGGCTGCCCTTCGGTCTTAAAAACGCACCGGCAATATTTCAACGAATGATGAACGATGTTTTGCACCCACTAATAGGTAAAGCTTGCTATGTGTACATAGACGACATTATAGTGTTCAGTAAGGATGAAAAAGAACATGTCAAAAATTTAAAAAAGGTATTTTCTTTATTAAGTGAAGCTAATCTGAAAGTAAATTTAGAAAAATCAAAATTTATGAGGACAAGTGTAGAATTTTTGGGACACGTTGTGTCGAAAGGTGGTATACAGCCTGACCCAGCTAAGATTGCTGCGATTCAACATATCCAACCACCAAAAAATTTAAAAGACCTAAAAAGTTTTCTTGGCTTAGCATCTTACTACAGAAGATTCATAAGAGATTTCGCTGCAGTAGCTAAACCTTTGACAAACTTAACCAGAGGGGTAAATGCACAAATTAAAGCAAATCAATCAAAACGGATTGCCATAACATTTGACAAAGAAGCTTTAAAATCATTCAATAATCTAAAAGAACTTCTTGTATCATCAGAAATACTAAACTTCCCAAATTTCGAAAAACCATTTATCCTCACAACAGATGCCTCTAATTATGCAATAGGAGCCGTCCTATCTCAGGGCGAACTTGGTAAAGACCGACCAATTACTTACCTTTCGAGATCACTTAATAAAACAGAAGAAAACTATTCCACCATTGAGAAGGAAATGTTGGCTATAATATGGTCCCTCGACAAGCTTCGCTCTTACCTCTACGGAGCTAAGGAACTTAAAATAGTAACTGATCACCAGCCACTAACGTTTGCATTAAGTAACGCTAATAATAATGCAAAACTAAAACGCTGGAAGGCTAGGATAGAAGAATACAATTATAAACTGATTTATAAACCTGGGAAAACAAATGTGGTCGCCGATGCACTTTCTAGGCTACCACCTGAACTCAATGAATTATTATAATCCGATGATAACTCTCAACATAGCGCAGAGGAAGATAATAGTCAACTCATACCACATTGTGAAGCCCCAATAAACGGGTTTAGAAACCAAATAATACTTTCTGAAAAAATAGATTCTAACCATTATGAAAATCCTCATGAGAACTTCCAAAGACATTATGTAAAAATTAATAATCTCGACAAAAAGAATTTGACCAGAATATTAAACGAAAAATTAAACCCCGCTGTGCTGAATGGAATAAAAATTCCCGAAAAGTACCTCGTTTTGTTACAAGAAGTATTTAAGGATACATTTTCTAAATTCCGGATAAGAATCACACAGAGGCTAGTGGAAGACATTTCAAATGGCGAACAACAATTTATTATTATTAAACAGGAACACAAACGAGCTCATAGGAATTCTGATGAAAACAAAAGCCAAATTCTAGAAAAATACTATTTTCCGAATATGTCGAAAATGATCAAAGATTTTACAAAAACCTGTGAAATATGCAACAAAAATAAGTATGACAGACATCCTCCTAACCCCGAATTACAACCAACTCCAATTCCATCATATCCTACAGAAATTTTACATATTGACATAATGGAAATTCGAAAGGAAAAATTTATTACATGTGTCGATGTGTCTTACACATTCGGGATAAGATGATAAAATTACTTCATTTCTTTTCCGCGCCCAAAATGCTTGTAACGGATAATGAAGGTAGTTTTATTAGTCCAATAGTTTTGAATAATATCAAAGGGCTAGGGATTGAAACATATTTCGCACCACCACAGAAAAGCGAGGTTAATGGCACCATTGAAAGGGTTCATTCCACAATTATTGAAATGCTGAGGTGTATCCACGAAGAATATCCGGATTACTCTATTAAGGAACTGATCAATATAACAGTTGACAGATATAATAATACAATACACTCTGTCACAAAAAAGAAACCAGCTGACATTTTTTCGGTCGGACGGAACGAATAAATTATCAAAATTTAACAGATTTTAAGAAGATAGTTAATGAAAATTTGAAAAATGAGATAACCAGAAATCAGAAGATACAGCTTTACAGACAGAACAGTAAAAAACAAAAACCAAAGAAATACAATTCTGGGGACATAGTTTTCAAAAGGAACAAGCAAATTAAAGGAAAAGACAAACCTTTATTTATAAAACAAACTGTCGGAAAAGATAGTAATGTTATAATTACTACCACCGACAACAAAAGAATTCACAAGTCCCACCTAAAAAATTAATATCCAATTTCAGAATCATGGTACATTGGACAACTGCAACGGTGGATGTCTACGAATACAACAACCCACTAGTTACAATAAAACAAGGCCTTGGCAAGATCAGCAATGGAAATTACAAAATTATACATACAATAAATCTAAAAGAATATGAGGAAGCTGTTATAAGCATTAAGTCAACAATTCATTACGAGATAAGAAACACAAGAACACTGGGCTTACAAATAGAACACCAGCTGATGAAAATAGAAAACTTATTAGACCAACTTCACATAAGAAACTCAACAAAGACCAAAAGATCAATAAATTGGATTGGATCAGCCTGGAAGTGGATAGCAGGTAAACCTGACGCTACAGATTGGGACAGCATTCTCAGTCAAACAAACGACATAATAAATAATAATAACAAGCAATATACTATCAACAAATACATAATAAAGACCACTAATAATCTGTTGAGCGACTTTAACAGAATAGTCTCTGAGCAAAACGCAAATGACACGGTCAGACGGGCACAAACACTTTTTAATAAGCTAAGTTTGATAAAGGACGAGCTCGCTCAGATCGTAATGGCATGTCAGCTCGCGAAAAAGGGAATAGTACATTCCCAATTACTAAATAAGGGGGATATCGCAAGAATACTATCGCAAACTGAGACTCTCCCATATAAGAACGAACTACAGGCTCTTCAATATGCGGAACCTTCGATGGTTATAAAAGACACTCTTCTCCTGTATATTATCTCCCTACCACAAACAACAGATACTCTCTTCAATAATATTCTTCTACGCTCAACGGTCAAGGACAACAAAAGAATATACTTAAGCTTCACCAATTTGCTCATATCTCAGACAGAAAAATATGGTATTAAAGGTAACTGTGCATTAATCGAGGACGTAACTGTATGTAAGACGGACCAAATAGACACCTTAGGGTCAACACATTGTATTTTAAACATACTCAATGGAGAAAAAGCAACATGCGAATACCAAATGGTAAAACAGCCAATAGTTGAATTTATATTAGAAGGCACCATTTTCTTGACAAATTATATTGGGAACCTGACATACGGCAACGTCTCACAAATCCTAAACGGTACTTTTATTATTAATTTCTTTAACGAGACAATTTTTCTTAACAATACCCAATATTCGAATTGGCAGACAACAACCTATCAAATTCTTCCGCCAATATTGCAGAGTAACTTAACAGAGAAAGAAATCAAATTGGACCTACAGTATCTTCATCACCTCCATTTGGAGAACATTAAACATTTAGATAATCTTTCGTATAAGTTAGTCTCAATAGGTTCCAATTTTATAATACTTTTTTTCGGATTCATAATAATATTATTTATTCAACTATATCCCATATACAAGAATCTCACATACAAGAAACTTTCCCGAAATCAAGTTAAATTACCCATAGAAATTTTATTTTTTTTTTTTTTTTACTCGATCAGCGAGACGCTGATACTCGAAAAGGGGGGGGGGTTAACGTGATCAGTGAATACACTAAATATATTGCACCTAATAAGTGTAATTGGTAACAAACATAAAAGTTCATTCACCGACACCATTAAAATTCATTGCTGACACAATCACACAATAACAACACAACATAATATTTAGCAAATAAGCAAAACTTATTGACACCAACATAAACAACAACACAACACAACAACAACACAACAACAGACACAACAGAACATTTAGCAAATAAGCAAAATATGAATAAGCTAGAATTAAGAAATAAACAAATTGTAATTTTAAAACGTAAGTAAAATATTTGTATTAAAGAAAGAAGAATTTAATAAAAAGTTTAGTTCATATTTTCACCTCAAAACCGTTGTTCGTTATATGTATATATATATATATATGTATGCAAATGTAGACCATGCAAAAAGGATATTTTCTTTTAATAAAATGTTATTTATAATGAAGTAATGAAAAAAGGTAATATGTTCTAAGTTATTTAAAAAGGTTGGAGATGAGGTGAGTTAAGGTTGGTTAATTTAAGCGGGCAGCCTATAGGATGATAACACCCACATCCTACCCCAAATCGACTTGGGAAATCCACACCATATCGCCGAAATTTGACAACCAAATGTAATTAACAGGGAAACCGCAAATATGCAATATCATGTTTTTTCCTGTGCGTCGTATGGACCCATGGATAGACTATTTATCCGTTTCAGAACAATTTAAGAATTCTGGCATCAATTTGTTAGAGCATATTTTAGCATATTTCACCCTTTAGAGCATATTTTTGCATTTTTCAGCTTTAAGAGCATATTTTGAGATAAAAGCATATTTTTAGGGCATATTTCGACATTTTTAGAGCATATTTGTTTCTTTTAGGGCATATTTCTGTCTTTTAGGGCATATTTTAACTTTTTATACATTCATATTTTTTTTTAATATACGCTAAACTTATATTAGCGCTTTTTTTTTAATTTGATTCTGTTTAACACACTGTTTTTACATTTTTTTTCGTATTGTCTTGTTTTGCGACACAAACAACAATAAAACATATGGTTTTGTGTATTGCAGTTTGTTACATTTGAATTTGTGTACATATGTATGTGAAAAAAAAAACAAAAAAATATTTGTGCATTTTACATGTGTTTCGTCATCTTTTAAATCAAATTCATATTTGACTTGAAATTTTGAATTCGTTTGTTGGTAGCACTACCAAATCAAAGAAGAAAACAAAACGGGGAATAACTTTTTTCGCTGTACATATTCCAGTTTTATACAAAAAGATAAGCAAATGTAAGTATGGATAGAAAATAAAAACGAATTTATATTTTTATTATTTTTTTTTTTTTTTTGGAATTTGTAGAAAATGCCTAAAGTTAAGCCTTCTAAAACATCAAAATTGAAGGCTCTTAGCAAGGAATTTCCTGAACTTCGAGTAAATGGAGACGTTCTTTTTTGTAATATCTGCTGCAAGTCAGTTGCAGAAGAGAGATTATTTTTAATTAAACAACACATAGAAAGTGCAAGACACATAAAGTTGAAAGAGAATCGTCAAAATGAAGAAAACGTACGATTGTTTATACCGGAATGTGCACAACCGAAAGAAAGTGATTTTTATAAAAAGTTGTGTGAAGCTTTTGTAGCAGCTGACATTCCCTTATTTAAAATGCGAAATGAACACCTGAAAAAATTATTTGAGGAATTTACAATTTACAAAGTACCCTCGGAAACGTTTCTTCGAACAAAACTTGTAAAAGATCTCTACCAAAATTGCTTAGACAATATACGTAAATGTTTAAAAAATCAATATATATGGATCTCTATAGATGAAACTACTGATGCGACTGGCAGGAATGTGGCAAATGTTATAGTTGGTGTTTTAAATTCTGACGAAGAAATTGCAAACCAAAAATTGTTAATACACACTGCTGTATTGAATAAAACTAATCATTCCACAATTGCTCGACTCTTCGATGACTCTATAAAAATACTGGACGTTAATTTTAATAGAAACTTGGTTTTGCTTTTTGTAACGGACGCTGCACCATACATGGTGAAGGCTGGTAAAGCTATCGCAGTATTCTATCCAAAAATAACACATGTGACATGTATTGCCCATGGTCTCCACCGTTTATGTGAACGTATAAGAGATTCCTATGAAAATGTAAATAAAGTAATTGCTAACGTTAAAAAGGTGTTTTTAAAAGCTCCATGTAGAGTTGATATTTTAAAAGACATGTATCCGGATCTTGCATTACCACCAGAGCCGATAATAACTCGCTGGGGAACTTGGCTTGCAGCGGTTAATTATTACGCCAACAACTATGAACAAATTTTAGATGTTCTTGGTGCTTTAAACAATGAGGAGGCTCAATCAATTAAAATTGCAAAAGAAATTTTAGAAAATTCCAATACCAAAACTGAATTGATCTTTATTGCTTCTAATTTTGGATTTATTGAGAAATTTATAAAAAAAAATGCAAACAACAGGTCTTACACTTGTTGAGCAGTATGGGATAGTTACAGAAACAATCAAAAATATTGACAAGGTGCCACAATGCTATACCAAAGAAAATGTTAAAAACAAATTCGAACAGATTGTAACAAAAAACGATGGTCTAGAAGTAATAAAAACAATTAGCAAACAGTTGACTGGATCTTCAATAAAATCAGTTTTGTCATATGATGTCAAAGAAGTACTAGCATTTAAATTCGCCCCAATTACCTCAGTTGATGTTGAAAGAACTTTTTCAATGTACAAAAATATGCTTAGATGTAACAGACAACGTTTTTTATTCGAAAATTTAAGTCAACATTTTGTAGTTTATTGCAACAACAACCTTTATAAAAAATCTGATTTTAAAAAAAAAATTCCAAAAATTTAAAAGCTGGTATGATGTAATTTTTCAAATATTTTCGTTTTCTTTTATTTTTTAATTAAAGAGAAGAAATCATGAAAAAAAGGATTTATTAAAGACATCTTACCAAATTAAAAAAAAACTTATTTAATTTTTTTTTAACTGAAGGTAGAATTAATTGAAATATAGAAATATTCTCAATTTTTCGTAATACATACCTTTTGAAAACTTAAGTTCCTATTGTTTTGTATTCCTTGTTTTTTTTTTTTTTGTTTTAGTCGTTATGTTTTATTTTAACAATACGCAAATTTTGTGTATATGTATATTGAATTGAATTGTATTGTTTTTTCAATAAAAAATATTTTTTTTGTTTAAGAAAAATATAAAATTTTTTATTTTTAGGGCATATTTTTTAAATTTTAAGGGCATATTTTTATGTTTTTACTGCATATTTTATGCGCATAAAACACTTTTTTTAGAGCATATTTGCGGTTTCCCTGGTAATTAATATTATCTTTTCTTTTTTTTCATACAGCATTCCTGGTCAACTCTGGTTGTTTTCAGGTTTACTTGGTTTGTGGTATATGGCACTTCTTTTTTTTTTTTTTGTCAATGAGATAGAGCGGGAAATAAAGAACCCCCATTCCGGCAAGCTACAGCCGCAGCCCACATCTAAGTGCCACCTCCGCTCAAGTACATTTCGTTTTAAAAACACCGTCTCATTGCAGAATTTTTAATGGCCAATGTCGTTACCGTTTTTTAAGTCTGTTGCAAATGGAATACAGTTGTGCAAATGCTATTTTGGAAGCCACCGTCAAGGTTTTAGTAGATTGCAATATACCTTTAAATAATATTATGGGCATTACGACTGATAATTGTGCAGTTATGTTGGAGTCTCTAATGGAGTCCAAACAAAATTTAAAATTAAAGTCCCTCATGTATTCACTAACGGCTATAGATATCATATTTTAAATTTAACATCTTCTGCTGCATCAAAATTTGAAATTCCAGAGGACAAATTTATAAAGGATGTAAATTATCAATTCTGTAACAGTCCAAGCAGAATGGTGGACTTTATAAAAATAACAGGAGTACTTTTGAAATGAAACACATATCATATTTAAATATTCTACAAGGTGGCTTTCCAGACAAGAAGTAGTACATAGAATTCTGGAGCAATAGGAACCTTTAAAATACTATTTTACATTAAATGATTTTGAAATTGATTCAAGAAATGAAAGAATACAATTTTAAAATCGAGATTTATGAACCCATTTTTTAAAAATTACCTTTTTGTTCCTTCAATATGTTTTCAAAATAGTCAACACCGTCAACTTAGAAATGCAGTCAGAAGATGCCTAGAATAAAATTATTTCGGAAAATTACACGAAATTTCATTACCAAAGATAATCACGTTTTTTACTCGTTCTAATATTAAAAGTGATTTAGGGCCATTATTACAACATACCTTTAAAGTAAATGTTAGTTAAAGGTAACTTTAGCTAAAGTGAGCAATAAAGTTACCTTTAACTTCTTTTCGTTATTACAACTTCCCAGTAAAATAAAATTAATATTTTTGATATTGTGGCAACTCCAAAGGAAACACCGATTACTTTTGACCAAATGAATTACTTTACAAAATACGTAGTGGCAACGTTCCTTTATTTGTTCGCAAGCAAAAAATAGAATAAAAACTAAAAACCTTTATTATAAGTTGCATAATTGTTGTAAATGTGTAATAAAACTTTTTAAAAAATATACAAACACATATTTAAGTATATGCAAATAAATTTATTTCCAAAACTAAATTGGTGTGAATTTTTTCTTCATAGATCAGAAAATGTGGCAACATTAAATACATAAACCCCACGTTAAAAGTTAAAGGCGACAATATCTTCCCTTTAGCTTATCGGTCACTTTTAGCTTAAAGTATAGTTGTAATAACGAAAAACTAATAATCTGTCCGATAACATCCTAACTTTAGCTATAACATCCTAACTTTAGCAAGTTGTAATAATGGCCCTTATTGTTTTAAAATCTGTCTCGTGTTAATTTGTGTCAACTTTGTTGTTGGGGTGCATTGCTAACATTTGCTTTCTTTTGTTTTTTAATTAACCACGTTCGTAAGCCTGAATTATTGTTTTAATATTATTGTTTTGCCATAATTAATTATCATTAAAGAACACATCACACACATTTTGTTTATCCATCATTCAATAATCAGTTGGAGTTTACTTGTCATCATATCAACATTTTGTGTTGCCATATTCTGAATTCTACTGATAATCGTTCAGTGTTTTACGTTTAAACTGCATTATTGACATATTCGTTTAAAAAAAAATAATACTGTTTCGCAACAATGGCTTCCATAAAATGCAATTTGGATAAAGATGATGAAGCAATGATAACCTGTTGGCTGTGTCATGGCCTTTGCCATTTTAAATGTTGTGGACTGTCTGGATTAGTAGCTGAATCAATTTCAAGGCACAAAAATTTGTAATGGCGCTGTAATAGTTGTCAAAAAATTGGAGCCGACTTTTACCGATTTTTTCAAGCCACTAAAAATAATTTCCTTCAAATACAGAAAAACCTTACGAATTTATCTGATCAAATAAACTCCCATAAAAAGTTTTCTGATGACTTTACCTCTTTGGATGATCTAAAATCACCTTCTCCAAGACGTCGTAAGACTCTAATGCTGAGTACACACGATGGAACATCAACAGGAACATCGTCATGTTCCACTTAATGTTCCATCGTGTGTAGCAATGTTTCCTGTCAAAATCCATGTTTCAATTTAGGTTCCTCAAATATCAAATTATTTTGATATTTTATGTTTCCAAACTCAATGTGCCATCGTCTGTATCGTTGTTTACTGTGTTTGCTCTCTTATTTCATTGCGAGCAGTCGTGCTATTGTTGTGTATATCGGAGTAAAGAAAATAAAAGAGAAGAAAATTACGAAAATTTAACATAATGAAAATTTGAAGAATTTTATAAATAATAATAAATAGTGATAATATGAGGAATTTTATAAATTAATATAAAAATTTATAAATTAATATGTATATTTTATAAATTTTTAAAAATTTTATAGCTAAATATAAAATTTATTTTCTTCCGCGTATATTTGTTTAGTAGTAGTATATTCAATAAACACCCAGAACTGATGTTTCGTTTTTGGTTCCATCGTCTGTATTAAAAAATGGAAACATGTTTTTCCGCATGTTTCTCTTAATGTTCTATCGTGTGTATGCAGCATAAGATTCTTAAATAAAGAAAATCATTTACAAAACATTGATGAACCCGGCTTTAATGAAACAAATTTAGTGAACGGTCCGATAATCCTTTATTAAATTTACCCAATATATCTGGAAATATTGTGAACCCTATTCCTATTTCAAATACTGGCAATAATAATAATGCGGCAGATCTGCTGGAAGTTAGCAAGCCATCATCTTTACTTAATTCGGAGTGTAATAATACTATACATAACCCGTTAAAAGTCATACCGCCTAAAAAATCTATGTTTGTTTCTCGTTTGGCTCTTGATACACCAACTGCTCATATAACAACACAATTAAACTTTAAAGCTGATGTTTTACCGTACAAATTTAATTTTTCTCAACAGAGAAGCATTGCATCATTTAAAAGAACAGTACCTTTCGAATTATTTGACCGTATAATTGATCCTGGATTTTAGCCTGAAAATATAATAGTACGTGAATTTACTATACTATTACCATATCATTTGTTTTTACTGAAAACTGGCTATGTAATAATATCTTAAATACCGAAATTCTTTGCAACAAATATGAAATTTAGAGACCTGAGTTTGAATTGCTGTATCAAACATTCTGCCGTCTGAAGAAATGACATCAGTTTCATTGAGTGTTATAGAATTTATTGGAATTAAAATTAAACTGAACAGCAAACAAATTTTTATAACTTGCTCTTGCATTCCTCAGAGTTCTGGAAAATTGATTTATAATGCTCATAACCGACTTTGTATTTTCTTGTTCTTGAGTCCGAAAACAAATTGACTCCATATGGCTGTATTTAAATACGTTCCAAAATTGCAGTGGATAGCCATTTTCCTCAGCCCAATAAGGTATTCTTCACATGACTCTTCATCTTTTAGTTTACGTAGATGAAATCTATAGTTGTCTAAAATAGCATTTGGCTTGGGGTCATAATATTCACCCAGAATACGTTCAATATCATCGTACGTTTTGTTTTCTGGTGTTTCTGGCAGCAATTTATCACACAACAGGTTGTATGTGTTTATTCCCATATAGTGTAGTAATTTTTTTTTGTTAGTATCATAACTCAAGATATTCAATGCAGTCTCAAGGCGTGTTACCTAACGAGACCATGTAGAAATGTTTAAATCAAAAGCTTCCATACTGAACCGTGTTGACTGTATTTGTACATTTGCAGCCAATTTGTTCAATTCATTAGCATTCTTTGTTAATACGTTGCCTCTTTCCTTTTACGCCTCTTCCCTTTTTTATTTGTTTATCCTCGTCGCCAGTTATTAAACTTTACGAAATTAAAGACAGCTGATTGATATTGGTCCATATATTTCTTTTTCAGTCTTTTTGTTACAAATCAAAATTAATGCATTTTCTTCGGGGGTTACCATATCTGTCTTCTAAAATTCAGTGTTGTATACTCAAACCCAACACATTATTAGTAACATGTTTGCTGACTTTTTCTCCACCACATATTCGGATGCTGTCTATGATAATTCAAGAGCTTATCCATTTAATGTGTTTGAACATCAGTCAATTTCATTTCCTGTTATCACTACATCCTATATTAAAACTTCATTAAAAAAAATTAAAACCTTCATTTCATCATGGACCTGATGGTATGTAATAGCGCTTGCATCGATTTACGACTTTTCTTTCTAGTTTTAGAATTCAATATTTTGAATAACAGTTACAAACATTTGCCATAATATTTTTATTTTGTATAAAAACGCCATCTAGTAGGCACTGTATATGATTAGCGATATTGTAATGTATTCATGTGCTACTTGTTTTTAGTAATTTACTAAGGAGAATTGGAAAGATAGCGTTATTTCTTCAAATTTGCTAAATCACGTTGAATAAATGCAGCTTACATGCCATCATAAAACAATTTTTTCTGCCATTTGTTTCGCAGACAGCCAAGTGTAAAGTTTAAACATCTTCAAAAATAAAATCTTTAATCCTAAAATTAAATTAAGTCATAAAGTGTGTGGTAGTGAATAAAATTTATACATACATCATCATCTCGTATCGTCATTCGAACTTTTGCAATTCTGCTTTTAGTATTGGTATTTTATTTTTTTCTATTTCCTTTCGATAGTCAGTCTTCCTGCTATTTTCCTATTTTCTCTTTAATTTCCAACGCACGCTTACAAAAAATTTTATAAGTAGCATTGTGGTATTGAGTGTACTGAAGCCATGAACCCCCCCATTTCGACGAGCAATAAGGCCGGTGGTATAGCGTGCACCTGCTTCATTTTATACTTATCAACATCTACCATTTCAATCATTAAAGAAACAAAAAAAAAAACTATCGTTACATGCTACATTATAAAATTTGGCGCCCAACGTGGGGCCCGAACAGTTAAAATTTTTACAAACTTACATTTTCTGTTAAATATATAAACTTGTTTGTTCGGTTCCTATACAATATTCTTATACTCCTTTTATTAACTTTTCTTAATTTTTTTTTTTCTGATGAATATTTGATCACTTTATGGATCTTGGTTATGATCTCGGTTATATAACTTCTCATTTCCAACCTGAATTGAATGATATTTATTTTCATTTCTATTCCAAGTGGACTTATCTAATAATATTTTTATTACTGACTGGAATTTAGTTTTTGGATGAATATGCTAAATCTAACCACAGTGTAAGATATGTTTATGAGTTTACCCTACGCTACTACATATGGAGTTATTAAACTAATATGTTTAATCCTTTGTAGTAAAACTAAATCTTTTCTCTTCTTAAAATCTATTTTTCTACCAATACGAATTAAGTTGTTTTGTTTTAGTTTTTATCTGCAACCAGCTTTTACCTTAAGTTAAATAAATCAAACAGAATGGAATGCCTACAAGTTTGTTTTAAGGGAAAATAATTCTTTTTGTGTATTTAAGTTAAATTTCATGAAATATTTGTACTCATACTAAAATATTATTGGTTATCGTACTCATACTTAAATAGTATTGGTTATTTTCGAATAGTCGAAACTTTTTTTTTGTGTATACAAATTTAAATACAAATTTGAAAAAAAATATATTCTTCAGCAAAACATGTATGAGTAATACTTGTTTTTTTAATCAAACTTTTATCTCTTCGATTTTAAAGATTTCTTTAAGATTTCTTAAGCTATCTTAAAGCTTTAAACATCATTAAGATCTACTAAAATTTATCGCAAGAATTCTAGTTTAGGTTTTCATTAATTTTCAAATTTTTCCATAGGAACACTTTACCCTATTTGTAAAATAATAGATGTATAGTTTTATATCTTTCACTGATAAGTATGCTCGAAACATTATAGTTTGCAACTATTTCTTTCGTTGAAAATTTTTTTTTTATTTTTTTTTTTGTGCATTGGTATATTTTCTATAAAAAGGTATTATTTTCGATTGAGCTCTCAATTTACGATTTTTTATTGTCTTAGTCATAATTTATTTCTTTTTCGGTTATTTGAAAGAAGTACATTTTCTTGGTTTTTGAAACAGTAAATCGGTCTTTATATTTTTTTAATATGGATAAGGGTGAAGGCACTGTTAAAACTCCTGCGCCAGCAGAAAAATACCCAGAGTGTGATGCTTGCAATACTATTATCCCTTCTAAAACATTACTTCAAAGAACTGTTTGTGGTCACTCTTTTCATAAAGAATGTCTAACGAACAGCCTTAAATTTAGACCTTATTGTCCAGTCTGCAATGCTAGAATAGTAAATGATAGCTCTCATAGAACCACTCGGGCTACAACTAGTAAGACAGTCCCACAAGCTGCTGAACAGCCCAATACACCTTTGAATGTTTCCAGCGGCAGCATAGCTGCTGCACCATCTGTTCAACATTCAATCACGACACCACCTGTTATATCTTCGGAGTCGCTGGATGAAAGAATCTCAGCCATAGTTTCTGCTCAACAGGTTCAATTGTTTTCAGCTTTGAGTAGTCAACTTGCAACGCTAGTAGAGACAAATATTCAAACCAGTCTTTTAAGATTAAATCTTAATTCTTCTTCTACACGGGCAGCAGAGCCGCAACAAAATCAGTCACAACCCATAAGCCAACCCTAAATTTTACGAACTCCACCACAACAAATGCAAACTCTTCCTGCTGTTGAAAATCGTACCTTTAGGGAGTTTTTAGGACTTAACCCTGATGTATCAAATGCTAATTCAGGTTCTCAAATTCGCAATGAGTCCAATTCCGCACATAACACATCCGCCACCAATGACACATCTTCGTCGAATCTGAATGTCCGTCCGGATAGGGTGTCCCAAATAATTTTAAATTGGAAAGTAAAATTTACGGGAGATCCGAATAGTTTGTCCGTCGAAAATTTTATTTATAGAGTAGAGGCACAAACAGCCCAAACTCTACGTGGCGATTATGAGTTACTTTGTAACAATGCTGGTACACTGTTTGATGGTAAAGCGAATGATTGGTTCTGGAGGTACCATAGGTCAGTGCCAACTGTAACCTGGCCAGAGTTGTGTACAGCTCTAAGGAAGCAATACAAAGACTCAAGATCAGACATTGACTTGCGTGAGTTAATTAGAGATAGGAAACAAAAACCAAATGGATCATTTGATAGTTTTTATGAATCGATTGTTTCATTGACTGATCGACTTATAGAATCGATTCAGGAAAGGACCTTAGTTGAAATACTGCGACGAAATTTGTTACCCGAAATCCAGCACGAACTACTTAATATCCAAATTAACTCTGTAGAAGATTTACGTGATTTATGCAGAAGACGCGAGTTCTTTATGCAGGATATTCGCCGAAAACATGGATCTCAAATAAGTAGACCATCGTTAGTGGCTAGAAGAATAGCTGAAGTTGGACAGGATTGTGATAGAGATATAGTTACTTTGCCTGAAGTAGACGATGATGAAATTTCTGCCCTTAGCTTTACGTGTTGGAATTGCAGAAAGTCTGGACATAGGTATCAAGACTGTTTGTCGGAACGTAGTATTTTCTGTTACGGTTGTGGTATACCTGACACCTATAAGCCTAACTGCAAAAAGTGTGGTTCAAAAAACGTGAAAGCGAGTGCACAATGGGGTGCACACAAACAAACAAGGCCGACAGAGACGAATATAGAATAAATATTTTAAAAAGACTATCAAAAAAATATACTACTGGAAATGATAGTTTTAATAATGGACATGACATAACTAAAACCGGAAATGACTCAAAAACTAAAAATGATTTTGCCAGAATTTTTAAACCTTTTCATATACGAGTAAAAGAGTATAATGAGGCTCGTGATCGGATTTTTAACGACGCTAGAAAACCCACACGTTCAGCCAAACGTATGCGTTCTTTTTGGTCAAAAGCAAAAATCTTAAAGAAAAAAATAGTTTGCTCTATTTTGGATAAACCTGGCGATATAAGGCCATATGCTGAGGTGATTCTTTTTGGAGAGAAAATTTTAGGACTAATGGATACGGGTGCTTCAATCAGTTGCATAGGCTCTACTGCAGCTGAAAAATATTTAAAATCAGGTTCCTCGTTTAAAAAAGTAAATTCAATTGTGAAAACGGCTGACGGTAGAAGTCAACAGATAGTTGGTTTCGTTGAGACAAGTATTGTTTTTAAGGGAATTGAAAAATCAATTACTATTTTCATAATACCCAGCCTTGCAAGAGACTTGTTCCTTGGAATTGATTTCTGGGATATTTTTGATCTACTCCCTTTGGGTTTGACCCATCATAGTAGTTTTGATACCTCTTTAAAAGTTCAGGAATTATCAAATCAAATACCTTTATCTGCTATCCAAAGACAAAGTTTAGAGCAAGTTATTAACATGTTTCCGTCATTTGCTAAAGAGGGCCTAGGCAAAACACACGTTTGTCTCATGTTATTGACACAGGAGATGCAAAACCCATAAAGCAACGACACTTCCCAGTTTCGCCTGCGGTTGAAAAACTAATTTATGATGAATTAGACAGGATGATAGCTCTTGGTGTGATAGAGGAGTCAAATAGTGCGTGGTCTTCTCCTGTAGTGCTTCACAGAAAACCTGGTAAGAATAGACTTTCTTTGGACAGCAGAAAATTAAATTCGGTAACAATTGGCGATGCCTTTCCCTTACCTCACATTGACGGTATTTTAAGCCGGTTGCCAAAAGCCGAATTTATAACGACCTTAGATCTCAAAGATGCTTTTTGGCAGATTCCTTTAGATGCAAGATCAAAAGATAAAACAGCATTTACCATACCTGGGAGACCATTATACCATTATAATGTTATGCCTTTTGGGCTATGTAATGCTCCACAGACTATGTCGCGCCTTATGGATAAAGTGATACCACATACTCTCAGGACGGAAGTGTTTGTTTACCTTGATGATCTTCTCTTCATTTCGGAATCTTTTAAGAGGCATCTTGAAGTTCTAAGGATTGTTGCACAGAAAATACGAGACTCAGGACTAACAATAAACGTAGAAAAAAGTAATTTTTGTGTCCCGGAAGTTAAGTACTTAGGTCATTTGGTGGGGAACGGGGTTATTCGAACCGATCCAGAAAAAGTGTCTGCTATTACCGACTTTCCAGTTCCGCGATCTGCTAAACAAATTCGTAGATTTTTAGGGATGACAGGCTGGTACCGGAAATTTATCCGTAACTATGCTTCTATTACCACTCCATTGACTGATTTGTTAAAAGCAAAACGAAAATTTTTATGGACCGATGAAGCCCAAGAAGCTTTTGAGATTTTAAAAACCCACTTGAGCAACGCGCCAGTTTTACGTAGCCCTAATTTTTCGCAACCGTTTTTCATTCACTGCGATGCTAGTAAAACCGGTATAGGAAGCGTATTGGTACAAAAGGATGCGGATGGCGAAGAGGTTCCTGTGGCATTTATGTCCAAGAAACTCAACCAAGCTCAACGCAACTATACAGTGACCGAACAGGAATGCTTAGCAGCAATGCTGAGTATTAAAAAGTTCAGAGCATACGTCGAAGGACATGAGTTCACTGTTATCACTGACCATGCGTCATTGAAGTGGCTCATGTCCCAAAACGATCTCAGTTCAAGGTTAGCTCGGTGGGATTTAAAGTTACAGGGTTATAAATTTAACATTCAGCATAGGCGTGGTAGTCTAAATATTGTTCCAGATACATTATCAAGGGCCAATACTGAGGACTTGTCCGAGTTAGGAGTTGACAGTTTGACTGATTTTGACAGTGACTCTGGGGTTTTCGTAGATCTTAATTCTACACATTTTCAATCTGACGAACATAAAGAACTGTTGGTAAAAATTGGGAAAAACCTTGACAAAATGCCGGACTTGAAGATAGTTGACGGATATTTGTACAGAAGGACAGAACATGCTACAGGAGAAAAATTGCAGGACGACATGGCTTGGAAATTGTGGATACCACGAAAAATGATTCCAGAAATTTTAAAACGTGCACATGATAATCCCCTGTCTTCCCATAGTGGCATCAATAAAACTCTGGAGAGGATACGTAGGTATTACTTCTGGCCGAATTTAGCTGTAGATGTTAAAACTTATATTAACAATTGTGAGGTATGTAAAGCTTCAAAATATCCAAATCAAGTCCTTCGTCCTCCTATGGGAAAAATCGCAGAAACTCCCCGTTTCTTTCAAAAACTTTACGTCGATTTTCTAGGTCCATATCCAAGGTCACGATCCGGTCATATTGGCATTTTTATAGTTCTAGATCATTTTTCTAAATTTCCATTTTTAAAACCAGTGAAAAAACTTTCAGCCGACCCTGTAATCAGATATTTAGATGAGGAACTGTTTCACACTTTTGGAGTTCCAGAAACCATTGTTTCAGATAATGGGTCTCAGTTTCGGTCTAATCAATTCAATCAGTTGTTATCACGTTATGGCATTGGTCATATTTACACAGCAGTACATGCACCACAAGCAAATGCTTCTGAAAGAGTAAACAGATCGGTTCTTTCCGCTATTAAATCCTATATAAAACCGCATCAGAAAAATTGGGATGAATTTTTGAGTAGTATATGTTGCTCCTTACGGTCAGCTGTGCATTCGTCAATTGGCACTTCACCATATTACTTAGCTTTCGGTCAACATATGGTCACAAATGGCTCCACATACTCTATTTTACGTCAGTTAGAAATGCTTGATGATCGGTCAGTAAGGTATGATAGGAATGATTCAATGCAGATAATGAGTAAACTGGCTGCGAAACGTATGCAGAAACAATTTGAAAGGAACGAAAAGACTTATAATCTTCGCTCCAAAGCTGTAACCTACAATGTAGGACAAGAAGTTTTTCGGCGAAACTTTAAACAAAGTAACTTCGAGCAAGGTTATAATGCCAAATTAGCTCCCACGTTTATCAAAGCGCGCATACGTCGAAAAGTAGGCAACAGTTATTATGAATTAGAAGATTTGAGAGGTACGTTACTAGGAACCTATCATGCAAAGGATATCAGGCAATGATTTAATTTGTTGTCTTCATCTCCGCGAGCATGATCAGCTTTGGTGATGATAACTGCTTCCCCAAAGTCTGATTTTGGGCGGGGGGAATTGTAATAGCGCTTGCATCGATTTACGATTTTTCTTTCTAGTTTTAGAATTCAATATTTTGAATAACAGTTACAAACATTTGCCATAATATTTTTATTTTGTATAAAAACGCCATCTAGTAGGCACTGTATATGATTAGCGATATTGTAATGTATTCATGTGCTACTTGTTTTTAGTAATTTACTAAGGAGAATTGGAAAGATAGCGTTATTTCTTCAAATTTGCTAAATCACGTTGAATAAATGCAGCTTACATGCCATCATAAAACAATTTTTTCTGCCATTTGTTTCGCAGACAGCCAAGTGTAAAGTTTAAACATCTTCAAAAATAAAATCTTTAATCCTAAAATTAAATTAAGTCATAAAGTGTGTGGTAGTGAATAAAATTTATACATACATCATCATCTCGTATCGTCATTCGAACTTTTGCAATTCTGCTTTTAGTATTAGTATTTTATTTTTTTCTATTTCCTTTCGATAGTCAGTCTTCCTGCTATTTTCCTATTTTCTCTTTAATTTCCAACGCACGCTTACAAAAAATTTTATAAGTAGCATTGTGGTATTGAGTGTACTGAAGCCATGAACCCCCCCATTTCGACGAGCAATAAGGCCGGTGGTATAGCGTGCACCTGCTTCATTTTATACTTATCAACATCTACCATTTCAATCATTAAAGAAACAAAAAAAAAAAAAAGAAAAAAAAAACTATCGTTACATGCTACAGGTATTCCCAGTTGTATTCTGATTTATTGTGCTAATTCTTTATCAACTCCGTTAAATATTATTTTTAATTTATCAATAAAAATTTTCCAAAATTATGGGAGGAATCCTACATTGTACCACTTTTTAAATCTGGTAATAAATCTAACTATATAAACAACAGAGGCATTGCTAAACTCAGCGCAATTCCTAAACTTTTTGAGAGTTGTATTACTGATTTTCTCCGCCATCAAGTTTCATCTTTATTAACACCTGCTTAACACGGATTTCGTAGAGGATGTTCAACAACGACAAATCTACTTGAACTCTCAACATTAATTAATCGTGGTTTCAACAATGGTCAACATACTGATGTTATATATACAGACTTCAGTAAAGCTTTCGATAAAGTTAATCACTGCCTATAACTTAGAAAATTGTACTTAATGGGATTTACCAACAACTGCATAAACTGGATTCAATCTTATCTGATTTGTAGAATGCAATGTGTTCGTTTTAATAATACTACCTCTAAGAATATAAAAGTAAATTCTGGTGTACCGCAAGGTAGCCATCTTGGGTCAATTTTATTTTCTCTTTTTATTAATGATCTATAATAAATTTTTCTAACGTTTTAATGTATGCTGATGATGTAAAAATCTTCATTAGCTATTACGATTCCTGTGATCAAGCCTTGCTGCAAAACGATTTAGAAAATTTTTTCATATGGTGTAACTTGAATTTTTTGGATTTAAATTTAAAAAAATGTAAACACATGCGTTTTTCAAGAAAACAAGGATGTTTGGGTAAATATTCTCTTGGCGGTTATCAGTTGGAGTATGTGAACGTCATTCTTGATCTCGAAGTTTTGTTAGATAAAAAACTAACATTTTCTCAACATATTGCTATGACAGCTACTAAAGCTCGTGGAGTACTTGCTTTTATCCAACGTTGGGCCAAAGAATTTTGCGATCCAATCATAACAAAACAATTGTATACATCACTTGTCCGACCGATTTTGGAATACAGTTCTGTTGTTTGGGATCCACATAATGCCGTTCATATCGATCACATTGAGTCTGTTCACAAACAATTTTTATTGTTCTGCTTGCGAAATCTATATCTAAATCCTTCTAATAATCTACCGTCGTATAGTTCAAGGTTAGCTCAAATTAAATTGCCTTTAAAACCCAAAGAAAGATGCTAAATGTGAAATTTTTAATGAAACTAATAAATGGCGACATATGTTCTGATTTCCTGCTGAATAATGTTATTTTTAATGTTCCTCAACGTCCGACCCGTTACTTCAATCCTCTGTCCATCCAGTATATCCGCTCAAACTACGCAAATGCTGATCCGTTTAGAAGGTTATCTGAGAATTTTAATGATGTTTCTAATTTCGTAGATTATTCTTCAAATATTGATGTTATTAAACGTAATATAATTCTGTTTTTAAATATCTAGTTTTAAAAACTATTGTAACTTTTATTAAGTATGTTATAAAGTCTGAAAGGATTTAATCCATAGACTAAATAAATCAAATAAAAATAAAAAAAGATGTTCTCGACAATTGTAATCTTTCAGAATTAAAAATTAATGAAAACCATATTCCATTGGATAACATTTTTTGTGGTACAGATGTTGATTCATATAAATATAAACACAAATTAAATTGAACCCACTGTCGTAAAACATTTAAAGAAAATTTAAAAAAGTATATTAAATTTTGTACAAAATTCAACTTTGACAAAGAAATGTTAATTTGATTTATGGCGTTTTCTTTTCTGCCAAAAATGTTACACGTTTTTCGCACTTCGCAATTTTTTCTCTTTTTGTGTTCTTTTCTAAAAAAATTTAAACCTTGCGAAAGGGTAACGTGTTCTTTTCTAAAAATGTCGCACTATACATATGTGAAAAAGGTGCATTTTTCGCGCTCTAAAAAATCAGAGGGGGACATAGCATGATAAAACAATTGACATTTGTGTTGTTTATAAATGTGTATTTGTGTGAAGAAACAAAAAAAAAAAATAAGGAAAAGTGTAATTTTTATTGTTTTGTTTAAAATAAATTATTAATATGGAAAATAGCAATGTCCTTTTATATTTATTTTATCTATTTTGGTGTCCAAGGATGAAAACTTCAACAAAATCAGTTGTTCATTAAAAAAATGTTGCAAAGTCGTAATTTTATGTTCTATTCTGACCATTAAAAATGCAACATCTTAAATGGGTGAGCCAAACATTATAAAAATGTAACAGTATAAACTGTAACATTTTTTTTATACCCTCCACTCCAGTGTGCAGAGGGTATATATAAGTTTGTCATTCCGTTTGTAATAATTAGAAAAAAAAATTTGGACCCCATAAAATATATATATTTGTGATCCTTATAACAACCGGAGTTGATATAGCGATGTCCGTCTGTCCGTCTGTGGAAATCACGATGACGGCATCAATCGGGCAGCTAGGGTGCTCGTTGGCATAAAAAATAATTCATTAACATCCTGAAAAGTTTGCTATTTAAAATCGTCCTAATCGGTGGATTAGGGCCCGAGATTTGAATGAAGAACTAAAAAAAGTCTTGAAAAAATATAATTTTCTCTGTCACGATCACGCCCTCAATAGGACAGCTAGGGTGATAATTTTTAGTGAGAATGATTCACCAAATTCATGGGAAGATCTCTACTTCAAAAATCATTAAAATCGGTGGAACAGGTCCAGTGAAATCTCTGAAAAATTAAAAAAAAAAAATGAAAACATGATGTTTCCATATTGTTCTTGTTGTTATTCTAAATGTTGCATTGTTGTCATAGCTGGACTTGTTGTTTTTGTGGTCGTTGTGGTAATAATATAATAAAAACAAACCCTTTGTACATTTTTTTGCCAACTCTGGTAGAAAAATTTAAAAGTTTCCATTGTTTTGGCAATCACTAAAAAAATTTGTTACATAATTTCTGTCATTGCCACGAGCCTGTCTGCAAAATTTCAGATCAATTGGGGTCACGGGAAAGTTGTTAAAATCGATCGGGCAGCTAGGGTCCTCGTTTGCATAAAAAATGATTCATTAACATCCTTAGAAGTTTGCTATTTAAAATCGTCCAAATCGGTTGATTAGGTCTCGAGAATTGGGTGAAGAATTAAAAAAAGTCTTGAAAATATATTATTTGTTTATGTTGTTCATGTCACGGTCACGCCCTCAGTGGGATAGCTAGGGTACTTGTTATGATTTACTAACGTCATGAGAAGGTTTCTGATTGAAAAATCATGAAAATCGGTTTAACAGGTCCCGAGAAATTACTGAAAAGGTAGAAAAAATTTAAAAATATATGTTTCTCTATTGTTCTTGTTGTTTTCTAAATGTTGTATTTTTCTCATAGTTGAACTTGTTGTTTTTGCGGTCGCTGTGGTAATAATATAATAAAAAAATATCCCACAAAAAACTCTGGTAGGAAAATTTAAAAGTTTCCATTGTTTTGTCATCATTGAAAAAATTTGTTATGTCATTTTTGCCGTCGCCAAGAGCCTGCCTATAAAGTTTCAGATCGATTGGCTCACGGGAAAGGGGCTATAAATCGATCCAAAATTTTGTCGATATATATAAAAGGTCAATGTTTTCTAACCGTAACCGTAACGAGTCAGTTGTTTTTTTTTTTTTTTACATGAAAATCATTTAAAACAGTTACCGAACGTAACCGGAACGTCCCAATACTTTTCATGTGAAAAAAAGGCTGACACGTTACGTACATGTCGTACGTTACATGTCGCTAACTTGTTCTTTACACAGGCTACTGCTTTTGCAGCCAACTTCAGGTCTATTTATATAGTTTCGTAAACATAACTGATAAAATTGTTTCTATTATTTTTTGCTGTAAGTAATAAATTATAAATATACTGAATTGCAAACTAAAATGGATACATATATTGGAGGTGCTTTAATACAAAAGAGTTATCGAAAAAAAATCAAAAAACAAAAACAACTCTACAATGACAGTCATATGTTCTTCAAATAGAAAAAAACTGCAATTGGGTTTTGTTGACTACAAAACAAAAATAGTGTTGACAATATAACAAAATATGTAAAAGAAATTAGTGCTATGAAATATTTTATTTTGTTAAAAAAAAAATCGCAAAATGAAAGGCTATAATTCCATTAATAATCAAAAGGGGTTAAATTAATTTATTTATATATTTTTACGTTATACTAATGCCTTTTAAATAAGTAAAAGTAATTGCATATTTAAATAAAAATGCATTTGTATTATATGTTGCTGTCGTATTCAGAAAAATCAAGTAGCTGACTATACGACTACAAATGCTGCTGGCAGCAGTCGTCTACGTGTTTCATTCATGGTGTTGCATTTTTTGCAAGCAATACTTACATATATTCTAAATAAAGAAATAATATTATTTTCATACTGCGAAATCTATACAAATATATGTACAAATACTATATGTCAAATTTCAAATTTGCAATAATTGATACATTTTTGAAAGAAAATTGTATAATATGATATGCCTTCAATTTATTTCATAGAAAAAAATTTTTTGAGGTGCGTGGATTTTCCATATTTACGGTTTTACTATTTTCGTAATGAGGTTAAATGAGTTAAAAAGAATTTAAAATTTTTGAAAATATTAGGTGAGGATCCTCAAGATGTAATATACGATCGGTCTAAAACTTTTCACTTAGAGCCACAGTTAAATTCGAAACAACAAAAACCCATATATATTGTGCGTAAAGTTTAACATTAAATGTGCTTTTCTTTAATGTCTATATATTTTTTCTCATTCATTTCTGACCATCTTCAATGTAAATTTACCAAAGTTTTTTTTATTGCAATATGTATATAAAACTTAAAAATTTAATATTTTTTATTGTGTATTAACTTATTATTCTGCGATTTTCATTACATCACAAAATGTTACAAATTAGCACTACTGTTTCAAAAACAGAAAACTTCTAAATCAGTTTGAAATTGTGTCAAAAAATATTACAAATATTAATAAATATAATAATACATATATATTAATCAACTTATAAGTAAATAGGTAAGTTATTTTATTAATTTTGTTAAGAATTAGCACAAAATTGATTTTCCATTTTGCATTTCATTTATAAAGAATTCTGCCATATTTTGTTAAAGGGAAAATCCATTTTTGTTATATTAAAAAAAAGAGAGTTGCATTTAATTTTTCCGTGACTGCCTCAATAAATGCGTAGATGCCACCACAATATTTTTTCTAATTAAATATTAACCAATTTCTAACTAGAGTTATGATTTATTCTGACTAAAAAGTTCCAATTAAAAGTTATTCAGCCCAATTATGAATATTCTAAAGGAATTTCTTTCTCACGGAAAATACATTTCTCGAGAAAAAAATTCCTCCAATTATAAATTCCGCGTGAACAAAAAATGATTAACTGGCATCATCGAAATTCGAAGCCAGTTGCTTTGCTTATTGACAATTAATTTTCTATTTTTTGTGTGTGTGCAAACGACCCTACAATAAATGACCCAATAAACATTTTTGTTTGCTATCAACTTGAGGTGCATTTGAGATCAAATACATTTCTCAAATCTCCAACGTTAATTCTCAAATGCACCTCAATAGTCCGATTATAGTCTTCTCAACTTAAAAGGCACATTTTTTATATGGCGATTTTCATAGTTATCAAATTGAGAAATTTGTGATTCTCAACTTGATAGCAAAGAAATATCTCCAATCGGTATCAAATGGAAGGTACGGAATTGCCATATTAAAAAAAATTATACTAATTTTAGAAATGAAAACAATGAACTTTTTTTAATGTTTCAATTTAATTTCATTATATATTTAACATTGTTATGTACATATTTAACATTAAATGTACATATTATGTACATTTTTTAAAATCTAGAATTAAAAATAAATGAATTAAAATAATTAAAAATATATCAATTAATTATTTGTACTTTTTTGGCATTTTTTAATTTAATTTATTATTTATGACATATTTAAATAATATCTCAAACTTAACACAAATCGTATTCAAGTTGAAAAAATGTTTGGTCTCAAGTGGAGAAAAGTGTTGGATATCCAATTGAGAGTAAAAATGTTTCTCAAAGATTGGAAAAAATGTTAAGTCTCAACTTGATGTCAAGTTGAAAGCAAACAAGGAGAAAAATTGTTCAACCCAAGTTGAGAATTACATATGACATCAATTTGAGAACTTAACTTTTCTCCAACATTGGAGAAATAATATTTCAATGCATACTGGGGAATGACCGAAACTGACACATAAACAGTTTTTTTCTATTTGAAAAACATACGACTGTCATTGTTGCTGTTGTAGAGTTGTTTTTTTAAATTTTTTTCGTTAAACAGCAATATTTGTGAATTACCGAGTATTATTTATTATTGGTTGTCGGAAAGTGAAGTTAATTCTAAAGTGTTAACTTAAATTGTTAAAATAAACAGAAATATAGACATAAATAAAGTTAATACTTTCTACATATATATTTAAAAAAAAAGCTGATTATTTAAATGATTCAAGTGATATCGCACACAGAATGTTTAGAGTTTAATATGAAAAATAACTGCGCAAACGTGTTGTCCAATGACTTTGCCTCCTCTCGGGATTCTAATAAAAGAAAGGGAGGTTCAATTGGTTTGGCGGCTACAAGTTTAGGTTTTGGAAAGGTAAGTAATTAATTAAATTAAAACTTCAAGTTAATTTTTGTTGTTTCTTTAGGACTCTTCAAAATATGTCAGTGAATTCGTTAGTCCCATTCTCAATTGTTTAAACGATCAATATTTACGTGTCCGGTATTTTGCGTGTGATCCTTGTATAACTTGGTGGCATGTTCCTCCATTATACCCTTCTCCGATTTATTTCCTGCTGGCGTCTTGCGACCTATTCCTGTTGGATTGTTTACTTAAAAATATTGTTATAGAATCTTCACAAACTTTCAATCTAGAAGCTTTTATACCTCTTCTTAAGGAACGCATTTATGTAAAGAATTATATTGTGCGACAATATGTTATATCCTGGATTGCGATTGTGAATGCTGTACCTGAAAATAATATGGTTATCTATTTGATATTATTTATGGACTTTTTATGATGGAAGATAATACACAAGAAATACAAATGTGTGAAACTACGCTGACAGTTTCTTAAATCGATTCGTAATGATTCCAGTTCAATGCGCATGGAAGACACTATAAATATATTGATAATACATGCGCAATCACCAAACTTATTAAGGTAATGCACTGAAATTTTATTAAAAATTCTAGCTAAAAACAAAGAAAATCTTCATTGCAGAATTTTACATTAATCCTTGTATCTATCTTTCAGTCTATTGCCATAACATGGATACGGGAGTTTGTTTTATTATTTGGTTCGAATGTTTTAGTTTATGCCATTCTACCATGTCTGGAATATAATGTTGATAATATGAAGAATAATAAGGAATGTGCAGTATCCGTAAATACATCAATAATGAAATTAGTTTCTTCAAAAGAACAAAGATCTCAGAATATTCAACAAATTGTTTTATGGAGGTATTATAACAATATCTCACACACGGTTCTGTACAAGCAAAGGTAGCAGTATTTCAATTTTTAATGTTCAATTATTTCAATATTTAATGTTTGTTTATATTTTATTTTTAATTGCTTGATTTTTAATACAATAAATAAATAAATAATAAATCGTGTTTCATTATAATCAAGCGTGAAATTTCGAAATTAAATTTATTTTAAAGAAAAATTAAATAAAAAAATTAATAGCATAGCTATGATGCGAGCACTTGTGGAGGAAATTGGGAATAGCCAAAGGATTGGTAGAAGTCAATTGCGGGCTGAATTTATGGAAAACGCAATCAATGCCTGAATTGGCTTTCATTAAAGTTACAACCGTTTTATCCCGATTTTGACCAAACGTATATTATTTGAAAGGTATTTCTTTTTAGCCGATTTGCAGATTTACAGATTTTAAAATTTTTTCCTTTATTTTGAGTAAATTTCATTTAAAGTTGCTACTAACACATACATAAAATTATACAATACTATGTGTGTGCTTATTAAATTTGTTAATGTGTTTGTAATAAAAAGGAGTTTGTTATACCCTCCACTCCAGTGTGCAGAGGGTATATATAAGTTTGTCATTCCGTTTGTAATAATTAGAAAAAAAAATTTGGACCCCATAAAATATATATATTTGTGATCCTTATAACAACCGGAGTTGATATAGCGATGTCCGTCTGTCCGTCTGTCCGTCTGTCCGTCTGTGGAAATCACGATGACGGCATCAATCGGGCAGCTAGGGTGCTCGTTGGCATAAAAAATGATTCATTAACATCCTGAAAAGTTTGCTATTTAAAATCGTCCAAATCGGTCAATTAGGGCCCGAGATTTGAATGAAGAACTAAAAAAAGTCTTGAAAAAATATAATTTTCTATGTTGTTCTTGTCACGATCACGCCCTCAATAGGATAGCTAGGGTGATAATTTTTAGTGAGAATGATTCACCAAATTCATGGGAAGATTTCTACTTCAAAAATCATTAAAATCGGTGGAACAGGTCCAGGTAAATCTATGAAAAATTAAAAAAAAAATGAAAAACATGATGTTTCCATATTGTTCCTGTTGTTATTCTAAATGTTGCATTGTTGTCATAGCTGGACTTGTTGTTTTTGTGGTCGTTGTGGTAATAATATAATAAAAACAAACCCTTTGTACATTTTTTTGTGAACTCTGGTAGAAAATTTTAAAAGTTTCCATTGTTTTGGCATCACTAAAAAAATTTGTTAGATCATTTCTGTCATTGCCACGAGCCTGCATGCAAAATTTCAGATCGATTGGCTGACGGGAAAGGGGCTAAAAATCGATCCAAAATTTTGTCGACAAGCAGACACTACCAGTTAATATAAAGGCAGTAAGTAAAGGGAGTAAAAGTTCACCAATAATTTAAAAAACAAATTTTTATGTATTAATTTATTTAAAGAAAAAAATAATTAAATGAAATAGTAATAATAATAAAAAAAAATAATATACAATACAAAAAAAAAAGAATATATAAATAAAATAAAATAAAGATAAATGCATTCATAGCATTATAATACATATAAAAGGTCAATGTTTTCTACCCGTAATCGTAACGAGTCAGTTGTTTTTTTTTACATGAAAATCATTTAAAACAGTTACCGAACGTAACCGGAACGTCCCAATACTTTTCATGTGAAAAAAAGGCTGACACGTTACGTAACAGTTACATGTCGCTAACTTGTTCTTTACACAGGCTACTGCTTTTGCAGCCAACTTCAAGTCTATTTATATAGTTTCGTAAGCATAACTGATAAAATTGTTTCTATTATTTTTTGCTGTAAGTAATAAATTATAAATATACTGAATTTGCAAACTAAAATGGATACATATATTGGAGGTGCTTTAATACAAAAGAGTTAACGAAACAAAATCAAAAAAAAAACAACTCTACAACAGCAACAATGGCAGTCATATGTTCTTCAAATAGAAAAAAAAAACTGCAAGTGTGTTTTGTTGGCTACAAAACAAAAATAGTGTTGACAATATAACAAAATATGTAAAAGAAGTTAGTGCTATGAAATATTTTATTTTGTTTAAAAAAAAAATCGCAAAATGAAAGGCTATAATTCCATTAATAATCAAAAGGCGTTAAACTAATTTATTTATTTTTACGTTGTACTAATGCATTTTAAATAAGTAAAAGTAATTGTATATTTAAATAAAAAGCATTTGTATTATATGTTGCTGTCGTATTCAGAAAAATCAAGTAGCTGACTATACGACTACAAATGCTGCTGCCAGCAGTCGTCTATGTGTTTCATTCATGATGTTGCATTTTTTTGCGAGCAATACTTACATATATTCTAAATAAAGAAATAATAGTTCTTTTCATACTGCGAAATCTATACAAATATATGTACAATTACTATATGTCAAATTTCAAATTTGCAATAATTGATACATTTTTGAAAGAAAATTGTATAATATGAAATGTCTTTAATTTATTTCATAGAAAACAATTTTTTGAGGTGCGTGGATTTTCCATATTTACTGTTTTACTATTTTCGTAATGAGGTTAAATGAGTTAAAAAGAATTTAATATATTTGAAAATATTAGGTGAGGATCCTCAAGATGTAATATACGATCGGTCTAAAACTTTTCACTTAGAGCCACAGTTAAATTCGAAACAACAAAAACCCATATATTTTGTGCATAAAGTTTAATATTAAATGTGCTTTTCTGAAATGCCTATATATATTTTCTCATTCATTTCTGACCATCTTCAATGTAAATTTACCAAAGTTTTTTTTATTGCAATATGTATATAAAACTTAAAAATTTAATATTTTTTATTGTGTATTAACTTATTATTCTGCGATTTTCATTACATCACAAAATGTTACAAATTAGCACTACTGTTTCAAAAACAGAAAACTTCTAAATCAGTTGAAAACAGTTGATCTGTAAAACTGTGTGTGAAATTGTGTCAAATAAAATTACAAATATTAATAAATATAATAATACATATATATATATATATTATTAATTTTGTTAAGAATTAGCACAAAATTGATTTTCCATTTTGCATTTCATTTATAAAGAATTCTGCCATATTTTGTTAAAGGGAAAATCCATTTTTGTTATATTAAAAAATACAGACTTGCATTTAATTTTTCCGTGACTGCCTCAATAATTGCGTAGATGCCACCACAATATTTTTTCTAATTAAAACAGTTGATCTGTAAAACTGTGTGTGAAATTGTGTCAAATAAAATTACAAATATTAATAAATATAATAATACATATATATATTTTATTAATTTTGTTAAGAATTAGCACAAAATTGATTTTCCATTTTGCATTTCATTTATAAAGAATTCTGCCATATTTTGTTAAAGGGAAAATCCATTTTTGTTATATTAAAAAAAACAGACTTGCATTTAATTTTTCCGTGACTGCCTCAATAATTGCGTAGATGCCACCACAATATTTTTTCTAATTAAATATTAACTAATATCTAACTAGAATTATGATTTATTCTGACTAAAAAGTTCCAATTAAAAGTTATTCATCCCAATTATGAATATTCTCAAGGAATTTCTTTCTCACGGAAAATACATTTCTCGAGAAAAAAATTCCTCCAATTATAAATTCCGCGTGAACAAAAAATGATTAACTGGCATCATCGAATTTCGAAGCCACTTGCTTTGCTTATTGACAATTTATTTTCTATTTTTTGTGTGTGTGCAAACGACCCTACAATAAATGTTCCACTAAACATTTTTGTTTGCTATCAAGTTGAGGTGCATTTGAGATCAAATACATTTTTCAAATCTCCAACGTTAATTCTCAAATGCCCTCAATAGTTCGAATATAGTCTTCTCAACTTAAAAGGCACATTTTTTATATGGCGATTTTCATAGTTATCAAATTGAGAAATTTGTGATTCTCAACTTGATAGCAAAGAAATATTTCCAATCGGTATCAAATGGAAGGTACGGAATTGCCATATTAAAAAATATTATACTAATTTTAGAAATGAAAACAATTACTTTGTTTAATGTTTCAATTTTCAATTTAATTTCATTATATATTTAACATTACTATGTACATATTTAACATTAAATGTACATATTATGTACATTTTTTAAAATCTAGAATTAAAAATAAATGAATTAATTAGTTGTACATTTTTTGAAAAATTTGACAAAAAGCAGAAATAATTAAAAATATATCAATGATTTATTTGTACTTTTTTGGCATTTTTTAATTTAATTTATTATTTATGACATATTTAAATAATATCTCAGACTTAACACAAATCGTATTCAAGTTGAAAAAATGTTTGGTCTCAAGTGGAGAAAAGTGTTGGATATCCAATTGAGAGTAAAAATGTTTCCCAAAGATTGGAAAAAATGTTAAGTCTCAACTTGATGTCAAGTTGAAAGCAAACAAGGAGAAAAATTGTTCAACCCAAGTTGAGAATTACATTTCACATCAATTTAAGAACTTAACTTTTCTCCAACATTGGCGAAATAATATTTCAATGCATACTGGGGAATGACCGAAACTAACACATAAACAGTTTTTTCCTATTTGAAAAACATATGACTCATTGTTGCTGTTGTAGAGTTGTTATACCCTCCACTCCAGTGTGCAGAGGGTATATATAAGTTTGTCATTCCGTTTGTAATAATTAGAAAAAAAATTTTGGACCCCATAAAATTTATATATTTGTGATCCTTATAACAACCGGAGTTGATATAGCGATGTCCGTCTGTCCGTCTGTGGAAATCACGATGACGGCATCAATCCGGCAGCTAGGGTACTCGTTGACATAAAAATGATTCACTAACATCCTGAGAAATTTGCTATTTAAAATCGTCCAAATCGGTCGATTAGGGCCCGAGATTTGAATGAAGAACTAAAAAAGTCTTGAAAAAAAAATAATTTTCTATGTTGTTCTTGTCACGATCACGCCCTCAATAGTGCAGCTACAGTGATCATTTTTAGTGAGAATGATTCACCAAATTCATGGAAAGATTTCTACTTCAAAAATCATTAAAATCGGTGGAACAGGTCCAGGGAAATCTCTGAAAAAGTAAAAAAAAATAAAAAAAAACATGATATTTCTATATTGTTCTTGTTGTTATTCTAAATGTTGCATTGTTTTCATAGCTGGACTTGTTGTTTTTGTGGTCGTTATGGTAATAATATAACAAAAACAAACCCTTTGTACATTTTTTTATCAACTCTGGTAGAAAAATTTAAAAGTTTCCATTGTTTTGGCATCACTAAAAAAATATGTTAGATCATTTCTGTCATTGCCACAAGCCTGCCTGCAAAATTTCAGATCGATTGGGTCACGGGAAAGTGGTTAAAATCGATCCAAAATTTTTTCGACAAGCAGACACTACGAGTTAATATAAAGGGAGTAAAAATTCACCAACATCTAAAGCAAATAATGCTAAAATACCTAGTTGTTAATAAAAAAAACAATTGGGCAATTCACAATGGGTAATGTATCGTTGTATCTCTTGTATCGTGTATCACTTTACAATAGTGTAAAATTGTTGTTGGTAATTTTCACTGAAAAATCTGATACACGATCCAACTTCATTTGCTATGTTTAGTAAATGTTGTATATTGTATCATAACATATCAGTTCCAAGTGAATGCCAGTTTTTATGAAAAAGAAAAAACAAATACATACAATATTATCAGCATAAATAATTATAAAATAAAATATGGCAAATAACGCAAATACATCGATAAGTTTATTTATATAAAAATTAATGTTTATATTTTTAGTATGTATTTTCTCTTTCAGTACCAACCAAAACATTTAACATTTTTTTTTCATTATAAATTAAAATGCAAGAGGTACGTAACTAAAACTCCAGGGTACATCTCACGACCAAAAAGCAAACACTGACAAGTGTTTTCTCTTATACAAAATAGCAGAAGCGACGAAGCGATCTTTCCTCGTTGGATCGAAAATTACTAAAGAAAGCGTTTTACAATATGAAAATACAACTGAGTGTTCACAACAAATGATTGTATTGTGTATTTCAATACAACATACAATATACAACACCTGTTGTGAATTGCCCAAATGTAAATTTAGCAAAAAAATTTATGTATTAATTTATTTAAAGAGAAAAACACAAAAATAACGTTTGATGTTGTATTTTTTTGTGTGTAATATTTAAATATACATACATACACATATTATATAATACAAATAATGTACATATATTATATATATGTATGTATGTATATTCATAGTAACTGCATGTTAGAAATAAATCGGTTATTTTATTTACATAAAATTCTGCAGTATTTTGTTGTGGGGAAAATACATTTCTTTTGTATAACAGAGTGTCACTTCATTTTGCTCAGCGTGACTATGCCACAGTAGATGCCGCCATAATTTTTGTTTGTTCTAATTAGCTTTGCAATAGTTATTTCTATTTTAACATGAATGTTAATATTTTCAACCAGATATCATACAGAACAATGTTAAGAGTACACACGGGTTGGTCTTTTATTTCATACGTTTTTTCATTATTCTTTTACAAATATGAACATAAGTTTGGCATATTACCCACCAATCTCACATCACACTGCAAGTTCGAAAAACTCAATACACTCACATTTTTTTTACTAATACACACACATTTTCCGCAGTGGTCACACTAATGGCACCAAATTTTTCGTGCGAATAGTGGCAGACACTAACGATGATTAATGTTACCCTGTTATAAATTTAATGCAAATTTACTGGATTCTGTAAAATTGTAATTAAAGTTTTAACTTGTTAAATCTATTATAATGATTTATTTTTTGAAATGCGCATACAAAAACGCAAGTTTGTTAATTATAGAGCATAAATATTATTAACTATTATTAAAATAATACTAATAATAATAAATGTAAACATTTTCCCTCAAACATGTGCCTGTATAATAAACTTGGTAACTCTACTTAAAATAAAATAAGAGAGAGAAGTATACAAATGTTTTCAAGTTTACGCTTCGACAACATTTTAAAAATGAGATTGCAGTCAGATGTTTGAGCATAAAATTTAATGGCGATGGATTCGACTAATTCGAACAATTTTTCGTTGATAATACGTACACAACGATTTTACAATTTCAGTGTGATGTGAGATTGGGGGGTTAACTTTTTGTTGTCTTTACAAAATAGAGTTACCGAGTTCGTCAATGAGTTTTTTGCTTACAAAACAGTTCTACATAGTTATATAGAATTATTATTCTGCTTTACCTATAAAATATCTGATTGCGATTACATCTAATTTTTAAAAATTGTTTATAATTAATAAAGCATTATTATTCACATAAATACAAAATTTCACTTTTTAAATTTTCCATTCAAATTTAAGAAAATATCAATTATAATAAAAACTGAAAATAAAATTTCCAATTATAAATTAGAAAATATTAATTGAGTTTCAGAAAATCATATCAAAACGTCGGAAATAATAATTTTAAATTTAGAAATATCTTTACATTTAAAAATGTTTACATTTAAAAAAAATATTGCCATTCAGGAGATATTAATAACTTTTCAGTACCGCGATTCAGTAACTTCTTTTAACGATAGTCGAATTGTAAAAAAAAAGAAAATTGAAAAATTATCAGTAAAATTTTGAAACGATATTCGCTATTGTTAAAGTCAGCTGTTGTTGTTATCTAAACGACAACCATTTTTGTGTTGTTTATCCAATCGATAAAAACTTAAATTTTTAGGTTGAAATGTCGTCATACATAAATAAAAATCATGATATAGTGAAAATATTTTGCTTTAATTAAAAAACTTTTTTATATAAATAAAAAAATTAAATATAACCAAAATGCATGCCGATCAGCAACCACGATGACCAAAAAGCAAACACCGAAATAAATCCGAAATAATAGAAAAGAAGAAAACCAACCCAAAGAATTTGCTGAAATAATTTGGTATTAAGTTTAACAAATTGTTTACTTTTTCATTTACATTTATTATCAAGACTCAAACCGAGGTGGAGGGTATCAAAGATTCGGCACAGCCGAATTTAACACTCTTACTTGTTTTTTTATACCCTATACCACTATGTTGTTTGGGTATATTGACTTTGTGCTGCTGTTTGTAACTTCCAAAAATATTTGACCTAGACCCATCTTTTATTATACCGATCGAATCAGAATCACTATCTGATTCGATTTAACGATGTCCGTCCGTCCGTCTGTGTGTCCATGAAAACCTTGTAATCAAACTGCAGGTCGCAAATATGAATATATTTTGATGAAATTTGGTATATAAGCTTCTATCGGCCATAGGATGAACACTATTGAAATTGGTGGGAATCGGTCCTTGTTAAGACCTAGCCCACCATACAAATACCCCTATGAAATCGACATAAATTGCCATAAGATCCAAACTGTCATATAGATCTTACTCAAATTGGGTTTGTAAGCGTTTATTAGATCCATTAATGAGTAGTCCAAAAATGATCCCTATGGGACAACTCTTAGTCACAGGCCCCATATAGAGCTGCTTCCCGATCTTCACTTAAATCTATCAGAAACAAACATATTGCACTGATTCTTCTCAAATTTTGTTTGTATATATTTTTGCAAAATACAAGAGACTTTACCAAACATGGTCAGGATCGGTCCATTTTTGGGCCTAGTCCCCATATATATAGCATCTGATATGAACTTTTTCATATCTGCAGCCAAAAAAAATAATAAAAATCCCACTCAAATTTGGTTTATGCTTATTTTTTATATCCAGTTAGTTTTGTCTAAGAGATGGGGTCTCTAAACGCATGGTATAGGGTATCGTATAGTCGGTCTATACCGACTATAATTTTCTTATTTGTTTTTGTGTTGATTTATGAATTGGCAATAATTGATTAGCATACCTTTAGGTCTTTATTTAATGAAAAAATAAAATTTCCTAGAATTTGCACTCGAATTACGAGGGCTGTAATCTGCTAGTATATATAAATAAAGTACTGATTTTTGTTTATACATACTTCATATGAATTTCAAATAAATCAAAGAAATCATTGCATTCACAATGGCTTCACTGATAAGCAAATTTTCATACATATATGTATTACGAATGATTTCTTTGCAGGTTTCTAACTATTTATCGTGAAATACAATTGATAATTTTTAAAAATATTCAATAATTTGTGATGCAATTTATAGTACACAAGTATCTGTAGGAAAAATTAAAGAATATTCTATGGGATAAAACAAATTTTAATTTGTTATATCGAGTTCATAAACCATTACATTTTAGTGAGTCAGCGATGACAATAACTATTACATTGATACTGATAATTCTGAAATAAAATTATAGTTCTGAAATTAAATCAATAATTTGTCGACACTTTCTGAAATACAATGGTAATGTTATAAAAAAGTTGTTAATTCCAAGACATCTTCCTTTATCGATATATTTTTATTATACCCTCCACTCCAGTGTGCAGAGGGTATATATAAGTTTCTCATTCCGTTTGTAATTATTTGAAAAAAAATTTTGGACCCCATAAAATATATATATTTGTGATCCTTATAACAACCGGAGTTCATATAGCGATGTCCGTCTGTCCGTCTGTGGAAATCATGATCACGGCATCAATCGGGCAGCTAGGGTGCTCGTTGATATAAAAAATGATTCATTAACATCCTGAGAAGTTTGGTATTTTAAATCGTCCAAATAGGTCGATTAGGGCCCGAGATTTGAATGAAGAACTAAAAAAAGTCTTGAAAAAATATAATTTTCTATGTTGTTCTTGTCACAATCACACCCTCAATAGTGCAACTACAGTGATCGTTTTTATTGAGAATGATTCACTAAATTCATGGTAAGATTTCTGTTTCAAAAATCATTAAAATCGGTGGAGCAGGTCCAGGGAAATCTCTGAAAAAGTAAAAAAAAAATGAAAAATATGATGTTTCTATATTGTTCTTGTTGTTATTCTAAACGTTGTGTTGTTGTCATAGCTAAACTTGTTGTTTTTGTGGTCGTTGTGGTAATAATATAATAAAAACTAACCCTTTGTACATTATTTTTTATTAAATCTGGTAGAAAAATTTAAAAGTTTCCATTGTTTTGGCATCACTAAAAAATTCGCTAGATCATTTCTGTCATTACCACAAGCCTGCCTGCAAAATTTCAGATCGAATGGGTCACGGGAAAGGGGTTAAAATCGATCCAAAATTTTTTCGACAAGCAGACAATACGAGTTAATATAAAGGGAGTAAAAATTCACCAACATCTAAAGCAAATAATGCTAAAATAGCTAGTTCTTAATAAAAAAAAAACAATGTAAATTTAGCAAAAAAAATTTATGTATAAATTTATTTAAAGAGAAAAAAACAAAAATAACGTTTGATGTTGTATTTTTGTGTGTAATATTTACATATATATACATAAACATATTAAATAATACAAATAATATAGATATATTCTATATACTATATGTATATCCATAACAACTGCATGTTATTTTATTTACATAATTTTCTGCAATATTTTGTATGGGGAAAATACATTTCTTTTGCATTAACAGAGTGTCACTTCATTTTGCTCAGCGTGACTATGTCACAGTAGATGGCGCCACAATTTTTGTTCTAATTAGCTTTGCAATAGTTATTTCTATTTTAACATGAATGTCAATATTTTCAACTAGATATTATACAGAACAATGTTAAGAGTATACACGGGCTGGTTTTTTATTTCATACGTTTTTTCATTATTCTTTTAAAAATATGAACATAAGTTTGGCATGTTAACTTTTTGTTGTCTTTATAAAGTAGAGTTACCGAGTTCATCAATGAGTTTTTTTCTTTAAAACAGTTCTACATAGTTATATAGTACTATTATTCTGCTTTACCTACAAAATATCTGATTGCGATTACATCTAATTTTTAAAAATTGTTTATAATTACTAAAGCATTATTATTCACATAAATACAAAATTTCACTTTTTAAATTTTCCATTTAAATTTAAGGAAATATCAATTCTAAAAACTGGAATTAAAATTTCCAATTTTAAATTAGAAAATATTAATTGAATTTCTGAAAATCATATCAAAACGTCGGAAATAATAATTTTAAATTTAGAAGACTTCAATTGCATCTTTAATACATATATAAATTTTATTCGTTAAACACAAATTGAAATTCCAAAATAAAAAAAACACCAAATATGTATACATTTAAAAAATGTTTACATATAAAAAAAATATTGCCATTCAGGAGAAATTAATAACTTTTCAGTACAGCGATTAAGTAACTTATTTTAACGATAGTCGAATCGTTAAAAAAAAAGAAAATTACAAAATTATTAGTAAAAATTTTAAACGCTATTGTTAAAGTCAGCTGTTGTTGTTATCTAAACGACAACCATTTTTGTGTTGTTTATTCAATCGATAAAAACTTAAATTTTTAGGTTGAAATGTCGTCATACATAAATAAAAATCATAAAATAGTGAAAATATTTAGCTTTTATTAAAAAACTTTTTTACATAAATAAAAAATTAAATAGCATATTCAATTCATTATTTCATTTCCAAATAAATACACAGAAATATTAGTAAAAAAAATGAAGATATTAAACATAAACATAAAATCATCCTGTCAAACACGGAGTAATTTGTTTTTTTCTATTCTTCTTTGTGTTTTTCGCTTATTTTGACAGAGATGCCACTCGTTTACAATTTAAATAAATAGAAAAATAGATTTGTCGACTGTCGTTAAGATGTATGTACTTAGTGAATTACTTAATCCTCAGTGCAAACAACAATAGCTGTCGATATATTTTGCGATTATCGGATCGTTGAAATTTACAGAATCGCATACAGAAAACGTTAATTTAAATTCAATGAATTTTAGAAAACCTCAAATGATATTTAAGAATTGCGAACATAAAAATTGTTACATAAATAAACGCAATTTGATGAGAATGTTATTTATATATAAATTTTCACAATTTTTTTTGGATGAAAATTTGAAGTTTTCCAGAAAATAAAGATATTATTTAAAATGTTTGGGACATTTGGTTTTTTGCGTTTGGCATCCCTAATTTGATTATTTATTATTATAAATATATTCTCTATGTTTTAAAATATGGCAATGTTTTAATAAAAAAGTTGCGAGAGCTTTTTTTGGTTATTATTTTGTTAGTCCATCCGACCTATATGGCCGCAATGAAGAAATATTTGGCCAGTTAAAAGAAACTATACAGCCATCTCCAATTAGAACGATTTAATGTATATAGCCACCCTACACAACCATTACCTTTGCAATGGAGGTTAGGGCGAGCTATTTAATTAGCAAAAACTAAATTAAACGAGAAGTTATGTCATATAACCGGAAACGCATGCATATAGGTATATAACATAAATGCATGCCGATCAGCAACCACGATGACCAAAAAGCAAACACAGAAATAAATCCGAAATAATAGAAAAGACGAAAACCAACCCAAAGAATTGTCTGAAATAATTTGGTATTAAGTTTAACAAATTGTTTACTTTTTCCAATATTTTGTTTACATTTATTATCAATACTCAAATCGATGTGGAGGGTATTAAAGATTCGGCACAGCCGAATTTAACACTCTTACTTGTTTAGAAAAGAAAACACCATTACTAACCTTTTACCCCCAAATCTTTTATCTGGCAACACCAACAGCAACACCTCCTTAAGTTTTTTAAAACGTCATAGTAAGTTCCGGACTTCACACACTTGATTGGCATCCAATTCCTTAAGGACGACTTTAATGGGAGTTTAAATTTCATTTTCAGCCGTTTCATTTCAACTTCATTATTGTCAAAATGATTAGAACATATCAACAGCTTTTCACAATCCACATTCTCCAAGCGGAAATTTTTTTTCCACAACTTGTGTAAGTCCGCATTTTTTTGGGAAAACAAACAACGGCATATTCTCTTGCTTGTTATTGCAATGCAAATAAGAGCATTTTCTCTTAATATGTAGCACTCTTGGTTGAAAACAACCTATCCAAAAAAAGTACCTCGGCATGTAAAGATAGAAACGACCAGCTCAGACGGTATACGGATACGTGCTATCATATGTTTAACATGCCATAGAAATATGTACCTAAGAGCTATTTAAAATAACATATTAGCAAAACTAGTATGAGAGAAAGATGGTTCCCTCCCGATCACTACTTTTATGTAGTACGCCAACGGCAATTTGAACACCCCACAATTTACTGAAATTGCCCCTTGAAATGGAATCGTAGCACTATTTGTTCATGATTTATATAAAGTTTTTACATTTCCTTTACAAATATACAACTACATAATTATAGAAAAAAAATTCAATTTATAACAAAAGAAAATACAAAATAAATATCTTATAGTTAAAAAATATAAGTATGTCATATTTGACAAACAAATTAGTTGATTAAAAAAAATAATAAAAATCATGTGAGTCCGATCACAGGGGAGATGTGTAAACATTTAGTAATTAAAGATCTTTGTATGTCACTTGTTTAAAATCAAACAGAAAGCGTCATCTATGTATCAAACAACTGCAGGGACTCTGGTTATACTTGTGGGGTTGTTGAATTATGTATATGTTATACGTTTACATTGTGAAATTTTTGTCGTTTTACAGCAAAGGGTTGTTGAATTAGCTGAAACAATTTTACATCATAATTTTTTCACCAATACAATCATAAGTCACACCGATTTGTCTTACGACTCACAGTGTAACATGTGAGCTCACATGATACGCTGTTATTGTGATTGTATTGTGAAATATAAATTTAACCCCTGCGCGTATAGATGTTTACACATCAAAAACTATGAAATTTATTGTATATCTGTTCTTAATTCAATTAATGCAATATGGAAATTTTTTGATTTAGTTTCTTCATTTCAAACAAAAAATTTTTAAATGTTAAAAATTTATATTGATATGGGTGAAAAATAAAATATTAATTTAAATACCTGTTTTTTTTTTATTATAGTGAGATTTCAAGGTTTGAGTTTGATTTAATTAAGGTGATTTACTCGATGTATGTACATTCAATGCTTTGATGACGACGATTGATGCAGTGGCCATTCCATGAATCGTAGAAATTCTTTTCTCTCTTTTGGGTTTTAAGGCTGTAATGAAAATAATTAAACAAAGTCCAAATCAAATTAATACCTTACTTTACATTCCTTTAAATGACTGGTTAGAATAAATTGACTTAGGGTTATTGAGAGATACGTTAATTAAGACATTTTTCTCAATAAAAAACAAAAACAATATATAATACATTGATCTAACACTGTGTTGAAAAAAAAACGTTTCGAATACAGGTTCTTCCTTGATTTGATGTTGTTGTATATTCAACAGTTTGTTTGGACATTCATATCATCAATGTGAGTAAGTTTTTTTTTCTTGTTGATTCTCTCTTTCATATGGGTGTACCTTGATTAATAGTAGTGAAGTCGCAAATATCACTTAGAGCCACAGTTAAATTCGAAACAACAAAAACCCATATATATTGTGCGTAAAGTTTAACATTAAATGTGCTTTTCTTTAATGTCTATATATTTTTTCTCATTCATTTCTGACCATCTTCAATGTAAATTTACCAAAGTTTTTTTTATTGCAATATGTATATAAAACTTAAAAATTTAATATTTTTTATTGTGTATTAACTTATTATTCTGCGATTTTCATTACATCACAAAATGTTACAAATTAGCACTACTGTTTCAAAAACAGAAAACTTCTAAATCAGTTTGAAATTGTGTCAAAAAATATTACAAATATTAATAAATATAATAATACATATATATTAATCAACTTATAAGTAAATAGGTAAGTTATTTTATTAATTTTGTTAAGAATTAGCACAAAATTGATTTTCCATTTTGCATTTCATTTATAAAGAATTCTGCCATATTTTGTTAAAGGGAAAATCCATTTTTGTTATATTAAAAAAAAGAGAGTTGCATTTAATTTTTCCGTGACTGCCTCAATAAATGCGTAGATGCCACCACAATATTTTTTCTAATTAAATATTAACCAATTTCTAACTAGAGTTATGATTTATTCTGACTAAAAAGTTCCAATTAAAAGTTATTCAGCCCAATTATGAATATTCTAAAGGAATTTCTTTCTCACGGAAAATACATTTCTCGAGAAAAAAATTCCTCCAATTATAAATTCCGCGTGAACAAAAAATGATTAACTGGCATCATCGAAATTCGAAGCCAGTTGCTTTGCTTATTGACAATTAATTTTCTATTTTTTGTGTGTGTGCAAACGACCCTACAATAAATGACCCAATAAACATTTTTGTTTGCTATCAACTTGAGGTGCATTTGAGATCAAATACATTTCTCAAATCTCCAACGTTAATTCTCAAATGCACCTCAATAGTCCGATTATAGTCTTCTCAACTTAAAAGGCACATTTTTTATATGGCGATTTTCATAGTTATCAAATTGAGAAATTTGTGATTCTCAACTTGATAGCAAAGAAATATCTCCAATCGGTATCAAATGGAAGGTACGGAATTGCCATATTAAAAAAAATTATACTAATTTTAGAAATGAAAACAATGAACTTTTTTTAATGTTTCAATTTAATTTCATTATATATTTAACATTGTTATGTACATATTTAACATTAAATGTACATATTATGTACATTTTTTAAAATCTAGAATTAAAAATAAATGAATTAAAATAATTAAAAATATATCAATTAATTATTTGTACTTTTTTGGCATTTTTTAATTTAATTTATTATTTATGACATATTTAAATAATATCTCAAACTTAACACAAATCGTATTCAAGTTGAAAAAATGTTTGGTCTCAAGTGGAGAAAAGTGTTGGATATCCAATTGAGAGTAAAAATGTTTCTCAAAGATTGGAAAAAATGTTAAGTCTCAACTTGATGTCAAGTTGAAAGCAAACAAGGAGAAAAATTGTTCAACCCAAGTTGAGAATTACATATGACATCAATTTGAGAACTTAACTTTTCTCCAACATTGGAGAAATAATATTTCAATGCATACTGGGGAATGACCGAAACTGACACATAAACAGTTTTTTTCTATTTGAAAAACATACGACTGTCATTGTTGCTGTTGTAGAGTTGTTTTTTTAAATTTTTTTCGTTAAACAGCAATATTTGTGAATTACCGAGTATTATTTATTATTGGTTGTCGGAAAGTGAAGTTAATTCTAAAGTGTTAACTTAAATTGTTAAAATAAACAGAAATATAGACATAAATAAAGTTAATACTTTCTACATATATATTTAAAAAAAAAGCTGATTATTTAAATGATTCAAGTGATATCGCACACAGAATGTTTAGAGTTTAATATGAAAAATAACTGCGCAAACGTGTTGTCCAATGACTTTGCCTCCTCTCGGGATTCTAATAAAAGAAAGGGAGGTTCAATTGGTTTGGCGGCTACAAGTTTAGGTTTTGGAAAGGTAAGTAATTAATTAAATTAAAACTTCAAGTTAATTTTTGTTGTTTCTTTAGGACTCTTCAAAATATGTCAGTGAATTCGTTAGTCCCATTCTCAATTGTTTAAACGATCAATATTTACGTGTCCGGTATTTTGCGTGTGATCCTTGTATAACTTGGTGGCATGTTCCTCCATTATACCCTTCTCCGATTTATTTCCTGCTGGCGTCTTGCGACCTATTCCTGTTGGATTGTTTACTTAAAAATATTGTTATAGAATCTTCACAAACTTTCAATCTAGAAGCTTTTATACCTCTTCTTAAGGAACGCATTTATGTAAAGAATTATATTGTGCGACAATATGTTATATCCTGGATTGCGATTGTGAATGCTGTACCTGAAAATAATATGGTTATCTATTTGATATTATTTATGGACTTTTTATGATGGAAGATAATACACAAGAAATACAAATGTGTGAAACTACGCTGACAGTTTCTTAAATCGATTCGTAATGATTCCAGTTCAATGCGCATGGAAGACACTATAAATATATTGATAATACATGCGCAATCACCAAACTTATTAAGGTAATGCACTGAAATTTTATTAAAAATTCTAGCTAAAAACAAAGAAAATCTTCATTGCAGAATTTTACATTAATCCTTGTATCTATCTTTCAGTCTATTGCCATAACATGGATACGGGAGTTTGTTTTATTATTTGGTTCGAATGTTTTAGTTTATGCCATTCTACCATGTCTGGAATATAATGTTGATAATATGAAGAATAATAAGGAATGTGCAGTATCCGTAAATACATCAATAATGAAATTAGTTTCTTCAAAAGAACAAAGATCTCAGAATATTCAACAAATTGTTTTATGGAGGTATTATAACAATATCTCACACACGGTTCTGTACAAGCAAAGGTAGCAGTATTTCAATTTTTAATGTTCAATTATTTCAATATTTAATGTTTGTTTATATTTTATTTTTAATTGCTTGATTTTTAATACAATAAATAAATAAATAATAAATCGTGTTTCATTATAATCAAGCGTGAAATTTCGAAATTAAATTTATTTTAAAGAAAAATTAAATAAAAAAATTAATAGCATAGCTATGATGCGAGCACTTGTGGAGGAAATTGGGAATAGCCAAAGGATTGGTAGAAGTCAATTGCGGGCTGAATTTATGGAAAACGCAATCAATGCCTGAATTGGCTTTCATTAAAGTTACAACCGTTTTATCCCGATTTTGACCAAACGTATATTATTTGAAAGGTATTTCTTTTTAGCCGATTTGCAGATTTACAGATTTTAAAATTTTTTCCTTTATTTTGAGTAAATTTCATTTAAAGTTGCTACAAACACATACATAAAATTATACAATACTATGTGTGTGCTTATTAAATTTGTTAATGTGTTTGTAATAAAAAGGAGTTTGTTTTTTTATACCCTATACCACTATGTTGTTTGGGTATATTGACTTTGTGCTGCTGTTTGTAACTTCCAAAAATATTTGACCTAGACCCATCTTTTATTATACCGATCGAATCAGAATCACTATCTGATTCGATTTAACGATGTCCGTCCGTCCGTCTGTGTGTCCATGTAAACCTTGTAATCAAACTGCAGGTCGCAAATATGAATATATTTTGATGAAATTTGGTATATAAGCTTCTATCGGCCATAGGATGAACACTATTGAAATTGGTGGGAATCGGTCCTTGTTAAGACCTAGCCCACCATACAAATACCCCTATGAAATCGACATAAATTGCCATAAGATCCAAACTGTCATATAGATCTTACTCAAATTGGGTTTGTAAGCGTTTATTAGATCCATTAATGAGTAGTCCAAAAATGATCCCTATGGGACAACTCTTAGTCACAGGCCCCATATAGAGCTGCTTCCCGATCTTCACTTAAATCTATCAGAAACAAACATATTGCACTGATTCTTCTCAAATTTTGTTTGTATATATTTTTGCAAAATACAAGAGACTTTACCAAACATGGTCAGGATCGGTCCATTTTTGGGCCTAGTCCCCATATATATATAGCATCTGATATGAACTTTTTCATATCTGCAGCCAAAAAAAATAATAAAAATCCCACTCAAATTTGGTTTATGCTTATTTTTTATATCCAGTTAGTTTTGTCTAAGAGATGGGGTCTCTAAACGCATGGTATAGGGTATCGTATAGTCGGTCAATACCGACTATAATTTTCTTATTTGTTTTTGTGTTGATTTATGAATTGGCAATAATTGATTAGCATACCTTTAGGTCTTTATTTAATGAAAAAATAAAATTTCCTAGAATTTGCACTCGAATTACGAGGGCTGTAATCTGCTAGTATATATAAATAAAGTACTGATTTTTGTTTATACATACTTCATATGAATTTCAAATAAATCAAAGAAATCATTGCATTCACAATGGCTTCACTGATAAGCAAATTTTCATACATATATGTATTACGAATGATTTCTTTGCAGGTTTCTAACTATTTATCGTGAAATACAATTGATAATTTTTAAAAATATTCAATAATTTGTGATGCAATTTATAGTACACAAGTATCTGTAGGAAAAATTAAAGAATATTCTATGGGATAAAACAAATTTTAATTTGTTATATCGAGTTCATAAACCATTACATTTTAGTGAGTCAGCGATGACAATAACTATTACATTGATACTGATAATTCTGAAATAAAATTATAGTTCTGAAATTAAATCAATAATTTGTCGACACTTTCTGAAATACAATGGTAATGTTATAAAAAAGTTGTTAATTCCAAGACATCTTCCTTTATCGATATATTTTTATTATACCCTCCACTCCAGTGTGCAGAGGGTATATATAAGTTTCTCATTCCGTTTGTAATTATTTGAAAAAAAATTTTGGACCCCATAAAATATATATATTTGTGATCCTTATAACAACCGGAGTTCATATAGCGATGTCCGTCTGTCCGTCTGTGGAAATCATGATCACGGCATCAATCGGGCAGCTAGGGTGCTCGTTGATATAAAAAATGATTCATTAACATCCTGAGAAGTTTGGTATTTTAAATCGTCCAAATAGGTCGATTAGGGCCCGAGATTTAAATGAAGAACTAAAAAAAGTCTTGAAAAAATATAATTTTCTATGTTGTTCTTGTCACAATCACACCCTCAATAGTGCAACTACAGTGATCGTTTTTATTGAGAATGATTCACTAAATTCATGGTAAGATTTCTGTTTCAAAAATCATTAAAATCGGTGGAGCAGGTCCAGGGAAATCTCTGAAAAAGTAAAAAAAAAATGAAAAATATGATGTTTCTATATTGTTCTTGTTGTTATTCTAAACGTTGTGTTGTTGTCATAGCTAAACTTGTTGTTTTTGTGGTCGTTGTGGTAATAATAGAATAAAAACTAACCCTTTGTACATTATTTTTTATTAAATCTGGTAGAAAAATTTAAAAGTTTCCATTGTTTTGGCATCACTAAAAAATTTGTTAGATCATTTCTGTCATTACCACAAGCCTGCCTGCAAAATTTCAGATCGAATGGGTCACGGGAAAGGGGTTAAAATCGATCCAAAATTTTTTCGACAAGCAGACAATACGAGTTAATATAAAGGGAGTAAAAATTCACCAACATCTAAAGCAAATAATGCTAAAATAGCTAGTTCTTAATAAAAAAAAAACAATGTAAATTTAGCAAAAAAAATTTATGTATAAATTTATTTAAAGAGAAAAAAACAAAAATAACGTTTGATGTTGTATTTTTGTGTGTAATATTTACATATATATACATAAACATATTAAATAATACAAATAATATAGATATATTCTATATACTATATGTATATCCATAACAACTGCATGTTATTTTATTTACATAATTTTCTGCAATATTTTGTATGGGGAAAATACATTTCTTTTGCATTAACAGAGTGTCACTTCATTTTGCTCAGCGTGACTATGTCACAGTAGATGGCGCCACAATTTTTGTTCTAATTAGCTTTGCAATAGTTATTTCTATTTTAACATGAATGTCAATATTTTCAACTAGATATCATACAGAACAATGTTAAGAGTATACACGGGCTGGTTTTTTATTTCATACGTTTTTTCATTATTCTTTTAAAAATATGAACATAAGTTTGGCATGTTAACTTTTTGTTGTCTTTATAAAGTAGAGTTACCGAGTTCATCAATGAGTTTTTTTCTTTAAAACAGTTCTACATAGTTATATAGTACTATTATTCTGCTTTACCTACAAAATATCTGATTGCGATTACATCTAATTTTTAAAAATTGTCTATAATTACTAAAGCATTATTATTCACATAAATACAAAATTTCACTTTTTAAATTTTCCATTTAAATTTAAGAAAATATCAATTCTAAAAACTGGAATTAAAATTTCCAATTTTAAATTAGAAAATATTAATTGAATTTCTGAAAATCATATCAAAACGTCGGAAATAATAATTTTAAATTTAGAAGACTTCAATTGCATCTTTAATACATATATAAATTTTATTCGTTAAACACAAATTGAAATTCCAAAATAAAAAAAACACCAAATATGTATACATTTAAAAAATGTTTACATATAAAAAAAATATTGCCATTCAGGAGAAATTAATAACTTTTCAGTACAGCGATTAAGTAACTTATTTTAACGATAGTCGAATCGTTAAAAAAAAAGAAAATTACAAAATTATTAGTAAAAATTTTAAACGCTATTGTTAAAGTCAGCTGTTGTTGTTATCTAAACGACAACCATTTTTGTGTTGTTTATTCAATCGATAAAAACTTAAATTTTTAGGTTGAAATGTCGTCATACATAAATAAAAATCATAAAATAGTGAAAATATTTAGCTTTTATTAAAAAACTTTTTTACATAAATAAAAAATTAAATAGCATATTCAATTCATTATTTCATTTCCAAATAAATACACAGAAATATTAGTAAAAAAAATGAAGATATTAAACATAAACATAAAATCATCCTGTCAAACACGGAGTAATTTGTTTTTTTCTATTCTTCTTTGTGTTTTTCGCTTATTTTGACAGAGATGCCACTCGTTTACAATTTAAATAAATAGAAAAATAGATTTGTCGACTGTCGTTAAGATGTATGTACTTAGTGAATTACTTAATCCTCAGTGCAAACAACAATAGCTGTCGATATATTTTGCGATTATCGGATCGTTGAAATTTACAGAATCGCATACAGAAAACGTTAATTTAAATTCAATGAATTTTAGAAAACCTCAAATGATATTTAAGAATTGCGAACATAAAAATTGTTACATAAATAAACGCAATTTGATGAGAATGTTATTTATATATAAATTTTCACAATTTTTTTTGGATGAAAATTTGAAGTTTTCCAGAAAATAAAGATATTATTTAAAATGTTTGGGACATTTGGTTTTTTGCGTTTGGCATCCCTAATTTGATTATTTATTATTATAAATATATTCTCTATGTTTTAAAATATGGCAATGTTTTAATAAAAAAGTTGCGAGAGCTTTTTTTGGTTATTATTTTGTTAGTCCATCCGACCTATATGGCCGCAATGAAGAAATATTTGGCCAGTTAAAAGAAACTATACAGCCATCTCCAATTAGAACGATTTAATGTATATAGCCACCCTACACAACCATTACCTTTGCAATGGAGGTTAGGGCGAGCTATTTAATTAGCAAAAACTAAATTAAACGAGAAGTTATGTCATATAACCGGAAACGCATGCATATAGGTATATAACATAAATGCATGCCGATCAGCAACCACGATGACCAAAAAGCAAACACAGAAATAAATCCGAAATAATAGAAAAGACGAAAACCAACCCAAAGAATTGTCTGAAATAATTTGGTATTAAGTTTAACAAATTGTTTACTTTTTCCAATATTTTGTTTACATTTATTATCAATACTCAAATCGATGTGGAGGGTATTAAAGATTCGGCACAGCCGAATTTAACACTCTTACTTGTTTAGAAAAGAAAACACCATTACTAACCTTTTACCCCCAAATCTTTTATCTGGCAACACCAACAGCAACACCTCCTTAAGTTTTTTAAAACGTCATAGTAAGTTCCGGACTTCACACACTTGATTGGCATCCAATTCCTTAAGGACGACTTTAATGGGAGTTTAAATTTCATTTTCAGCCGTTTCATTTCAACTTCATTATTGTCAAAATGATTAGAACATATCAACAGCTTTTCACAATCCACATTCTCCAAGCGGAAATTTTTTTTCCACAACTTGTGTAAGTCCGCATTTTTTTGGGAAAACAAACAACGGCATATTCTCTTGCTTGTTATTGCAATGCAAATAAGAGCATTTTCTCTTAATATGTAGCACTCTTGGTTGAAAACAACCTATCCAAAAAAAGTACCTCGGCATGTAAAGATAGAAACGACCAGCTCAGACGGTATACGGATACGTGCTATCATATGTTTAACATGCCATAGAAATATGTACCTAAGAGCTATTTAAAATAACATATTAGCAAAACTAGTATGAGAGAAAGATGGTTCCCTCCCGATCACTACTTTTATGTAGTACGCCAACGGCAATTTGAACACCCCACAATTTACTGAAATTGCCCCTTGAAATGGAATCGTAGCACTATTTGTTCATGATTTATATAAAGTTTTTACATTTCCTTTACAAATATACAACTACATAATTATAGAAAAAAAAATTCAATTTATAACAAAAGAAAATACAAAATAAATATCTTATAGTTAAAAAATATAAGTATGTCATATTTGACAAACAAATTAGTTGATTAAAAAAAATAATAAAAATCATGTGAGTCCGATCACAGGGGAGATGTGTAAACATTTAGTAATTAAAGATCTTTGTATGTCACTTGTTTAAAATCAAACAGAAAGCGTCATCTATGTATCAAACAACTGCAGGGACTCTGGTTATACTTGTGGGGTTGTTGAATTATGTATATGTTATACGTTTACATTGTGAAATTTTTGTCGTTTTACAGCAAAGGGTTGTTGAATTAGCTGAAACAATTTTACATCATAATTTTTTCACCAATACAATCATAAGTCACACCGATTTGTCTTACGACTCACAGTGTAACATGTGAGCTCACATGATACGCTGTTATTGTGATTGTATTGTGAAATATAAATTTAACCCCTGCGCGTATAGATGTTTACACATCAAAAACTATGAAATTTATTGTATATCTGTTCTTAATTCAATTAATGCAATATGGAAATTTTTTGATTTAGTTTCTTCATTTCAAACAAAAAATTTTTAAATGTTAAAAATTTATATTGATATGGGTGAAAAATAAAATATTAATTTAAATACCTGTTTTTTTTTATTATAGTGAGATTTCAAGGTTTGAGTTTGATTTAATTAAGGTGATTTACTCGATGTATGTACATTCAATGCTTTGATGACGACGATTGATGCAGTGGCCATTCCATGAATCGTAGAAATTCTTTTCTCTCTTTTGGGTTTTAAGGCTGTAATGAAAATAATTAAACAAAGTCCAAATCAAATTAATACCTTACTTTACATTCCTTTAAATGACTGGTTAGAATAAATTGACTTAGGGTTATTGAGAGATACGTTAATTAAGACATTTTTCTCAATAAAAAACAAAAACAATATATAATACATTGATCTAACACTGTGTTGAAAAAAAAACGTTTCGAATACAGGTTCTTCCTTGATTTGATGTTGTTGTATATTCAACAGTTTGTTTGGACATTCATATCATCAATGTGAGTAAGTTTTTTTTTCTTGTTGATTCTCTCTTTCATATGGGTGTACCTTGATTAATAGTAGTGAAGTCGCAAATATCAATGAAAAAAAAATGAATGGAAGAGAGCACGTGGAGTATAACTTGAAGTAATTTGTCTATAAGCAAATTACTACTTCAGCACCCCAGTAGGAAATAACTGGTTGGGTGTACTGATTCCGGGGACTATTAAATAATGTCAACCTATGTTGAATAGCATAGGGAGCCTTAATGGGCTTTGGGATTATCTTATAATTTTAATTTCTGTGATGTTTTCTTTTTCTCCTTCCTTCTAAATTTATTTATTTTCTTTTCTTTTTTCGCTTGGCTAAAGGCAAATGTAATACTTAAAAAAAACTTAATTCTTTACACTGTTTCATATCGCTTCAAAAGTTTTTTGGTTCAACCAATCACGTGAGCTAAAAACTCAGAAATCTCTCCTTTAGTTTTTTTTCTTTTAATATTTTAGTGACTTACTTATTACGTTCTTACCTTTTTCTTAAGAAAAATTTATTTTTAAAAACACTTTTTATTTTTAATATAACAAACATTTAGGTTTGTATTGTATCTTAAGACTAACTTAAAATATTCCACAACATATATTTAAAAATATTTCTTCATTCTATGCCAAACTTCAGAATTTGATTTTACATATTTTCATGAGTTGGCAAAATATTATTGGGCAATCAAAAATTATTTTCTTTATATTACAAAAAAAGGCATTATTGATCAATAAATGCTTTAGTATAATTTTTAGTGTTTAATATTTCAACCAAATTGCATTTTATTATAGGAAATAAAAAATGTATATCTATTTGATGCAGAATAAAATCGGACTCCATTGGAATGTTACAATTGTGACGGTGATCTTTTTTGCTCTGCACTGTAGCAGAAGAATTTCTGGTACAGGCAGAATAAGAAAGAAGAAAAAAATAATAACCTTGATCTTGAAATTATTTTCACGTTCAAGTATGTACATATAAACAACACCTTATATGGTATTTTTTTTTTTTTGGCAAACTGATTTATGTGTTTTTTTCTCTTCATTGGTTGTATGAAATCATGAACACATTCATATGCAATCATGCTGGTCAAACCACGTATTTTCTTGTATTGATCTCACTTGCTCTCATAGTCATATATGAGTGGGAGTGTTATAAATACTAGAGAATATTATGAATGCATATTAATGTTCTCAATGCGGTGGTGATTTTGTTTGTTTAATAAACAGGTTTTTATCTGCAGAGGAATGAATGAAGAAGTGTAGCTTGATTAACAAGATTTTAAAATTAAACAAGGAGTTGAATTTTGTTTGTGAAATGAACAGGTTGAGAAAAACCTTAAATTAAAATTTAAAATGTAGTGTTAAGGACGGTTGTTCCAAAAAAAAAAAAAAAATATTAGAGATTAAGAAACTTAAAATGTAGGACGTTAAAACTAAAAGGGAAAACTAAATAAGAATTAATATTAAAAATGTAGTTTAAGAAATCAAGTAAAGTGTTAAAATAAGCCCTAAGATTTAAGAAATTTAAAATTAAAAAAAAAAAAAACATTAAAGTGAAAGTTTGCGGAAAAAAAATAAGATAAAAAAAAATATTTTAAGACTTTAAAAATTAAAATAAAAGACATAAAAGTAAAGTTAAGTTTAATAAATTAAAAAAAAAAGAGACTAATGTTAAGAAAGAAAATAATGTTTAAAAAAATAAATAATTGAAAAATACAATAAACATATAAGACAACACAAGTTTATCAATTATCAAAATTAAGAAATTAAATTAAAGTTTACCTCATGAACCAATCAAGCTTATTCAACTACACACAACCACGGCGTCTGGCGGCAGCAGCTTCATCGGTACCTCTTCAACACCAGCGATAAGGCGGTAATTTTATTTCTTTATACCCTTAATTGTCCTTATTCAAAATTGTTGTACAATATATATAGTTTTCTAAATTTAATATTTTTATTAAAATGTTGCCAAATTAATAAATTTCTCTAATTAAAATAAACATTTTACTACGTTAAGAAATTTTATAAATTTAAGCTAAATAGAAGTAAATTTTGCTAAAAATAAATTTTCCTACCTAAACAAATATTTCTAATTATAAAAAAAAAAAAAAAAAATTTTTTAGATGTAACCTTTTTCTAAAAGTAAAAAAAAAAATTTTTTTTCTAATAATTAAATATTGTTAAAATTAAAAATTTTCATAAATATAAATTGTGCTAAAATTAGATAGTGCTAAATTCAAATTGATAAAGTTAAAATTTTGTTAAAATTAAAATTTTCCTATATTAAAATTATCTTCCTAAATATGTATAAAATTTTGCTAGAATTTAAAGTTTTCCTAAACATTAAAATTTCTCTAAAAAAATAAAATTTTGCGAAAATTTAAAAATTATCCTAAAATTGAATTTTCTAATCCTAAAATTTTTAATTATAAAATTTAAACTAAAATTTTTCTAATGCTAAAATTAAAGCTAAAATTAAGCTAAAATTAAATAGTGCTAAAATTCAAAATGCGAAAGTTACAATTTTTTAAAAACAAAACTTTAAAATTTTCCTAAAATTAAAATTTGGCTATAAATAAAATTTTGCTAAAATATATAACCCCATGTAGAAAACCAAAACCAAACCAAATCTTATCATTGAAGTGGGTTACCTCCAAGTAAGATGGAGTCGAGGTAACATGGTTGGGAGGGCAAAAGGGGCAGAACACCTAGTCCCCAATCCCAAGGTAAGTATGGCCGTCCATCCTTTTAGCGTCCGTTTTAGTGACCGTGTTTTTTTTAAATCGCACGTGAAAATCTGTAGTGCGGTTTCCCTGGGCCTGAGCAAGACCCCACCCATCCGGCGAGCTAGGCCCCTACGCCAGCACGTGCGACCAGCAAAGGCTCAGGGAAACGGAAGCGGATCTTCCACCCCAACCGCACCATTACACAATTGCCGCTAATAATTTCCACGTAACCGTTTGTCTCCATTATTGAGTAAATCGTTATATTAGCTCGAATTGGTGTAAATGCCATTAATGTCATTATTATTCACAATATAATCTGTAATTTTGGATTTAGGGCAATTGTTAATTTCAGTTTGTTAAAGGATTGTTAAATTCATTTGGTCTTTTAATATTACTAGTATGTATTCCTTCTAAGGATTTTTCTCTAAACTTGGGTTCTTCTTTATGACGTAAACTCTTATAGTTTTTTATAAAACCCTCCTGTCTAGTTTCTATATAATTTTCCCTATTCTCGTTCCGTTTCCTAATTACCTTTTCCTTAGCTTCCCATAATCTTTTCCGTATCAACTCCCGATCTACTTTTGCATACCGAGCCGCCATTGGGGTACACTTTATTGTACTGTGATATGTATTATTGTAAATTGTAATGGCCTTTGTCATCTGTTAAATTATGGGTGGTTTCTCCTTCAAATTAAGGCTTCTTATTCTTTCCGTAAGGGTACCATTCAATCTCTCTATATCCGAGTTCCCTGAATGACTATTCGTTTTGGTCGTATGATACTCAATTCCCTCTTTTTCCAAAAATTCGATTACATTCTTTGATTTAAACTCATTGCCAAAAATAAACTTGTTAATTTTACCTTTTATTGTGAGAAATTCCCTGATCTTTTGTATGATATTTTGGCTGTTCCTATCTGGTAGGTGAAAACAAATGGAATGTTTGGAAAACTTATCAACGAAAATAACAAATGAGTTTTTACTATTAGTATATGTATCGACATGTACTATTTCGTTTATATTGTTCGGTGTTTCCGTTATACAAAAGGTTGGTTTAATCGGTTTTCTGTCGTATTTTGCTGATGAGCATATCTTGCAGTTGTTTATTATAGAATGTATAATTGTTTTAGTTTTGGATTATATAGTCTGTGTTTCAAGTCTTCGAAGGTAGAAGTAATTCCTAAATGGCCTGATTCAATTTTATGGAAATTAGAAATCTGCTTTTTTTTAAGTCTTCCGCATCTGACAAATTTGGCGTTCGTTGTAATTGGAAAGATTTCAATCAATTTTTCCTGAACTTTATTATAATAATGGTCGTTAATTTCTGGGTATATGCCTATTTTTCCTTTTACTAAATTTCTTTTGATTATTTCCTCCACATTATCGTTTTCGATGTCTGACTTATCGATGAAAATTCTATTATTTCCGAAAACTGTCTGTGCTTCCGAATCTTTATTCTCCACAATAATAATTTGAGCTTTAAACCTATTTAGAACCGTCTCCAAAATCGAAATATAGTTATTCAAGTCTTCCTCCAGCGATTCACGAGAACCGTTGAGCCTTTCCGTGGTTACAATAGGGTCGTTATCATCTGGGTTAACAGAATCTACAACATTTATTTTCTTATTTTCAACGTCAATCATGCTGAGAAAATCGGCTATATAATTATCCTTGCCCTTTATGTAGTCAATTTTAAAATTGTGTTCTCCAAGTACCACCAGCCATCTTTGAAGTCGGGGACTGATATCCCTTCCCGAATATTTTGCCATTAACCACTTAAGGGGTTGGTGATCACTTTCAAGATCAAAATTTCGTCCATAAATGTATTTTACTCCCCAAACAATTGCTAACAATCCTTTTTCAATTGCTGCATAGTTTCTTTCATGTTCATTTAATGTTCTCGAAGCATAAGCAATTGGATGGCTTCCTTGGGTTAGAACGCCTATAGCAAAATTACTAGCATCAGTTATTATCTTAAATTTTTTCTCATAAATTGGATAACTCAATATTGGGGATTTGGTCACTATATTTTTCGTCACTATGTTTTTCGAATGCGAAAATATAGCTAGGATCATTTGATTTAATTTTCTCGCATTTTCTCAGATACTTTGTCATGTGAAATGCAATTTTTGCATAATCCTTAATAAACTTGCGATAAAACCCTGTTATTCCCAAAAATGATTTTATCTGTTTTACCGTTTTCGGCAACTTTAAATCTTGTATATGTTTTACGTTGCTCGGGTTAGGTTTAATACTCTCTCTGGTCAGAATATGACCCAAAAACTGAGTCTCTTTTTTAAAAAATCGCATTTATCCGCTTGGATCTTTAATCTGGCATTTCTTAATGCTTCAAATATTTGTGTTAAATTGATTATGTGTTCCTTCAAGGATGTGCTAAAAACCAAAATATCATCCATATAGACAATACATATTTTGTTGATAAACTGCCTGAGGACAGTATTCATTAGCCTCTGAAATGTTAAGGGGGCCTTTTTTTTAGGCCGAAAGGCATTCGAATAAATTCATAGTGACCTTGGGGTGTCGAAACCGCCGTTTTTGCCTATCTTCTTCCCTAACCAAGATCTGATGAAACCCTTTAGTCAAATCTATAGTGCTGAAATACTGTGCATTTCCCAATTTGCTGAATATATTTGAAAAATTAGGTATAGAGTACTTGTCGTCTACTGTATGCTCATTCAATTTCCTATAGTCGACAACAAGTCTCCATTTCTGTTTTCCTGACTTATCAATTTTCTTCTGCACTATCCCTTATTATATTATTATATTATTTTCGAGTATATCTCTTATCTGCCTCTGAATTTCCTGTTCATGAATTTGAGGGTAGTTATAAATTTTTGAATATAATGGTTTATCAATTGTTACAATCTCATGATATATTTCATTTGTTGCAGACAAATTGTCCCCTTCTTTATAGAAAAGATCAACAAATTCTATCAATAAAATCTCGATACTATTCTCCTCCTCATTATTCAAATGTGAGAAATTGATGTTTTCCATATTAGATCCACGTAGTCCCTCTAAATTGCATATATCGTCGTATACATATGGAAAAGATGTATCTGCGAAAAAAAATATTCTATTACCAAATATATCTAAATGTCCATTTGATAAATCTATCTTTGCTCTGAAAGGGATTAAAAAATTCTGACCCATTATGGCATATACTTCTCACTCCTGATGTTCATTGTCTTCCAAATTAATGTTCCTATTGCTTTGAATTGTTTTGGAATAGGCGTAACTACTTCATACTCCATTTCATGTAAGCCTGTCAATGTTTTATATATTTGGGGTCTATTCAATTTCCTCTTCTGATATCCTTTTGTTTTTTTTTTTTGCATCTATTATGCTAGTATCTGAACCAGTGTCAATTAGAACTCTTATATTTATATTCCCTATTGTTACCACTATTATGGGTAATCTGTTCCTAGAGGCTGCCTTGGAAAATTTACCTCATCGCATTCTTCGTATTGTTCTTCAACATTTCCTATCTCCATAGGTTCAGGTGCCCATCTGGAGTTACGAGTATCTACGCTCATATGGCTAATCTTAGTTTGACCTGAATTGTTAGTATTCAAGTGATTTTGTATGGCTGTGCTATTTTGTTTGTATCAGTTAATGTTTGGTGTTGTGCTATTTTGGCGGTATCTACTAGTGTTTGGTATTGTGTTATTTTGGTTGTATTTACTAGTGTTTGGTATTGTGTTATTTTGGTTGTATCTATTAGTATTTGGTGTTCTATTGTATATATTATTATTTGTATTTTTCCTATATTTTATATGAATAGCCCTAGGGTCATCTAGTGCTTTAATTTGTGAATATCTCGTTGCAATAGTATTTAGAGTACTGATCTGATCTAAATGTGTCCTTAATGGTATATCAATTTTCTCTATCAATATATTAGTTAAATCTTTGTCAACTCTATCTGATTTATAAATATTAGGTTTATTCAAATAAAATAAAATTGATTTATTTTATATTTTGCTTTTTCGAAATAAGTAAATAACTCTCTTAAATTGCTTACCTTTACATCTCTGCATTCATTGAAGACGTCACTATATGTTGTTTTCGGTCTGTAGTATTCTACTAGTCTAGCCTTTATTTGGTTCCATGTTGCGCCGGTTCCTAGCTAACTGATGTAGCTCCCAACTGCACCAACAATTTTTTCGTTTGTCACGATCGCCAATGCTAGATTCATGAGCTGAAGGTTGCCTTGTGGACATAGTGCCATTACAGCTTCCACCGAGGCTATAAAAGCATGAACATCATGGTCGCCATCCAGAACTTTTAGCTGTCTGAATTGAGTTAGGACATCTTTGGGTGCCAGCAAAAACTCTTGATGCTGTTGTTGAAAAACTTGTAGTTGGCTTCTCAATTGGTAACCTTCTTCTGATAACCTCTGCCATTTGTCCTTCATTGGCCGATTCTTCTGGTAAAGTTCTATTCTGGTCGAATCTGTTCATTTTCTTTAACACTGTCTTTTAACCTTTTTGTTTTAAGCTTTCAACACAATGTATTTATGTTCTTTAATTCATTTTGTGTAATTTATTAAATTATTGTTCATTAATATGTATTTATGTTCTTTAATCAATTTTTTTTTTTATACTTTAATTTATTGTTCAACACTATGTATTTAATTAATTTTTGTACTTTATAATATTCAATTTATTGTTCAACACTATGTATTTATGTTCTTTTATTAATTTTTATACTTTAATTTATTGTTCAACACTACCTAAGTCCTTTACCTTATTCTTCGGAATATGGTTTTTCCCGACTGCGCAGTTAAAAACTCAGACATCACTCCTCTAGTTTTTTTTTTCTTTTAATATTTTAGTGACTTACTTATTACGTTCTTACTTTTTTTGAAGAAAAATTAAACAAAATAATTTCTTTGTTTTTATTTTTAAAAACACTTTTTATTTTCTATTATAACAAACATTTAGATTTGTATTGTATCATAAGACTAACTTAAAATATTCCACAACATATAGGTATTTAAAAATATTTCTTTATTCTATGCCAAACTTCAGAATTCGATTTTACATAATTTCATGAATTGGCAAAATATTATTGGGCAATCAAAAATTATTTTCTTTATTTCACAAAAGAAGGCAATAAATGAGCAATAAATGCTTTAGTTTAATTTTTAGTATTTAATATTTCAACAAAATTGCATTTTATTATAACAAAACGCAATTTTGTTGATTCCAACATTTCACAATCAGAGCAACGACTTTTGTATATTTACAAAGGCCTTGATTTTTTTATGTTATTTTACAGGTGTCGTTGACTCAAATTTTTGTTAATGTAATTTTTTCCTATTTCCTCCACAATGTCCGTATTCGTGGGGTTTTGTTGGACATGTGGGAGTACAAGTTATAGTAAATTAAACTATGGTTGTTTTGAGTTCTTGACTGCAACTGAAGATTCAGTCGCCGGTCTTCTTTATTTTAAATCAAATCATTTTGTTTTTCTTTTATTACATTTAATATGTCAGCACATTTGATAATTTTTGTTATTTCTGTTCTACCTATAATTATTTCCCAACCGTAGACATATCGTCAGCAGTTTTAAACAAGAAACGGTAAGATTGCGAAACTTATAATATAATAAATATGTTCAATGTAGTAAACAAAGAATAAGCAAGTAAGTATAAAAATACAATTTAACAATAATTTATGATGACCAAATTTTAGTTAACTCTTCCCCTCTTAAACTCTGCCGTCCACGACAGAGGGATATGCACAGTAGTTAGTTTGTTCGGCTAGTGATTGATCAGGCATGGTTTTGATATTTATCTCCACTGCCTTTCTTCTTTTTATAATTGCCTTTATTATTATTATCAACATCACCGCCAAGGTTATTACGCTTGGAATTCCGAAGCTTGTTGCGAGAGCAGTCTTATATTTGTAAGCCATTTCCTTTATTTCAGCCGTATTGTTTATGTGTAGGTCTTTTAACATTTCGAGTGATAACATTTCTTCGAAATTAGTCACAAAGTTAGTTGCTTGAACTACCGCTGGTAATGGTTTTATCATTGTTACCTCTTCATTGGAATAAGAGTTACTTTTGATGACGATTGTGGCGTTGTGATATTTGATCAAAAAGGTACCATTTAAATCTAGCTTTTGGTTTTCTATCTCAACGGATCCATTATATCCATTTAATAGCATAACCCCTGGGAATATTTCCTCTACCATAGGCATATGTTGGTTATTGGTGATCGGGCATGTTGAAGGTAATCCAGTTAACAAATTTGGCAGACAATCAGAATAAGTAATATTTTTAAGTTGATCTTTTTACAAATTGATACATCGTTAAAAGCTTTACATTTTGATTTAACCTCTAGAATTGAATTTTCGCAAATTACAAAATTTTCACTATTCATTTGAATTGCTACTTTTCCCTTTCTTACCGTTTTTACAAGTAGACTCTTACAAGTTTTCTTTTCAGTTTTTGGTAAGTTAACAATGTAAAGAAGAGTTGATTGATTCGCGCTAATCTTGACTTCCCCAAATTCTAGGGCTTCAACCAAATTCAAATAAGGCATTTTTTGGCTTTCAAAACATGCTTTTGTAATATTAAGTTCAAAGTCGGAAAATATAAAAGAATTAATGGTTCCCGATTTTGCCCACTGAATAGAATAGCTGATACTTTTCAATTCTTCTTTAATTATCCTTAATTTTCTTTCAACATCTTTTATTATTTCGATTTTAAGAGAGTCACTTGACTTTACACTGTTAAGAACCGCATTTGTCATGTTAGTAATTTCATTAATCTTAGATTCTATTGCTCTATTAACTATGACCTGTTTATTATTATTTTGTAGTAAATTACCAAGCAAATCTGAAATTATCTGTAAATCCTCGTTATCCGGGGATCCAGCCACCCATTTCCATGCAGTTCCCAATGCGTTAATAGATCGAGTCTCGCGTCTGGGTTTCAAGTCCCTAAGTATGTTACGGAGAGTTTGAATTTCCTGAGTTAGGAAAAGGAAATCGTTGTCTTTTCTGGTTATGTCACGTCTTATAACGTCGACCAATTGGTTTATTGCAAATTCGTACTGATTAAAATTAATAACATGAACAAGTTTGAAATTTCCAGTTACCAGTCTCGCATTCCGGTCTCAAAAGTAACAATCTGTGCATTCGTATAGTCCAATATCTGTGCCTCAGTTCGGCCGAGAGCAATCATCGTTCTGGAAATAAAAAATTTATCCCTTTATTAAACTTTTATGCACTATTCGTTTTGAAGTTGTTAAAACTGTCCCCCCTCTATCTTCCTGTACAGTTTCCCGTTTGTATCTCGGTGTCAACTTGTTCCCTATTCTTTTATTTCCCTTAACAAAGATCTCATCCCCAACTTTGTACGTCCTAATGTCCGTCCGTTTCTTGTTATGGTAATCCAAATCCCTCTCTTGTTTCTCAGACAGTCGTTGAATATTTCGGAGTCTGTCTTGTTCCAACAACGCAGGATCTGTAGCCACTATTCTACCAAAAAATACTCCAATAGGCCTTCTCCCTGTTGTAGAATGCACGGAGTGATTGTACCTTAACAATGAACCGTTCAAAAGGTCCTCAAATGAAGAATGCATTTTCTCAGCATTCATACATCTCATTATTTCGGTCAGGGTAGAATGAAATCTCTCAACCTGTCCATTTACGGTACTCGTATATGGAGGAGTTTTGAAAATCTTTATTCCTAGCTGGTCTTCCAGCATGAAAGTAATAGAGGATGAGTTCAACGACTTTTCGTTGTCCAATACAATATTTTCCGGTATTCCGAAATAAGTTAATAAATCCCTTAAGGGATCTTTTATATCCTCTGTGGCTCTTGATTTTACAATCCTTGCCTGGGCGTATTTTGAGAATTTGTCCATTGCAGTAAGTATAACCCTGTTATTGGTGTGATAAATATCTATGTGGACAATTTGTCCCGGATATTGCGGTATAGGGGTATTCTTTAGGATGGGCTTATTCGGATGCCGTTCGTATTTGTTCTCTAAACAAATTCTGCATTGCTTTACGATCTTTGCCAATTTTGCCTGCATGTGTGGAAAATAAAATTTTCCAAGAAGTTGCAGTTTGTTCTCCTTGGCATTTCGATGTGCTCGTCGATGTTCGTTAATCATTTCCGTCTCTTGTTCTGTGTCCGATATTAAGTCTTTTACCCTTGTCCTCGTGTACCTGACCCTATATTTACTAAAATTTAAGGAATAAATCTCCTGAATCTTCCCCAAAATTCCGTCCTCAGTTAATATTGCATTAGTAACAGATGGATTTAAATATTTTCTCAATATTGTCAACAGTTTTCCCTCGGTAAAGTCTGTGTCAGTAATGGTGTGTCTGTGATATGTGGGAAATATTATCTCAAATTCGTAAGTCTGTGTTTGCCCAATTGATATTATCAACTGGTTTTTGAAAGCGTTAATGGGAGCGTCAGTAAACGGGATTAGACTCTGGGATGAGCTATCATCACTATGTCGAGTAGCTGTCATTGAATTTACCTCAGAATTTTGTGGAGGTCTAGATAATGCGTCCGCCACTACGTTAGTGCTACCTGGCTTGTACTTCATCTCGTAGTTGAATTCCTCGAGGATGGCCTTCCATCTTCTCAACTTACTGTTCGTGTTTTTATTCCCAAGTGCGTATGTCAAAGGTCGGTGATCCGTAAGTATCTTTACAGGTACCGACCCATAAAGATATCCCCTCAAAGCCTTGAGGGCCCATACTATTGCGAGCATTTCTTTCTCATTAGTCGCATAGTGCTATTCAGCTTTGCTAAGAGTCCTTGAAATGAACATTATGGGTTTTCCGTCCTGTTCAAGCACAGCACCAAGTGCATAATTTGATGCGTCAGTCGCCAGTTGGAATTCCTTTTTAAAATTCGGAAATGAAAGCATTACGTCATCAGACGTCAATGAGTTCTTTATTTTGTCAAAGGCCTCCAAAGCCTTATTGTCCAGAGATACTGTTATCTTGGATGATGCAGATTTTGACATGCGTCCCTCCTCACCCCTTAAAAGGGTGGTCAGGGGTTTTGCGATTTTTGCATAATCCCTGATGAACCACCTGTAAAACCCCGATAAACCCAAAAAGGATCTGAGTTCCTTTATCGTCCTTGGGGGTTCCAGATTTTTAATGGCTTGGACCTTAACTGGATTGGTCTTTATACCCTCTGTGGATACAATAAAACCCAAATATTCCACTTCTTTTTTCAGGAATTCGCATTTGTCCAACTGGACTTTCATATTTGCACGTTGCAAAGTTTCGAAGATAGTCTCAACATTGTTGAAATGGGAGTTTTCGTCTTGTCCAAAGATGATTATATCGTCTATGTAGACGTAGCAAATCTTGCCAATATGGTCTCTTAGTATGTCATCCAAAGTCCTTTGGAATATGGCAGGGGCATTTTTCAGCCCAAATGGTAAACGGGTAAATTCATATTTCCCGTTGTTGATGGAAAATGTGGTCTTTTCGATGTCTTTTTCCCTAAGTGGAATTTGATGAAAACCACTTTTCAGATCAAGCACAGAAAACCATTTGTTTTTCCCAAGTTGAGAAAGAACTTCATTAATTTCCGGTATCGGATACTTGTCTGGTATTGTGGCAGCGTTAAGCTTCCGATAATCTATTACCATTCTGTACTTTTTTTCATTTGAAGCGTCTAGCTTTTTAGGAACGACTAATACAGGTGAATTATATGGTGACCGAGAAGGTCTTATGATCCCATGATCGAGTAATTCCCTAATCTGTCTTTCAACCTCGTCTTTCATAGACATTGGATATGGGTATCTTCTGGAGTAAATTGGATCGTCCGTCATTGTTCTAATCTCGGCTTCTACCGTCGTTGTAAATGTCAGTCTTTCGTTCGGTTCTGTAAAGAGTGTGGGGTATGTTTCGCATAATAAGTTAAGTTTTTGTATTTGTTTGTCAGTTAGATGTCCAGTTCTTAATTGTAAATTGTTCACCGATTGACATTTTTCTTGTCCTATTCGTATTTTAATTGTATCTCTGATTGTCATAAAGTCTTGGTTGGCGTAAATAATAGCATTCAGTTTTTTCAAACTATCGTTACCGAGAATGCCGTGAAAGGATTTCAATGTAGGTAATAAGAAGAATTTTAGTTTTTCGGATCGTATCCCGAAAAGATTAATAAAAGTATGATGGGTTATAGTCACTTTTCCGCCAACGGAGTTAGCTTGAAAAATAGTCACGTTAGTTTTTGGGTTTTTTACCAATGAAGGTTGAATATAATTTCTGTTAGAACCCGTGTCGATTAAAATTTTCAGTATTTCTCCATCACTAGTTCTACATTGAATATACGGTAACGTTGAGTCGGTTAATCTAAAAAATGAATGTCAGAAAACTTGGCACATACGCTGTCTTGTGCAGGATCTTTCATAGCGAAATACTCGTTAATATAATCATTGGGGTCCTGTAATTCCTCGCTTTCCAGCTGGGGTTCAAAAATCGCAGGATCGGGGATATCGTCCTGTTTTTCATTGACCATGTTTCCGTCCTCGACACCCTCAACGTGATTAATTCTTTGCATTTTATTAGGTTGGTGAACTTGGAATGACTGCGGTGTGGGTCTTACCCCCGAAAATCTGTCATTAGGAGTCGGACGATTCATATAGTTTACCATTCTTGATCGCATAGAATGGTCTACCTCCATTGGGACCGGAGGTTTCAGCCCAATAGGTCTAGGTGGTGGCAAATTTGTTCTTGGTTGATATGGAGTTTGGTTTTGGGGTGAAAACGTATGAGTTTGTCCGTTATAGTTCGTAGGTGTCATTGGTTTGTTAAATTGTGGTATCCATTGACGTGTGTTTGTCTGGGGAAAATATGCCATGTTCGGTATATTAGAAAAATGTGTGAGTTGTGGATAAAATGTCCGGTCTAGATTGTTTGGTCTGCGCTGGGTATTTGAAGGTGCAACCCTTGCAGTATTGTTGGCGTATTGTGTCCTAAACTGTTGATTTTCGAGCTTAAGACACAAGTGCAGAGCCTCATGCAGATCAGAGGGTTCTCTCATTCCCAGCAGTCTGGGTAAATCTCCTCTGAGACCCCTTATAAAGGTGTCCAAAGCCTTATTACGGTAAGTCTTTGTCAATAGTTGTATGGAGGCTTCAGTCTCATCCATACAAGAAATTTTATTCAAGATCAAAGATAAATGGGCATAGACTTCCTTGTAGAAGTCTTGAATTGACTTATTTCCCTGCGTCATGGAGGACATTTGGTATTCCAATGTGCCCAAATCGCGCTTATCCGCGTAATGCATTGTTAAACATTTTAAAATACAATCCCAATTTAATGGGGTATTGTAGGATTCTAGAGCAATATCTGCATTGCCCGTTACTTTATTTCGGATAACGTTTAGTATTCCGAAATATTTGGGTGATCCTCTAAGAGGTTCGTAAATTTTTAATACCCTTTCGACACTCTTTTTCCAAGAGCCGAATTCAGTAGGGTTCCCGGAAAAATCCCGAAGGCATTTCACAATATCTGGAATTCTGTCTAAGTCAGTAAAGTCCCTATGGTGTTCGTCTATTCCCTGATCTGTAAAAATTTGATCTGTGGCCCTACTACGTTCTTCGTTGGCGTAAGCCCTTCGTACCAGATCTACTATTTGTGCCTCCAATGCTGGAGACAAATTTTGCGGTTGGGGTGGGATTTGGTTCAGTATTGGCGGTCTTATTATATTGTTTGGATTTGACATTTTGTTTTTTTCTTTTTTTTTCACAAAACTTTTGGATTCAGAAAAATTTTTTAATTAATCGAGCGTTGAAAAGAAAACTTTGCAGAATCACAAATGGATTTATTAAGGGGAATGACAAAAAAAAAAATTTCTTCTACTTTTTACCAATAAAAACAGATTTAATATGATAAAAGCAAATAACTTTAATAATATTAATAAAAATAGATTTAGTATGATAAAATGCAGTTAACCTTAATAATATTAATAAAAATAAATTTAATATGATAACTTATCTTACAGGATCGTTAATATTTTCATCGTTGATGGTGAGATTGTTGTCTGATACAGATGATTTTTTCCGTTGAATTGATGTAAAAAACTGCTATAGAGTTGTTTGTTGTTACAGATGAATTTTTGATGTAAAACTGTTATTGTTTTGTAAAAAAGGTTCCGTTGTCACTTCACTTTGCTTTTCCAAATTTTAATTAGAGCTATTTTGTATTTTTATTTTCAAACAATGTTTTCTTGAATTGTTTTTTTAATTAATTTGTTTAAAAAGATTTTAATATTTTGTTTTTTATTTATCACCGGCACATGGGAATTTGTCCTTTTCGTTTACTTTACTAAGGTTCCCTCTTGTGCTCTTTTTTAACGTGACACGCGTTTTATTTCAACAGAATTTTAACACGATTTAAATAATTTCCGTTGGGCGCCAGTTATAGTAAATTAAACTATGGTTGTTTTGAGTTCTTGACTGCAACTGAAGATTCAGTCGCCGGTCTTCTTTATTTTAAATCAAATCATTTTGTTTTTCTTTTATTACATTTAATATGTCAGCACATTTGATAATTTTTGTTTTTTCTGTTCTACCTATAATTATTTCCCAACCGTAGACATATCGTCAGCAGTTTTAAACAAGAAACGGTAAGATTGCGAAACTTATAATATAATAAATATGTTCAATGTAGTAAACAAAGAATAAGCAAGTAAGTATAAAAATACAATTTAACAATAATTTATTATGACCAAATTTTAGTTAACTTACATACGTAACTCGTGTGAAAAAAACTATGTAAGGTCAGGTTGGCTTCCGGCTTTGAAACGACAGGAAGTAGTTAAACAGAATTACGCTGAATCTTTGCTTATTAAATTACTCTTATTCAGAAGCGTTAAATAGTGATACCGAGTTGAGAAACTTAGTAGTGAACTAGTGTTACTAATAAACATAGCCATAAGTATTTTAACAGACCGTTAAAATTAAATGAAAACTGAAAGTTACTTTATACAAAGAAATTCGTAACAAATACTTTTCGTTTGTTGCGTTTCCTCAGTAATATTGGGTGTAATATTGGGTGCTGCTCCTTTCTTTAGACGTTTCAATTCCACACATTCCGGAGCGAAATGCAGGTTGCACACACGGTCTTGTGTGTTGGGATTGAAGGAATCGTCCAACTTTAAATTCCTTTTCCATACAGCCAACATTGCTGCATCCATGGTTGGAAAAGAAAATAAAATTGTGTTTCTGGAAACGGCACAATTCTTTACGCATTTAACCATATTTTACCAAATATTTTTCCCTTATTGGAATAAAAGTAAATTTATAAAAAAATTTTGAATTATTGAATAAATTAAGCCCGTAAAATGTTTTTTTATTATTTTGAAATCTTTTTTATTTCTGAATTGTTATGTTATTTTTTTTGTTCTTTTATACCCTCAACCCCAGTGTGCAGAGGGTATATATAAGTTTGTCATTCCGTTTTTAATAAATAGAAAAAATTCTGTACATAATAATATATATATATATTTATGATCCTTATAACAAGCGGAGTTGATATAGCGATGTCCGTCTGCCCGTCTGTGGAAATCACGATCACGAAACCAATCGGAGAGCTAAGTTGCTCGTTGGCATAAAAAATGATTTGTTAACATACTGAGAAGTTTGCTATTTAAGACCGTCCAAATCGGTTTTATAGGTCCCGACAATTGAATGAAGAAGTAAAAAAAAGTCTTGAAAAAATATGATTTGTCTATGTTGTTCTTGTCACGATCACACCCTCAGTAGGATAGCTAGGGTGATCATTTTTAGTGAAAATGATTCACTAACACTATGAGAAGGTTGCTGTTTGAAAAATTATGAAAATAGATCTAATAGGTCCCGAGAAATCACTGAAAAAGTAAAAAAAAAATTGAAAAATATATATTTCTATATTGTTCTTGTTGATATTCTTAATGTTGTATTTATGGTATAGCTATACCCGTGATTTTTGTGGTCGTTGTGGTGATAATATAATTAAAACTAACTCAAAAAACCAAGGTAGAATAATTTAAAAGTTTCCATTGTTTTGGCATCACTAAAAAAATTTGTCAGATCATTTTTGTCACCGCCACGAGTCTGCTTGCAAAGCGTCAGATCGATTGGGTCACGGGAAAAGGGTTAAAACTCGATCCAAAAATTTGTCGACAAACAGACAAGCAGACAAATAATGCTAAACTAGTTAGTTATTAATGAAAAAAATAATGTAAATTTACTAAAAAAAATTATTATGTATTAATTTATTTAAAAAAGAAAACACATCAAACACATTTAAAAAAAAAAAAAATATATATATAATCAATATTCTGCGATTTTTATAACATCGCAAAATGGTACAAATACACAATACTGTTACAAATATCAAAATACTCTAAATAATATACGTATATCTTATATTTGTATATCCATAATAACCGCATATTATAAATAAATCGGTATATTATATTCTATAACTATTATTTATCAATGTTTTCATAGCATTCTAATTAATACGAGTATATAAATGATAAATGCGCTCATAACATTATAATCAGGGAAACCGCAAATATGCTCTAAAAAAAGTGTTTTATGCGCATAAAATATGCAGTAAAAACATAAAAATATGCCCTTAAAATTTAAAAAATATGCCCTAAAAATAAAAAATTTTATATTTTTCTTAAACAAAAAAATATTTTTTATTGAAAAAACAATACAATTCAATTCAATATACATATACACAAAATTTGCGTATTGTTAAAATAAAACATAACGACTAAAACAAAAAAAAAAACAAGGAATACAAAACAATAGGAACTTAAGTTTTCAAAAGGTATGTATTACGAAAAATTGAGAATATTTCTATATTTCAATTAATTCTACCTTTAGTTAAAAAAAAATTAAATAAGTTTTTTTTTAATTTGGTAAGATGTCTTTAATAAATCCTTTTTTTCATGATTTCTTCTCTTTAATTGAAAAATAAAAGAAAACGAAAATATTTGAAAAATTACATCATACCAGCTTTTAAATTTTTGGAATTTTTTTTTTAAAAATCAGATTTTTTATAAAGGTTGTTGTTGCAATAAACTACAAAATGTTGACTTAAATTTTCGAATAAAAAACGTTGTCTGTTACATCTAAGCATATTTTTGTACATTGAAAAAGTTCTTTCAACATCAACTGAGGTAATTGGGGCGAATTTAAATGCTAGTACTTCTTTGACATCATATGACAAAACTGATTTTATTGAAGATCCAGTCAACTGTTTGCTAATTGTTTTTATTACTTCTAGACCATCGTTTTTTGTTACAATCTGTTCGAATTTGTTTTTAACATTTTCTTTGGTATAGCATTGTGGCACCTTGTCAATATTTTTGATTGTTTCTGTAACTATCCCATACTGCTCAACAAGTGTAAGACCTGTTGTTTGCATTTTTTTTTATAAATTTCTCAATAAATCCAAAATTAGAAGCAATAAAGATCAATTCAGTTTTGGTATTGGAATTTTCTAAAATTTCTTTTGCAATTTTAATTGATTGAGCCTCCTCATTGTTTAAAGCACCAAGAACATCTAAAATTTGTTCATAGTTGTTGGCGTAATAATTAACCGCTGCAAGCCAAGTTCCCCAGCGAGTTATTATCGGCTCTGGTGGTAATGCAAGATCCGGATACATGTCTTTTAAAATATCAACTCTACATGGAGCTTTTAAAAACACCTTTTTAACGTTAGCAATTACTTTATTTACATTTTCATAGGAATCTCTTATACGTTCACATAAACGGTGGAGACCATGGGCAATACATGTCACATGTGTTATTTTTGGATAGAATACTGCGATAGCTTTACCAGCCTTCACCATGTATGGTGCAGCGTCCGTTACAAAAAGCAAAACCAAGTTTCTATTAAAATTAACGTCCAGTATTTTTATAGAGTCATCGAAGAGTCGAGCAATTGTGGAATGATTAGTTTTATTCAATACAGCAGTGTGTATTAAAAATTTTTGGTTTGCAATTTCTTCGTCAGAACTTAAAACACCAACTATAACATTTGCCACATTCCTGCCAGTCGCATCAGTAGTTTCATCTATAGAGATCCATATATATTGATTTTTTAAACATTTACGTATATTGTCTAAGCAATTTTGGTAGAGATCTTTTACAAGTTTGGTTCGAAGAAACGTTTCCGATGGTACTTTGTAAATTGTAAATTCCTCAAATAATTTTTTCAGGTGTTCATTTCGCATTTTAAATAAGGGAATGTCAGCTGCTACAAAAGCTTCACACAACTTTTTATAAAAATCACTTTCTTTCGGTTGTGCACATTCCGGTATAAACAATTGTACGTTTTCTTCATTTTGACGATTCTCTTTCAACTTTATGTGTCTTGCACTTTCTATGTGTTGTTTAATTAAAAATAATCTCTCTCCTGCAACTGACTTGCAGCAGATATTACAAAAAAGAACGTCTCCATTTACTCGAAGTTCAGGAAATTCCTTGCTAAGAGCCTTCAATTTTGATGTTTTAGAAGGCTTAACTTTAGGCATTTTCTACAAATTCCAAAAAAAAAAAAAATAATAAAAATATAAATTCGTTTTTATTTTCTATCCATACTTACATTTGCTTATCTTTTTGTATAAAACTGGAATATGTACAGCGAAAAAAGTTATTCCCCGTTTTGTTTTCTTCTTTGATTTGGTAGTGCTACCAACAAACGAATTCAAAATTTCAAGTCAAATATGAATTTGATTTAAAAGATGACGAAACACATGTAAAATGCACAAATATTTTTTTGTTTTTTTTTCACATACATATGTACACAAATTCAAATGTAACAAACGGCAATACACAAAACCATATGTTTTATTGTTGTTTGTGTCGCAAAACAAGACAATACGAAAAAAAAATGTAAAAACAGTGTGTTAAACAGAATCAAATTAAAAAAAAAGCGCTAATATAAGTTTAGCGTATATTAAAAAAAAATATGAATGTATAAAAAGTTAAAATATGCCCTAAAAGACAGAAATATGCCCTAAAAGACACAAATATGCTCTAAAAATGTCGAAATATGCCCTAAAAATATGCTTTTATCTCAAAATATGCTCTTAAAGCTGAAAAATGCAAAAATATGCTCTAAAGGGTGAAATATGCTAAAATATGCTCTAACAAATTGATGCCAGAATTCTTAAATTGTTCTGAAACGGATAAATAGTCTATCCATGGGTCCATGCGACGCACAGGAAAAAACATGATATTGCATATTTGCGGTTTCCCTGATTATAATATATATAAATGGTTAATTAGCTCAAAATTGTTTTCTCCTTATGCATTTCATTTATATAAAATTCTGCGATATTTTGTTAGGGAAAAAACATTTTTTTTTGTATTAACACTTCATTTTGCTCAGTGTAACTATGCCACAGTAGATGGCGCCACAACTTTATTATATTTTAACATGAATATCCTCAGTAGATGGCGCCACAATTTTATTATATTTTAACATGAATATCCACAATTTCAATTAGATATCAAATGCTTAGTATTATATGACAACAATGGTTAAACTGCACACAGGGCCGATTAAAGAAATATCAATGAGTTTTTTTTTTCTTATAAAACAGTTCAACATATAAAATTATTATTCCACTTTAAAGAGCTGTATGCAGCTTGTTAAGGAATCTTAGCAGAAAATTTTCATATATTTCTTAAAGAAAAAAAAGCACAAAAGTACCTTTCAGTGCAACAGTAGCAATCAGCTGTTTTCCGTCAATTATTAAGAATTCTGAAATTGAAATTGAAAACAACCATGTTTGCAACTGAAAAAGAACTTCTAATTTCTTATGCTTATTACATTTTGTTTATGCTTCCCTCTCCTGTCAAAATTCCGTTCAGAAAGAACGAAAAATTTGATATTCCTGCTCGAAGCCTGGGTTGCCTAACTTAATTTACGTCAAAAAAAAGTAGTAAAAACAATACTACTTCTTTAAAAAGCTGCAGACTAACAACAGAAATTTTTAGACAGAAAAATTCCTTAAGCATTTCTGAAGCGTTTTTTATATGAAGTTTTTGATTCCCTAGCAAGCTGCATACAGCTCTTAACTATAAAATATATGATTGCGATTACATCAATTTTTAAAAATCGTTTATAATTACTAAGTCACTAATATTCACAAAAATACGAAATTGCACATTTTGCAAATGTAATTAAATTAAAATGCTAAATTTCCATTTGATATTAAGAAAATATCATTTCTAAAAATTGGATTTAGAAAATATCAATTGAATTTCAGAAAATCATATTTAAACTTTGGAAATAATAATTTGAAGTTTAGGAAACATCATTCGAATTTTTTAATATATAAAAATTTTATTCTTTAAACACAAATTGAAATTCAAAACAACACCAAATTTGTTTACATTTAAAAAATCAACTGAAATTAAAAATAAAAATTTAATTCAGGTAACATTAATTCAGCATTTCAAAATAAGAAAACATTTATCTAAATTCAAAGATATCAAATAGAGTTTAGAAAACATCAATTAATATTTAAAAAATGTTACATAAGTAAATAGCAATAATTTTTAAACGAAAGAACAAATTTTTATAAAAAAAAGTACAACTAATTGATGAGAATGTTATTTATATGTTATTTTTCACAATTGTTTTGAATGAAAATTTTAAGTTTTTCAGGAAATAAAAATAACATATTTTTTTTAAATTTTCGGGATATTTGGTTGTTTGCGTTTGGCATCCCTAATTTGAACTAGTATTCATGATGACTTCAAAATTTGACTTCATGGTAAAGTACCCACGAAATGTATATAAAAACATATTTAAAACCAAAAAAAAATCAAGTACGATAATAATTAAGTGTTTGAAATCATAAAATAGTATAAAGCCCTAAACACTTAACTGCGAGTTACGAGTGCGAGAAAAAACGAGAACGAGGCATCATGATTTTTTCCATATGTGGAGGCGAGATCGATAGTAAAGCCTTTTGTGTGGCGTTGCCAACTTAGGTTGTAAAAACACTCGCAAGGGAAATAGAATTGATTTTATTTTCTGTGCGAGAAAAATCAGATGAAAGGAGAATCAGCTGATAGGCATTAAACGCGATGCCTATTATAGTAATTACTTTATTTAACCCGTTAATAATTTAGATTGTATTCATTTTGTTATATATATTGTTCGTTATATGAACAGTTTTGTATACAATTGACAATTGAATTATGTTTGACAGAAGGATAATCAGCTGCTGGAAAGCATTTTGATGATTTTGTAAAAGCACAAAAGCACAAATTCTCGCATGCAAAAAGTTTAGTTTTTACCCGCACTCGCAACTCGCCGTTATGTGTTTAGGGCTTAATTACTTTGCCACTGACGATTTTCTTCTTTCAAAAGTTGGCATTACTGGGTTAGATTTTGCAAATAAACAAAAATAAGCTGTTAAGCGGATCAAAACCAAAGACAATATAAATAAATGTCAAAGAAATATGGAAGTAAAAGAAATCTTATTTACCCAATGTTGAAATACTCAATAATAAATTCCCATATTTTAACTTTCACGAACAATTAAAATTAACCCGTGTCTGTAGTGTATTTCAGGATGTGATCATTAATTATCTATGGAAACTAAAATATAAAGAACAAGAAGTTAGCCGAACACCAAATAATTATATTTTAACTAACAGAATAAATATTGATTGTTTGTAATTGAAAGTATTGTAAAAAACACGAATAGTATTGAATTACGACGAGTTAGATGAGTTTTTAAATTTAAACTACATATATTTTGATATTATATATGAATTTCCAAATTTGACTTTTGTTGAATGCGCCATAACGAATGCAGGTTTTAACATGCTGTCCACCTTTTGTCCACAATTGGAAAAATTATGTTTAAAAAGTTGTGTAACGTCAATGGGAAAATCTAATGTGAACGAAAACGCATATTGTAATGTTTTATTCACAGCCTAACACAGTCGTGACAACTTGACAGCTGTCAAAAAAGTAAACACGAACCGTATGGCTTTGTTTACCTTTTTTTTTTCTTAGAATTGCTATAACAACTTTGAGAAAGAGATTAAAAAATAAAGTATACAAAATATAATGTGTGCAAGTGAACAGCTACACATGTTTGTAACCAGCATAAAAAACAATAATAATGGAAAAAATAGTGAGTATTTGCTATTGATAAACATTTAAAAAACATTAATAATATCGTATTATCTGTTTTGATATAAAAATATGTATAAAAGGTGTATATTAAAACACATAGCTTGTGATTTATTTTACGTAAGACTACTCAAGCCAGGGCCGAAGGAAGAAAGCAAAAATTACTATTGCTGGCACAAAAAAAGGCGGCCAAGAAGGAGGAAGCAAAACAACGATGATGAACAATATGAAGATGCTGGATAATGTAGCTGACATGGATGGTGAAGATTCGAAATTTTTGCAATCGAAAAGAAGCAAAAACAACGAAAAGTAAACATGCTGCTGGTGATGATGAAAGGATGATGAAAGTAAACATGATATTAAGAATTGTTTCCGTTTTGTGTTTGCCAATGATAAAAAGCTTCACATGACTCTTCACAATATGTACGTTGCGTTAATCATTTAATCAACGCCAAAAACAACAATTTCAACTTGGAATGTATAACTTGTTTGTGGGCTTTGAAGATAAAAAATGTTTATGTAGATGCAGAGAAAGAAAATGAATTGAAACAAAAGAAGTTGGAGGCTCATTGTCAACGTTTGTTGAGTTTATCGAAAAAGGAACGCAAACAACATAAAAAGTTGGCTGAGTTAAAATAGGAGTTGGATGAGACAAAAGCCAATTCTAAGGTTTTGGGTGACATTTTGGAGGGTTTTGCTGATGCTTGTAAAAATTTGTTTTAAGACAATTGCATACAATACTACTCAACAAGTAATCACAAATTACTATAGCTAACCATTGGTGCAGTTGCTGGTGACGAAACTTTTCACAAGTTGAATTGTGGTATTGTATTATTGTTTTTGATTATGACTTGCATGTAGAGTTCGTGTAATGCTTCTCATCGTAATTTGTCTGGTAATATTCCCATCACATTGGGTACTATACCGTTAGCTTCATACATAAAACATTAATTTTCTACTTTTTTATTCCTGTAAGTAGGCGGACTTGTACACCTTGGAATGAAGTTAATGGAGGATTTAATTTTGATAAAAGTAAACAATAGAAGCAACAAAATCAATACGAATAGAAAAAATGTAAGTTGGTGCAATTGGCGGTATCGTCAGAGTGGAATTATGTTTTTAATTTAATAAAATATGTGAAATATATTTTCAACAGCTCGAAAGCAAATAAATCTTAGTAGGAGAGAACGACCAACCATTAGCAGAAATGGTAGCGCAACCTACATATTCCACAAAAGCCCATCAATCCTTAAACAAATTTTAATATATAAGAGAAGGATGAAATAAAAAATGTATTTGTAGATTTCCACCGTTTTTAAACATGATGTCCCCAAAATGATGACAATGTATGCTCAATTTATGAAAAGTAATATATTGATCGTTTAAAACGCGTAAAAAAGTCGAAAGTAAAGCCAAAACTACAAATGGCTTAAGCTAAACCTCTAACTACAACATTAGTTCCTTTTGATTGCTTTAATTTAAAACTAGAATTTAATGAAAATTTTTAATTATCTCTGCAGCTATGCAAAAATAAAACGAAACTACGGGCATTTATTTCAAAACTAATGGCGTTTTCGATTCTAACAAAAAATGTCGCACTTTATTTGCACTTTTTTCGAAAAGTGTATTTTTTTATCAGCCCAATTCTAATTATTCCCAGGGAAATGAGTTCCCGGGGAATTAATTTTTCCCGAGAATAAATCCTCCTATTCTAAACAGGCGGGGAGAAGAATAATATGGGAGAGAGAATTTCGATTAATCAAAGACAGCTGTTTTGCTTCAGTTGTTTTGTTTTGTTTACAAATTTAAAAATTTTTGTGGAAATTAATAGTAAAACTTTTTTTAAAATCTTTAATAAATTAAAATAAATACACAAAATGATCAGTGTAGCGTTTCTGATAGTAGCTGAAGCAGAAGAGCAGCAGCAGGACAAGACGGAGCAAAGCATGGCAAGAAGAAAGCTACGTGATGCCAGCAACCCACTTGAATTGCCTGCTGAGTTTAATTTCCACTCCAAATTGCGCCATACCCGGCTTAGCTCCTCCTTGCTTCCTTTGAATATCCCGCATGCAACATCAGGGTTGGCTTGCATTGTGTTCAAAAGAACATGAATTTGTTTTTTTTTTTTTTTTTTTTGCTTTTGACTTGAATAATATTATTATACAATAATATTATTATAATAATAATATTATTATACAAAATTTTAAATGATATATATTACTATTTTTCATAAAAATATTAAATACTTACATTTTTCGCAGCACTCCCTCTCAATTTTTTGACGGAATTATTCCCAAATTATTCTCCCTTTCATTGACATTCAGAATAGCTACTTTTTTCCCGGGGAAGAGATTCCCATTTTCGAAGTTCTTTTAGAATAAGGGTAAAGGGAAAAGAGAAAAAATTCCCGGGGAGATTTTATTAAGAATAGGGGAACAGGGAATTGGAAAAAAATTCCCAGGGAATTGTTATTGAGAATTGGGCTGTATATATTCTAAATTAAGTATAACCTAATTTTATACATCAATCGAAAGGTCTCAAAGTGCTGTATTCATAAAATGCAAAAAAAATTTATTAATTTCCTCTTTGAAGTCATGGGGTGAAAATATTCAAAAAAGGGGAACAATGTGGAAATATTCTCACACTATGACCTGAAAGAAGTCAATGGCTATAATTTTTTGTGATATACGAACGCCCGATTTTGAGACCTTTCGATTGATGTATAAAATAAGATTGCTCTTAATTTAGAATATATAAAAAAATACACTTTTCGAAAAAAGTGCAAATAAAGTGCGACTTTTTTTGTTAGAATCGAAAACGGCATAAAACAAAAGCATGGTTTATTTGAAAAACTTTTTTGATACTTTAACATAGTGAAATGTATATATTTTTTTGAATTTTTCGCTCTAATTACACAACATAGATTAAATTATAAAAAAAAAATTCTTCAACTGACGTAAAGCACATTTATCAGCAGTACATTTGGCAATCCGATATTTTCTACCGAAAAACTTGTACGGTAACACGAACACGTCGGCCATCAGTTAATTTTTCGGGTTTGCTGAAAATTAAAAATTTGATCCCATGTACAATTTAAATGTTAAAGCATAAAAAATAACATAAATTTGGCAGTTTCAGGTTCTTATCCAAGTAGTTCCCTTATTTGTAATTTTGGCACCGAATTGCTAAATTGTTAAATTTCAGGACGCATCATATTATTGTAAACCAACTACACAGCATCTAAAGACATATTCGAGTCTAAAAATATCGCACCTGCAACAGACTCGAAAACATCACCTAATTAATGCCTTTGGTATTTCAACGTCTTCATAATATTAACCTCTTCGTTTATACTATAACCATTTTTCGTATGAATACGCAGAAAAGGATCAATAGCTTCGTTACGACCTGAGACATGTGTCTAAAATATTTGCGGTTTTCATGCCTTACAGCTAATTACGCAAATACGGTATTGTTAACTAAAGCAGATCTCAAATCGGTTAAGGCTCCAGGTGAATGTTGCCTAGGGTCTTCATACAAAAGCCTTATCAAATAATCCAATACAGCATCACCCAGAATTCTAAACACAACCTATTGGGAGTATGAGGCATAAATAATGGCTTGCAACAAGTACGATCTGCCGCGGAATTTATATTTCAAAGCTTGTTCAAATTTCGTATAACCCGGCGCTTCTTCACCATTGGGTGTAGTGTAGCAGTGGAGATTTGGACGAAGTCTAAGAGCCATAAACAGTAACAACAGTCAGGAAAAGTACTACTAGGTTCACTAGCTTCTTTAGCATCATATGCTATACTCCAAATAAGGTTTCAACGCAATCGGCAACAGATTTATCTAAACGAGAAATAAAAATTAGTTTTATTTATTTCCAATATATTTTATTTATATTTCGAGTTTTAATGAAATTACCTGGAATACTATATTTTTTCTATAAATTTATTTACTGTAATGTGTTATGTTAAACACACTCACTTTAATTACATTATTATTTTGTCAGCAAATATCAGTTATAATGTAAATCTTATTTAACACACTTATTTCAATTTATAATACAATTAACTGCAATAAGAACGCGTTAATTTGCCCAAAGAAATTTCAATTTGTGACAATGAATAAGCAGAAATAAATAATAAAAAAAATATACAACGTGTATAAGGGTGACAGCATATTATATTAATATAGTTGTTTCATCTGAAAGTGGTTGTAAAAATATTATGAAAATATCTGTAGTTCACAAACAAAAATGTAGATGTCGCTAGTGTGTGTCTGGACTGGTTGGACGGTGGTTTTATTCCTTTCAGTAGCAGATTGTCAACATTTGCGAGATCAATTGGAAGTTACATTGAACAATCTACTGAGAGTGCTTGCTTGTTTTGTTTCTACATTGAAAGAACATTATTTAATACTCTAACTTAAATAATTAATTATTTTTAAAGAACTTTATTTCAAAATTCATGAATTACAAAAGAAAAGTAATGTAAAAATGTATTTGACTAAATACGATTAATGGAAAATAAAAATAATTTACTAGAAAACTTTTCAGCGAAAAAAGTGATTACCACAATCACAGTTTATACCAGTTGTGACAGCTTGACAGCTGTCAAAAAAGCAATCTCGACCCGTATGGCATTGTTTACCTTTTTCTCCATTTTGTTTTGGTAAAGAAGTGCGAAAGAGATTAAAAAAATAGAATATACAAAATATAATGTGTGCAAGTGAACAGCTATAGAACATGTTTTCAACCACTGACAGCATAAAAAATAAAAACAATGGAAATTTAGTGAGTATAAACATTGAAAAAAATTCATAAAATTGTATTTTTGACAAATTAACATTAAATTTAGTAATCTGTGGTATTTCCTTTTCAGAAATAAAAGGTATAATAGGTGCATATTAAAACCTAAAGCTTGTGATTGTGATAATACCAGTAATGTTGGTATAAATGCTGGTAAATTTGCCAGTTACATTCACCACTGCTCAACCCAGGGCCGAAAGGAAGGAATCAAAAATTACTATAGTTGAGCTAACTATTGGTCAGTTGCTGGTGGCGAGTGACGAAACTTTTCGCAAGTTGAATTATGGTATTAATGCTTTGGATTATGACTTGCGCGTGAGTGGTCCTAAATCGAAATTTGTCCGGTATTATTCAATGCTTTGGGCACTACACCATTGGCTTTATAAATAAAACATTAATTGGCACTTTTTTTACTCCTATTAATAGACATCCAGCTGAAAAGGAATAAAAATTAGCCGCAAATGAAGACAAAATCTCAAATATAACAACAGATATCTACAATTGAGAACGCTTTGTTACGCATTTTCTTTTTTGGCGTATAAATACAACCCTGCCTCCAATTATCCGATTACCTCAAAAATGCAACCCTGTATGGTCAACATGGTTAATTTTCGTTATAATCGCGTTTGTTTTATGGCACGATAATCCCGTTATATCCTTTAACCAATGGGATCGTGACAACTAGCAAGAAAAAAATTTAAGAAGAAAAGGAGAGACAAAAGTAGATATAAAAAAGAAGACACGCGGCGTCTAGTTATCAGTTGACAGTAATGGGATCGTGCGGTCGAAATACTCTGGAAGAATTACCGGAAAAGTAACTAATTAAAAGTTTGTGTTGAAAAATTAAAGAACTTAAAAAACTTGGAATAAAAAAAAAAATTTTTTTGGAAATTTTGAATTGTACATGAAGGATTAAAGAAAATGTAAAAGCATTAAAAGCTTGTACTGTAAATGAATTAAAAATGAAAATAAAAAGTGGTAAAGTTTGTGAAAATGATGCATTCAATTGAAGAATTAACAAAAGGCACAATAATTAAGAATTGTAATGTAAATATAAAAACTGAAAAGACAATATAGAGTAAAGTTTCAGAAAATTATGTATTTATTTGAAGAATTAATGAAACTGTAAAATAATTAAAAGTTAAAAAAGTTAATATAAAAACTGAAAATAAAAAGTAGTAAAGTTTATGAAAATTATGCGTTTAATTGAAGAATTAACGAAACTGAAAAAAGTTTGTGAAAATTATGTAAACCTTGAAGAATTAATGAAAATGTAAAATAATTAAAAGTTAAACTGTTAATATAAAAACTGAAAATAAAAAGTAGTAAAGTTTGCGAAAATTATGTATATCTTTGAAGAATTAATGAAAATGTAAAATAATTAAAAGTTAAACTGTTAATATAAAAACTGAAAATAAAAAGTAGTAAAGTTTATGAAAATTATGCGTTTAATTGAAGAATTAACGAAACTGAAAAAAGTTTAAAAGTTGAACTGTAAATATAAAAACTGAAAAGAATGGAAAGTAAAACAAAAAAAAAAAAAAAAGAACATTTGACAAACACCATTTTGATTCTAAACTGAAATAAAAAAAAATTTACCTATAATTTAACAATCGTATAATAATTTAACAATCGTATTTGGTGAACTTAAACGTCGTTCCAGTTTGATATGCTCAATCAGAAGTGGTATAAAAACTCTGCAACTTGTAAAAGCCAAGAAGGACAAAACACGATGGAGCTAATTCCGCAGCAGTGCAGCCATTACCGACTAACTACCACCACAGCGACGGCGTCTCAGCGTAAATATATTTAAAAAAAAAAACACGAAAAAGCTTAACTTAATTTTTTTATACTTACCTATATATATATATATTACATTTATCCTATTACTATTACCAAAAATCAAAAAAAAAAATTTAATTACCTTACCTTTTTCATATACTTACCACTCCTTATGTTTAAAACCAAACCAAAAAAATTAAATTGCCTTAAATTTATACAAATACATACCTATATATATACTCCATTTATAATACTATTATACTTACCTTATTATACTTACCTTATACTTGAAATTACAGAGAGAACAAAAAAAAAATAGAATCATTTTAGATCCTTCCATGTATTTCCATTCCATTTATAAAATGACCAAATTACTTACTATTAAATAAAAGTTATAATTATACATCTAACATGATGAAACTCTAATTTTTTTATTTGAGATGAAGGCTAACAAAGAGCAGGTATGTGTAAATAGAGTATCGACGAATACCGCAGTTCCCCTGCTTTGGAAAAATTTCAGTATCGATTCCTCTCCTCACTTACTACATTTAGCAAATTAATTTCTACTTTTTTTTTTTTTTTGTTTTTGGCTTTTACATCTGAAAGGCAAAAATAAAATTTCTTTTTTATGTTTACGCGGCGACAAATTAGGGTCAAGAACCAAACCAACATGGCAGAGCTAGCCGGACCATCTCTTATGCCTTTCACTTCCCTTTTATTTTTTTTTATTTTTTCAAACTAAGTTTGTTGAATAATAAATAATTTGTTAGACCGCACGTAACATAAATGGCGCACAACGGAAAGCTACCTTTAGGTAGCCTAATGAAATTCAGTGCAGTAGTAGATCTAACCAAAAAAAAAAAAATTTTTTTTGAAGAAAAATTGCTTAGAAAATAATTTAATAAAAAAAAATAAGACGGCGAAATCAATGCCAGACAATTGTTTTAAAATAAACGCAAATTCTAAACCAATTTTCAATCAAAACATTTTTTTTATACGTGCGATGAATCGATGCTGAAAGTTTACCAACATTTTTTTTGCAAACTTTTCGGAATGTGAGTCTTTAATGTTGAAATTAAGTAGGCATATTATGTCATACCACCTTCCCAATAGTTTGGAAAATTCTCTTTAAATTTAACATCAAATTCATATCTTGTTTTCAGAAGTTCTATCAGTTAAGCTTTATAAGATTATAATTCTTTTATGTATTGACGGTAGAAAATTTGAGGCACGCGTATGGGTTACGGCTCCCTTAAAAAATTTACTAAGCCACAATTTTTCATACTTCTCGTTGAAATATTAGTTTTGCGGTACAATTTAGGAGAACCTCAGTGAACTTGGCTTTAAGCTTAACACCCTATATAAGGAGAAACATATTTTTAAAAAATTTTTTTTTTTTTTTTTTTCAAATCAGACTCTGTTTCATATTTGAATATTAGATGAGGCAGAATCGTTGTTGAAAACGTTTTATACAAGCCGGTATAGACCCGTCACAAAACGTTATACATAGCGGTATAAAACTAAAACTCTATTTACCTATATCCCTCAAAAGTTAGCTGGATTCTCATAATTTTTATAACTGATATTTCCAAATATTTAATACATTACTTTTCTTTAATTCCCTAACAAAGAATTATCTAATTAAATTGGTTTATTCTACAAATTTTTTATTTTAGCTGATTCTTTTTACTCATAAATTGGCTTCAGATTACTAAAATCTACTTCAGTTTTAAAAGAAGAAAATTGTTGATTGGATTTTGCACAATTTTGTTTCAAACTTCACATTTTTATTTAAATTAATTTTTTTTATTATTGTTCTTCATATTGAAAAAAAATAATAATAAAAAAGTACAACTGGGTTTTGTTGTACGAACGAGAATTGACGTTCTAACATAAATTGGTTAAATTTTCACAAATTTTTGGTTTTTTTTTTTTTTTTTAATTTGTTTCACGATTTTTATTTATTGTTTGGGCAAGAAGTTTGTCGACGGTCTTTAGTATGAGCATTCTTACGCGTAGTTCGGCTCGCGGTTCGAAAAATAGCTCAAACTCACCCAGAGGTAGGGGCAGATCTTTAAATACAACCAAATCGTTAGAAGATCTTCTTATCCCTTCTCAGACGCAACCTAAAGTAGTTCACTCACCTCCACGTAGCTCGAGTGCTTCAGTTGTCAGTAACATTTTACCATCCTTTACCTCGGAACATCCCAATAGTATTCTTACTCAGCAACAGGAAAAATTATCTGACCTTTCTAAATTAAGTCAAAGTTCCTTACAAGACTTTTTCCAACCTACCGGTTCTATCGATAATCAAAATCAATTGCACACTTGCTTCAATATGGCTTCGTCCAATGATAAGGTACCTCATAATCAGCCAAGTGCGGGCGAAAATGTTGAAAAAACTAATGATTTGATAGCCATGGTGCAACAAGCGATTCGATCAACTCAAGATGAGTTCAGATCAGAACTTAACTCGTTAAAAGCCACTATTTCTCATTTGACCCAAATCCCTCATTCTGCTGGAAACCCACCTATAAATGGTCAGTACGAAAACATTCACAATAATGAACCATCATACACTGCACCCGAAGGTATGATCCAGCCACCAATGTTTCATAGATCAACTGAAGTAGACTTGGAAAAATGGAAAGTTTCATTTGATGGCACAGGAGACGTTTCTGACTTCCTATTTAAAATTGATACCCTTATGAAAAGATCTCGTTGTTCTAATGAATATTTACTTTCAAATTTCCAAATCTTCCTTAGCGGAAAGGCCGAAAAATGGTACTGGAATTTCATGAAACAATATAGTGCCCCTTCGTATCCCTTTCTTCAATATAGCTTAACCCAAGAATTTGGTACTTTAGAAACGGATCACGATATTTTATTGAAAATTCACATGCTAAAACAGCAACCAAAAGAATCATATGATGATTTCCATTGCTCAATCATTTCTATGAATTCTCGAATGAAGGAACCTATAAGTGAAGCCAAGCTTATAGATATATTGAAGAAAAACGTTAATTCTAACCTTAAGTTATTGTTATTTAATACTAACCCTAGGGGTCTACACTCTTTAAGAGATTTTGCCCGGAATGCTGAAATGGTTCTTAGTGAAACCAAAGTCTCCCTACCGGTCTCAAACACAAAACTTACACGCCATGTCAATGAAATGGAAATTGATTCTGTAGAAGAAGATGATAGTGAAGTAGAGAACGACCCACAGATAGATGCAATCCAATTTTCACGTCGCAATACGAAACCAGATTATTCTAAAATCAAATGTTGGAATTGCTTATCCTTGGGACATTCTTACATTTATTGCCCTGAGGAAATTAGGAACATCTTTTGTTACAAGTGTGGTGAACGCGGTGTAGTTACCACAAGGTGCAAAAATCAACATCTGGGAAACCGGAAACGGAGCGAGATGGCCACCGGGGACTCTCGTTCCCAGACGTTAACCCCGAGTTGCTAATCGATCGATCGAGGAATCTTCCACAGGAAGATGAATCTAGATCACAGCTCTGGAAAAAACTTTCAGATAATTTATCTGACAGACCCTGTACACCTCGCCCTCCATTTGCGACAATTTCCAGAAAAATCTTGAAATGTAGGCTTCGCTTCAAGAAAAGAAAAGCTTTTCGTAAGATAATCGAATCTTCCTCATTGTGTGTCACAGAAGATGAAAAACCATTTGCTAATGTTAAAATTTTAGGCAAAAACATTTTTGGCTTACTGGACTCAGGGGCCAGCGTATCTGTGTTAGGCAAAAATAGTTTGGATTTTGTTAAATTACACAATATACATTTAAGACCTTTTCGATCCTTTATATCAACAGCTGATGGCTCCAAAAATACCGTTTTAGGGCATTGCAAACTACCCGTTCTGTATAAAGGCGTTACCAAAGATATACATTTTTATATTGTACCCTCGTTGACCCAAGAAGCCCATTTAGTATTAGACTTTTGGCGTAGTTTCGCTATTGCTCCAAATATTATACCTACCTTAGAATCTTTAGATCTCGAACCTTCAGAAAATAAGGACCTACTGTTTCATGATTTAACGCCTGAGCACAAACTACAGCTGGAATCAGTAGTCTTTCAATTTCCGTCTTTCGAAAATTTGGGCCTTGGTTGCACAAACCCCTTGGAACACCACATCGACACTGGTGATTCTGTTCCCATAAAATGCAAACATTATCCACTTTCACCGCCAAGACAAGCCGAAGTCTATCAAGAGATTGATCGACTACTAAAAATGGGAGTAATAGAGGAGTCCAACTCACCTTGGTGCTTCCCAGTTGTTAACGTTAGAAAACCCGGTAAAGTGCGTTTATGCCTTGACTCTCGGAAATTGAATCTTATTACAAAAAAGGACTCTTACCCTCTTCCCCATATTAACGGCCTGCTCAGCAGATTGAAGGACACCCATTTCATTAGCGGTATTGACTTGAAGGATGCTTTTTTCCAAATACGACTCACAGAGTCGTCAAAGGAGAAAACTGCCTTTGCAGTCCCTGGTAGACCCCTCTATCAATATCGTGTTATGCCCTTCGGGCTCTGTAATGGTCCTCAATCAATGTCCCGTTTAATGGACAAGACAATACCATCTCGTTTAAGGGAAAATGTCTTTATATACCTAGACGATCTTTTGGTCTGCAGTTCCACTTTTGAAGAACATGTAGATTTACTTCGACAAGTAGCCAAATGCCTGAAAGACGCAGGCTTAACCATTAATGTGGCTAAGAGCAAATTTTGCCAAAGTGAGATTAAATATTTAGGATACCGCATTGGTAAAGGCTGTCTCAAAGTGGACCCAGATAAGGTATCTGCGATAGTTAATTTTCCATTACCGAAAACCCCTCGTCAAGTTCGCCGTTTTATAGGTATGGCAAACTGGTACCGATCTTTTATAAATAATTTTGCTAACATGGCTGGACCTCTTACTGATTGTTTACGTAAACAAAATGGCAAGTTTTCGCTTACTCCCGACGCAATTGATAGTTTCGAGAAACTTAAAATAGCTCTGTCTAGTGCCCCCGTCTTGGCCCAACCCGATTTTTCGAAAGAATTTATCATTCAATGTGATGCCTCACGTGTTGGCGTAGGTGGTGTATTATTCCAGGTGGATGATAACGGCAGGGAAAGACCCATATCCTTTGTTTCCCAAAAGCTAAACGGTTGTCAGCGTAACTACACTGTAACAGAGCTAGAGTGTTTAGCAGCAGTAGTAAGTGTTAAAAGATTCAGACCCTATATAGAGGGATTGCCTTTTCGAATAATCACAGACCATTCCAGTTTAAAATGGTTGATGGACCAAAAAGACTTGAGCGGAAGACTCGCGCGATGGAGTCTCAAGTTACAGGGATTTGATTTCAAAATGGAACATAGAAGAGGTTCTCTAAATGTAGTCCCAGATACCCTGTCACGTTTCGACGTTGATTCTATGGAAATCAATGATAGTTTCCCTGAAATTGATCTGACCTCTAATGACTTCAATTGTACGGAGTACGAAGTTTTAAAAAAGAATATCTCTGATAATAAAGATAAATTACCCGATCTTTGCCTGTCTGATAATCTTGTTTATAAAAGAGTAAAGTTTCGTCAGGGAATTGATAACGAGGAAGAAAATCTATGGAGATTATGGCTCCCTAAATCCTTAGCGAAAAAAATTATAAAAGTAACACACGAATCTAATTGTCATGGCAGATATTTTAAAACCCTTTCAAGAGTACGCCAAAAGTACTATTGGCCCTCAATGGCCCGTGACATAAAACTGTATGTAGCACAATGTGATGACTGCAAAATAATAAAAGCCCCCACTCAAATTTATCGACCCCCCATGGGTAACGCATTCACAACAGTACGACCTTTACAACGGTTATATTGTGATTTTCTGGGGCCCTATCCCTGTTCAAGGTCTAAAAATACTTGTTTGTTTATCGCAATTGACCATTTCACCAAATTTATTTTCCTCAAGACTTTAAGGGCAGCCACGTCAATAAATGTGATCGATTTCTTACAGAATCATTTATTCAACACTTTTGGTGTTCCGCAGTTCCTACATAGTGATATAGTGATAACGCTAAGCAATTTGTTTCAAAAGAAATGCAAGATTTCTTTTTACTCTATGGTGTTACTCACATTAAAACAGGTTTATATTCTCCCCAAGCAAATGCGTCCGAGCGCGCCAATCGAGAGATAATTTCAAAAATTCGTTTGTTTTTTTAAAGGTGAATCGCATCATTTAAATTGGGATTCTTGTATTCCCCGCATTTTATCCATCTTACGAAGCGACTTTCACACCGCCATTAATTGTTCTCCCTATTATGCCATGTTTGGTCAAAATATGTGTTTGCACGGTTCCTCCTACCATCTATTGGACAAACTTAACATGTTAGAGGATGACACAGTAGTTCAACGAGCAGACAAACTGTCACACATACGGGAGAGGATCACTGCAAACTTAGGTAAAGCTCATGATAAAGCCACTAAAACATATAATACTCGCACCAAAGCGGTCAACTATAGAGTTGGACAAGAGGTATTTAGGAAAAATCATAATTTAAGTAACTTCCAACAGGCAATAAATGCCAAATTTACCCCTAAGTACATAAAATGTCGGATACGGGAACAAATAGGGAATTCACTTTATGATGTAGAAGATCTTCAAGGAAAATTAGTTGGGAGATTCCATGCTTCGGATCTAAGATCATGAAACCTTTGCCTCTTATATGCTTGCCCGGCTTGTCGTGGGTCGTGCCACACGTTTTATCCCGAGTTTATCGCGCGACCTAAATCCTTTTCCTATTCGTTAATTAATTTACATTCGTATAACGAAGCAGTTTTGTTACGTATTTTCTTTTTTGGCGTATAAATACAACCCTGCCTCCAATTATCCGATTACCTCAAAAATGCAACCCTGTATGGTCAACATGGTTAATTTTCGTTATAATCGCGGTTGTTTTATGGCACGATAATCCCGTTATATCCTTTGACCAATGGGATCGTGACAACTAGCAAGAAAAAAATTTAAGAAGAAAAGGAGAGACAAAAGTAGATATAAAAAAGAAGACACGCGGCGTCTAGTTATCAGTTGACAGTAATGGGATCGTGCGGTCGAAACACTCTGGAAGAATTACCGGAAAAGTAACTAATTAAAAGTTTGTGTTGAAAAATTAAAGAACTTAAAAAACTTGGAATATAAAAAAAAAAAAAAAAAAAATTGTGGAAATTTTGAATTGTACATGAAGGATTAAAGAAAATGTAAAAGCATTAAAAGCTTGTACTGCAAAGGAATTAAAAACTGAAAGTAAAAAGTGGTAAAGTTTGTGAAAATGATGCATTCAATGGAAGAATTAACAAAAGGCACAATAATTAAGAATTGTAATGTAAATATAAAAACTGAAAAGACAATATAAAGTAAAGTTTTTGAAAATTATGTATTTATTTGAAGAATTAATGAAACTGTAAAATAATTAAAAGTTAAACTGTTAATATAAAAACTAAAATTAAAAAGTAGTAAAGCTTGTGAAAATTATGTATATCTTTGAAGAATTAATGAAAATGTAAAATAATTAAAAGTTAAACTGTTAATATAAAAACTGAAAATAAAAAGTAGTAAAGTTTATGAAAATTATGCGTTTAATTGAAGAATTAACCAAACTGAAAAAAGTTTGTGAAAATTATGTAAACCTTGAAGAATTAATGAAAATGTAAAATAATTAAAAGTTAAACTGTTAATATAAAAACTGAAAATAAAAAGTAGTAAAGTTTGCGAAAATTATGTATGTCTTTGAAGATTTAATGAAAATGTAAAATAATTAAAAGTTAAACTGTTAATATAAAAACTGAAAATAAAAAGTAGTAAAGTTTATGAAAATTATGCGTTTAATTGAAGAATTAACGAAACTGAAAAAAGTTTAAAAGTTGAACTGTAAATATAAAAACTGAAAAGAATGGAAAGTAAAACAAAAAAAAAAAAAAAGAACATTTGGCAAACACCATTTTGATTCTAAACTGAAATAAAAAAAAATTTACCTATAATTTAACAATCGTATAATAATTTAACAATCGTATTTGGTGAACTTAAACGTCGTTCCAGTTTGATATGCTCAATCAGAAGTGGTATAAAAACTCTGCAACTTGTAAAAGCCAAGAAGGACAAAACACGATGGAGCTAATTCCGCAGCAGTGCAGCCATTACCTACTAACTACCACCACAGCGACGGCGTCTCAGCGTAAATATATTTAAAAAAAAACACGAAAAAGCTAACTTAATTTTTTTATACTTACCTATATATATATATATATTACATTTATCCTATTACTATTACCAAAAATCAAAAAAAAAATTATTTACCTTACCTTTTTCATATACTTACCACTCCTTATGTTTAAAACCAAACCAAAAAAATTAAATTGCCTTAAATTTATACAAATACATACCAATATATTTACTCCATTTATAATACTATTATACTTACCTTATTATACTTACCTTATACTTGAAATTACAGAGAGAACAAAAAAAAATAGAATCATTTTAGATCCTTCCATGTATTTCCATTCCATTTATAAAATGACCAAATTACTTACTATTAAATAAAAGTTATAATTATACATCTAACATGATGAAACTCTAATTTTTTTATTTGAGATGAAGGCTAACAAAGAGCAGGTATGTGTAAATAGAGTATCGACGAATACCGCAGTTCCCCTACTTTGGAAAAATTTCAGTATCGATTCCTCTCCTCACTTACTACATTTAGCAAATTAATTTCTACTTTTTTTTTTTTTTGTTTTTGGCTTTTACATCTGAAAGGCAAAAATAAAATTTCTTTTTTATGTTTACGCGGCGACAAATTAGGGTCAAGAACCAAACCAACATGGCAGAGCTAGCCGGACCATCTCTTATGCCTTTCACTTCCCTTTTATTTTTTTTTTTATTTTTTCAAACTAAGTTTGTTGAATAATAAATAATTTGTTGTCGAATTTGACCGCGCGTAACAGCTTCTAAACAACAGCCTGTTGAACAGATTTAATTTTATAAAGGCTAGTAAACCCTTAAAAATGTGAGTTCCAAAAATTAACAATTACGAACAACAAATACAAAACCACCAAGAACTACAAAAATTGATTGAGTATTTGGAAATGGGATTGAAGTTTAAAGAAAAATAACTTCAGTAAAATGTAAAACAGACAAAACAACAAATGACTTACAAAAATTAGTAGATGGACTACAAGCAGAAGTAGCTAAGAAAGCCCAACTTAAAGTTGAAAAGGTAGCAGAAAATTTCAGTGGCTTAGAAAAGGATTTGTTGTAACAATTGCAAGAACCAAAAGCAGAAAAACAATGTAAGTTAATAATATATATAAACATTTTGAAATCACTGATATTCATATATGCACTGCATTTGTTTTTAAACCTTACAGTGACGATTATATAATTAAAGTTTTAAGCCAAACTCTTCCAGTTTTCTTTGCTATTGATTATTATTTTTTAAATTTGTGTACTTATAGCAACAGGGGTAGAACCGGTCTTCACAACCCAGATTAGACAGCAACCGCAAATTTGTAGTAGTCAAAAATCTGGACAATCTAACAGCGCATATAGCCCCTCCGACCCACAACACACCACACAACAACGCCAATGGCACTCGGAGCAGTTCCAGCAGTAGCATCGGCGCTTGAGGAGACATTTCTGCGAGTGTATACTCGTTGAATCAGTGGCTATATTACTCGCAATACCAAAATATATTATTTTAAGACGGCCGTTAACCATAAGAAAACTATCTGGTTTTAAATCTAAATGTATTTTGCTGGATATAGTTTACAGCCAGATTATAGTTTACAGCATTTGATGTACAAAGTTTGTTAGGATATATAAAGGTAAATTTGTTGTGTAACTTTGTAAAGCTAGCAACTTTGTTGTAAATCGACCACCTAATTGTAAAAGTTATTAAAAAAAAAACATTGGATTTTAATAAAAAACACTATATTGACTTTTGTAAAAGATGTTTATTATTTGTTATAAATATGTAAGAACAAGATTTGAATATCAATTTAATATAGAAAAAATAACAAATTTAGAATACACAAAAATATATAAATATAGACATACCGGTTCGGATCCCTCGGTAACGTATGGAATCTTGCCTCCCCAAGATCAGAACCCATTAAACACACACTATATTAAAAAAATATATATATATATATAAATAACATTGTTTAATTTTTTACTAATTCAAGTTCGTATCTACATATATGCATTATAATTTTTAGGAGAAATATGTATAAATACCCACTTAGAAGCTTATAGTTAAACAAGTATGAAAATTATAGTCGGTTTAGACCGACTATACGATACCCTATACCATGCGTTCACAGGCCCTATCTCTAAGGCCCAACTAATTGGATATAGAAAATAAGCATAAATCAAATTTGAACATGGACAGATTTTCACCAATTTAAATAGCGTTCATCCTATGGCCGATAGACGCTTATATACTAGATTGCATCAAAATATATTCATATTTGCGAGCTGTAGTTTGATTACAAGGTTTACATGGACACAGAGACGGACGGGCGGACATTGCTAAATCAACTCACAAAGTGATTGAGCCAATCGGTATAATTAAAGATGGTTACAAACATCAGCACTAAGTCATTATACTCTAACCACAAAGCGAATACATTAAAATTGTAGTGGGTGTTAACTGTAACTTGTCTTCGGTTAATATATTTTCTCTTGTTAAAAGAGCTTCTCCAACCGTACCGACCAATACATTCTTAAATTCAGCATTAACTTGTCTAAAATTTGAATTGGCCATGAAAATTGGTGCGCTCTTCTTTGTTTCTGTAATTCCTCTGATATGTTCTAACTCTGCAGAATCCTTACATCCCTCTATTTGTCCGCCTTAGGAGGTTCCTCTAACACTTAAATTTTCATGGTGGACATTTGTCACACCTAGATTTGTTGGGCAAACAACCATTGGTGTACCTGTTGCTTAGCCTTTTTTCTGTACACTAGTATTTACACATTTTCTTTTGAAACTATAATGTATATTATGTTACTTTAATGGCATTATTATTTATTTTTTATATTTATTTCAAAAATTTTATTTGTGATAAACTGTGCTGTGGAATTTTCAAAGTTTAAAAAAATTTCTTCCCAAATTAGAATTTTTGACAGTAATAATCACAAATAAATAAAAACAATGTATACAACGTGTATAAAGGTGATATAGCATATACTTTTTAATATAGCTGTTGCTTCCGATTTCTTTACAAAATGCAACCCTGATTTGATTGTTAAAACAAAAATACAGTGTTGTATTTTTCGAGCTGTCGTCACTGTTTACATTGTGGCAGACACTAACGATGATTAATGTTACCCTGTTATAAATTTAATGCAAATTTACTGGATTCTGTAAAATTGTAATTAAAGTTTTAACTTGTTAAATCTCTTATAATGATTTATTTTTTGAAATGCGCATACAAAAACGCAAGTTTGTTAATTATAGAGCATAAATATTATTAACTATTATTAAAATACTAATAATAATAAATGTAAACATTTTCCCTCAAACATGTGCCTGTATAATAAACTCGGTAACTCTACTTAAAATAAAATTAGAGAGAGAATGTTGACGCATATCATGTAATTTCATTATAATTTTTGAGATTAATTATAATATTAAAACTTTTCAGTATAATTATGCTACAAAGTGTACACATTTTGTTCTTTTTTTTGCTTTGTACGCCAAATATGTTATTACTTTGATGTAATTGTTTTTTTGATAATTGTATACCAAGAAACCTGTTTTTATCTTTAGCGGTACTCCCGTTTAACTTATCGAAACTTCAAACTTACTTTTGTCAGCTAACTACACTTCTTGTACTTTTAATAAAAATCACTTGCGTATTACAACTGGAAGAAAAAACTACCTTGCTGTGTTTGATACTACCTTGCTGTGCTATATATGAATATTAAGTTAATATTTTGATATTTATTGTGAATAAGTTTTATGGTAATTTAAATTAATAAAACTAAAAAATACTCGAACTAAACATTGGTGCCGAAACCCGGGACCTTTAGATGAAATTTAACTACATTGGAAAAGAAATTGGAAATATTGTTGTACTGCCGTATATTGAAAGGACCTGGCTTCTATTGACTTGCCGTTTGGGAACTAATTGACTGTGCTACTTTCGTTGGATATAGTGGAACAATTGCGTTGGAAAGGTTTGAGATCTTGCGTTACTGTTGTTGAAGTCTGCAATAAAACCGTATGTATTTAATGAAATTTTAAATTAGTATTTAAAATGGCAGATATTTCATTTATGATCGAAGAGCAAAAGGTTTTGTTTAATCATTTAAAACGAATTATTCGAAGTTATGAAATAAAGGCAGGAAAAACTTGTGGGTTTGCTCAGACCATTTTCGATGAAATTGAACAAACTTTTCAATTATTTAAAGAAAAACATAGTCAGTTGCTTAGTATTGTGCATGACAATTCAATAACTATGAGCGATATTCCTTATTTTGCTGAAGAGGTTTTTTATCAATTTCAAGATGAATTTTTTTCTTTGAAAAGTCAATTGCTTGATTTTATGAAAGATGCTAGTAATCCTCCCTCATTTGGTTTACATTCCACCTTTGCTGCCCCCTCCCACAGTCGCAACGAAACCATGCCTGCTGAGGTTCGTCTGCCTAAAATTGATATTCCAACATTTTCGGGCGATTATTTAACTTGGATATCATATAAAGATATGTTTGTTTCTCTTGTCCACAACAATCATGGTTTAAGTAATGTTCAAAAATACTACTTTTTAAGGGGTTCATGTTCAGGAACTCCATTGGACATAGTAAGCGAATATCCTGCTTCTGACGCTAACTACATATTGGCTTGGAACGCCCTTAATCATCGATATCACAATAAAAGGAAAATTGTTGACACACTCTTACAAAAACTTTTTTCTATACCTAACTCTACTGGATCGGCTGAAAGCATTCAAATTATTTTAGACATGACTCGTAATAGTCTATCTCTTCTTCGTGCTTTGGAGGTTTCTACTGAGGGCTGGGATGCGCTTCTGATTTATATGACAGTAAACAAGCTTGATAGGCAAACTCGTAAGGAGTGGGAACAGTCACTAAAGGCTTCTACTGAAATCCCTCCTTTAAATGACTTGTTTAATTTTCTAGAAACTTCTTTTAGAACTTTAGAGACACTAAATGATACAAATCAACCCAATTTTGCACCTTCTACAAGAACGTCTACTACTAACTCGTACCAAAATCGAACAAGGAACAACTTTCGACGTAATATTCATTTAACTACTGCTAATAACGACGCAAACTGCCTTTGCTGTAACAAGCGTCACCTTTTATTTAAATGTTTTAAATTCGCTGCCATGACACATGATGCCAAACGAGAATTTTTAAATTTAAAAGGAATATGTCGCAATTGTCTTAACGTGGGTCATTTTAGTTACAATTGTCAGACATCGTCACGTTGTCAGTCCTGTCAACAAAATCATCACACAACATTACACAATTTGTTTACTAAAAACGACATTGACAGCAATAATTCAAGCCGTCAAGTTGCATCTTATCCTTCAACAGCTGGACATTCTGCTGATAATGTATCTACTAATATTGTTTGTAACTGTGGTACACTCAATAATGAAATTATACCACAAGTTCTTTTAGCAACAATTAGAGTAGTTTTAAAAACGCCACATGGCAACTTTCATCTTCGTGCTATACTTGATCAATGTGCACAAGCAAGTTTTATAACTCAAAATGCTGTTGATTCTTTAAGACTTTCTATGAATAAAACTTTTGCCCAAATTAGTGGAGTTGGTGGAAATCAACCCTATATTACAAGGAAATTTGTTCAATTCGCACTTTTTTCGGATTCTGAAGCTCAATTTAGATTAGATTGTAAAGCCTTTGTTTTGCCAAAAATAACATCGTATCAACCGCTATCGCTCGATAAAAAAATTCTACCTGATTTGTCAAAATTTAACTTGGCTGATCCTAAATTTTTTAAAACTGGAGAGATTGATCTGTTACTTGGTGGTGATGTTTATGGAGACATTATTTTACCACAACAACAAAAATTTAGTAAAAGTATTTTCCTACAATTGACACATTTTGGGTGGATAGTCTCTGGGCCTACTGCAACTTTATCGTATCAAAATAATATCAAAGTTAATTTATGCTTATTAGACCAACAATTGCGTGCTTTTTGGGAGCAAGAAGAATTTTTTGAAAAACGAGTTTTAACTGAAGAGGAGAAACAGTGTGAACAACATTTTAAAAACACAACGACTCGCGATCACAGTGGTCGTTATACTATTTCATTACCCTTTAAAGCTTTACTTAAAGGCCAACCTCTTCCTTGTTTTAGCCACACGGATTATAGTGCACTTGCTCGCTTAAAAAATGTTGCAGCTAAATGTGTTGCAAACCCCTCTTTTGGGAAACTTTATCGAGAATTTATGGAAGAATATGAGAGTCTTGGACACATGACTAAGGTCGGAACTTATCCGCGTGACTTAAAACAAAATGGTTTCTTTTTACCCCATCATGGTGTTTTGAAGGCAAGTAGCTCAACTACTAAGTTAAGAGTAGTGTTTGATGGTAGTTGTAAAAGAACCTTACAATCTTGTTTAAACGAAGAGTTAGCTGCAGGTCCTGCACTACAAAATGATCTGCCAACTATTATAAATAGATGGAGACGTTTTAAAATAGGTTTTCGGGCAGACCTAGAGAAAATGTTTCGGCAAATTCGTGTTGTTGAAAACCAACACAAATATCAACAAATTTTATGGAGAAGTGCAAATTCTAGCGAAATCTCTATTTATAACCTCTCGACAGTTACGTATGGCACAACGCCTGCTCCATTTCTTTCAATACGAGTTCTACAACAATTATCCCATGATGAAAGTAAAAAGTATCCTTTAGCCAGTAAAGTACTCAACACAGATTCATATGTGGATGACGTCATCTCTGGCGCTGATAGTTTAGAGGAAGCCTATGAGTTACAAACGCAATTATGTAAAATGTTATCAAAAGGAAACTTTAATCTGAGAAAGTGGACAACAAACTCAAAAGAATTGTTAGAACTTATTCCTGTAGAATTTAGAGAAAACTCTAGAGTTCTTGAAATCAATGATGGTAATACCGTAAAGGCTCTTGGTCTTCAATGGAATACGGATGATGACTGTTTCTCCTTTAAGATGAATTTTGAAAGCAATAATATAGTGACCAAGAGAAGTTTATTATCTGACGCAGCGAAACTTTTCGACCCACTGGGTTGGTTAGCTCCTACTACGATACTAGCAAAAATTGAATTTCAAAACCTATGGTTACTAGGAATTGACTGGAATGACAACCTTCCTGAAAATCTTAAGAGAAAGTGGTTGGAATACCGAAAAAATCTAAAGGATCTCGAAGAATTGAAAATTCCAAGATGGATTGGTCTGAATAAATATGTCAAGCTTGAAATCCATGGATTCTGTGATTCCTCTAAACTTGCATATGCCGCTGCTGTCTACGCAAAAACTATTTCTTATGATGGAATTGTTCAAATAAGTCTACTGCAATCTAAAACTAAAGTTGGTCCGTTAAAGCGCCTAACCATACCTAGAATGGAGTTATGTGGAGCTAGTTTGTTAGTGAATCTTGTTGAAAGAATTACGTCTTCGATCGATCAAGAAATTTCGCAAGTCCTATTTTGGACTGATAGCACCACCGTACTCTCTTGGATTCGCGGACAATCATCCAGGTGGCCTGTTTTTGTGGGAAATAGGGTGGCAGAAATTCAACGTAAATCAACCAATTGTCAATGGAAATACATTTCGTCACGTGATAATCCTGCCGATTGCGCTTCAAGGGGAATACCATCCAAAGAACTGGTTCAACATGATCTATGGTGGAGTGGTCCAAAATGGCTCAAGGAAATGCCAGAAAATTGGCCAAAACAACCAAAGCTCAGTTTTGATATTATAGATGATGTTGAAGATGAACCCATTATAAATGCACACTCAACGAATGTCGAAGTTAAAGAGTATCCTGAATTGCTAACCAAATTTTCCTCTCTGAGCAAACTTATTCGAGTTACTGCCTACATACTGCGTTTTAAAAATAATTTCATTAATTCATATTATCAAAAAAAATCGCAAGACACAGACATCAGTAAGATGACAGGATTTCTAACAACCAAAGAGCTAAAATTTGCTCGTAACGAACTCATTAGAACTTCGCAAAAAATAGATTTCATTGACGAATTGAATGAGCTTCAAAAGAAAGGTCAAATAACCACAAATAGTTCACTTGCTAGGTTGTGCCCATTTGTTGATTCTTTTAATATTTTAAGAGTTGGCGGGAGAATACAAAATTCTAACTTGACCTATTGCTCTAAACACCCCATTTTACTTAAAAAAAACAATCCATTATCATATCTTTTGTTTCTAGATGCACATTATAAAACTCTCCATGGTGGTTTGATTCAAATGCTTTCATATATTGCAAGGGAATATTGGATTATCTATGGGAGAAACATCGCTAAGCTAATATTACGCAAATGCACAGTTTGCTTTAAATATAATGCAAAAGCTGCTCAACAATTGATGGGTAATCTCCCAAGTGTTCGCTTAAAGCCGGCTCGCCCTTTTAAGCACAGCGGTGTTGACTATGCTGGTCCAATAACCATAAAGCAGTCCACAGCTCGAAACTCCGTGACAACCAAAGGGTACATTTGTTTATTTGTTTGTATGGTAACAAGGGCACTGCACTTGGAAGCTGTTACCAGTTTATCTACCGAATCATTTATGGCTGCATTTCGAAGGTTTGTTGCTCGTCGTGGTGTTTGCACTGACCTATATTCTGATTGCGGCACTAACTTCGTTGGGGCAAGTAAAGAGCTTCAAATAATTTACCACCGCAATAAGTCATCATTACCAGAAAGTTTACTTGAACAACTCGCTTCCCGTGGAACAACTTGGCACTTTGTACCTCCAGCCTCACCAAATTTCGGTGGTCTGTGGGAGGCTGGCGTGAAATCCACAAAGTACCACTTAAAAAGGGTTATGGTGAATCGGATTTTAACGTTTGAAGAATTAATAACGTTATTGGCGCAAATCGAAAATTGCCTAAATTCAAGACCACTTTGTCCACTAAATTCAGAACCCTCCGATTGTAATGCCCTTACTCCGGCTCATTTTTTAATTGGTGAACCAACTCACAATGTTCCTGATGAAGATCTACTCAACGCAAATATTGATCGGCTTAGTAGGTGGAAAGTGGTGGAAAAGATGAAACAACACTTTTGGAGTCGATGGGCAAACGAATGGTTGTGTCGTCTTCAAGCCAGACCAAAATGGTTACAACTGTCTAAAAATGCTGAAATTGGAGATTTAGTTGTGGTTGTAGATGAGCGATGCTCCCCAGGGGAATGGCCGCTAGCACGTGTTAAAGAAGTTCATGCTGGTAAAGATGATCTGGTAAGGGTGGTAACACTATTTTCAAATGGAAAAACCTTTAAACGACCAATATCGAAAATCGCGTTTTTGCCTACAAACGACTCTTTTCATGAAAATGGAGCTAATGATGTGTCTCACTCTGATGATGCTTCCGTGATTTAAGTACTGTCGTCCTTAGTGGGGGAGAATGTTGACGCATATCATGTAATTTCATTATAATTTTTGAGATTAATTATAATATTAAAACTTTTCAGTATAATTATGCTACAAAGTGTACACATTTTGTTCTTTTTTTTGCTTTGTACGCCAAATATGTTATTACTTTGATGTAATTGTTTTTTTGATAATTGTATACCAAGAAACCTGTTTTTATCTTTAGCGGTACTCCCGTTTAACTTATCGAAACTTCAAACTTACTTTTGTCAGCTAACTACACTTCTTGTACTTTTAATAAAAATCACTTGCGTATTACAACTGGAAGAAAAAACTACCTTGCTGTGTTTGATACTACCTTGCTGTGTTTGATACTACCTTGCTGTGCTATATATGAATATTAAGTTAATATTTTGATATTTATTGTGAATAAGTTTTATGGTAATTTAAATTAATAAAACTAAAAAATACTCGAACTAAACAGAGAAGTATACAAATTTTTTCAAGTTTACGCTTCGACAACATTTTAAAAATGAGATTGCAGTCAGATGTGTGAGCATAAAATTTAATGGCGATGGATTCGACTAATTCGAACAATTTTTCGTTGATAACACGTACACAACGATTTTACAATTTCAGTGTGATGTGAGAATGGGGGGTTAGTCAATTCCATCGCCATTAACTTTTATGCTGACACATCTGACTGCAATCTCATTTTTAAAATGTTGTCGAAGCGTAAACTTGAAAAAATTTGTTTACTTCTCTCTCTTATTTTATTTTAAATAGAGTTACCGAGTTTATTATACAGGCACATGTTTGAGGGCAAATGTATACATATATTATTATTAGTATTATTTTAATAATAGTTAATAATATTGATGCTCTATAATTAACAAAATTGCGTTTTTATATGTGCATTTGAAAAAATAAATCATAATAATAGATTTAACAAGTTAAAACTTTAATTACAATCACAGCTTATACCAGTTGTGACAGCTTGACAGCTGTCAAAAAAGCAATCTCGAACCGTATGGCTTTGTTTACCTTTTTCTCCATTTTGTTTTGGTAAAGAAGTGCGAAAGAGATTAAAAAATAGAATATACAAAATATAATGTGTGCAAGTGAACAGCTATAGAACATGTTTTCAACCACTGACAGCATAAAAAATAAAAACAATGGAAATTTAGTGAGTATAAACATTGAAAAAAATTCATAAAATTGTATTTTTGACAAATTAACATTAAATTTAGAAATCTGTGGTATTTCCTTTTCAGAAATAAAAGGTATAATAGGTGCATATTAAAACCTAAAGCTTGTGATTGTGATAATACCAGTAATGTTGGTATAAATGCTGGTAAATTTGCCAGTTACATTCACCACTGCTCAACCCAGGGCCGAAAGGAAGGAATCAAAAATTACTATAGTTGAGCTAACTATTGGTCAGTTGCTGGTGGCGAGTCACGAAACTTTTCGCAAGTTGAATTATGGTATTAATGCTTTGGATTATGACTTGCGCGTGAGTGGTCCTAAATCGAAATTTGTCCGGTATTATTCAATGCTTTGGGCACTACACCATTGGCTTTATAAATAAAACATTAATTGGCACTTTTTTTACTCCTATTAATAGACATCCAGCTGAAAAGGAATAAAAATTAGCCGCAACTGAAGACAAAATCTCAAATATAACAACAGATATCTACAATTGAGAACGCTTCTAAACAACAGCCTGTTGAACAGATTTAATTTTATAAAGGCTAGTGAACCCTTAAAAATGTGAGTTCCAAAAATTAACAATTACGAACAAATACAAAACCACCAAGAACTACAAAAATTGATTGAGTATTTGGAAATGGGATTGAAGTATAAAGAAAAACAACTTCAGTAAAATGTAAAACAGACAAAACAACAAATGACTTACAAAAATTAGTAGATGGACTACAAGCAGAAGTAGCTAAGAAAGCCCAACTTAAAGTTGAAAAGGAAAGCAGAAAATTTCAGTGGCATAGAAAAGGATTTGTTGTAACAATTGCAAGAACCAAAAGCAGAAAAACAATGTAAGTTAATAATATATATAAACATTTTGAAATCACTGATATTCATATATGCACTGCATTTGTTTTTAAACCTTACAGTGACGATTATATAATTAAAGTTTTAAGCCAAACTCTTCTGCCTCTTCTGTGCATGATATGATAATCATTGTTTATTAAGATATTTAGTATTGATTGTTATTTATTTTTTAAATTTGTGTACTTATAGCAACAGGAAAAATTGTTGAGTTCAATAAGCAAAGCTGCTGTTGGAGGCAGTTTTTCGGATAAAGGAATAGATCAAAAAGACTTGCGGGATGTGCCTAAACGTTTGTGTCCAGAGGCAGTAAGAGCTTGTGCTGGCACAGCTCTATCAGTATCTCTGAATCAGTGGGTAGAACAGGTCTTAACAACCCACATAAAACAGCAACAGCAAATTAGTAGTAGTCACAAATCTACACAATCTAACAGCTCACATAGCCCTTCCGACCCACAACACACACACAACAATATTAATAAAGCCAATGGGTAAAAACATATGAAATCAACCAATGAGTTGACCGCACCGATTTCGAATTGGATGAATTTTGGTACGAAGGGAAAGTTAAACATAATAATAGCGTTTGCCAACTTTCAGTGTCGTAGCTCTCGTATTTTCAGAATTATGGCCATTCCAAGTTGGCAAAAATCAATAAAAATGCACTCAGATACCTTAACACAATTTTTAATATCTCGAAAAGTATTCATTGTACGTTAATAATCAAGGGCTCATTTTACAGACTAAAACATGCGCCATTCCAAAAAAAATTTTTTTTTCAAATTTTCGATCAAGGATAATGTAAATAAAAAAGGACTAAAATTTCCAAAGGATATTTCTCGAAAATCAATATTTTTAAAAATTTCAAAAAAATATATGTTAATTCTTATTATGTTTTGTACAAGTCTGTCAAATTTCAATGTGGAGTCTTTATTACAACATGAGTTATTAAGAAAAAAGCAGGCGAAGGTTTATGTATTTCATGAAATGTACCAAAATACAAAAAGGTGACAAATTACAAAAAGAAGGACATATCAAATGTAACGGAACTTTTTCGACTTTACAACCTAGACGAAATATTTATTGCCTGTTCACACAAAAAATTTACAAATATTTTATGACCTGTGGTCGGCTTATTGGCAGTAGCAAATTCAGTCCCTATTTAAAAAACATTTTATGACCCGATTCGATTCAAGACAAAATTTTCCACGGTTCAGCATAATCAACTTCGCATATATGCCCACAATCCGAAATAATAGAACAATTAAAAGAAAAGTTTAAAACATTAACAAAAAATAGCGAGAAAATCCAACTGCTAACAATTTTACCAAAAAGCTGGGCAATACATAAAATAGAGGAAGAATTCCTGGTTACAAACTATATCGCGCGAAAAGTTAAGCATTTGGTTGAAACAAAGGGTGTGATGAGTACGCCTAACCCAAAACTGGGAAGTCCAATTTCACCAGTGACAAGCAATTTAGTAAAATCCTTCTATGAATCCGATGACGTCAGCAGGTGTATGCCCGGACAGAAAGATTTCGTGTCTTTTTTTGAAAATGGTACAAAAGTCAGGAAAAATAAAAGACTTTTGCTTGGAAACTTAAGAGAAATGTACGCCTTATTCAAGGAACGACATGATGGAATAAAAATAGGTATTTCCAAGTTTTGCCAACTTCGTCCGAGGAATATAATTCTAGCAAATGCGAGTGGATCTCATAACGTGTGTGTTTGTACAAAGCATCAAAATGTGAAGCTGATGATTGATGCCATAAATTTAAAAAAATTAACTGCTGGTGTTCCGAATTATCAGCTTGAATGTTACAAAGATTGTTTGAAACAAATGACATGCATTCCATCTTCTTCAAAGTGTCACCTACGTAAATGTAACAAGTGTCCAGGAATTGAAAATTTAAAAGCAAAACTAAATCAATTACTAGAGCAAAATGATATTGATGAAATAACATATAAACAATGGGTAAGTGTAGATAGGGATAATTTGAGACCATGATTGGCCAAGCCGACGTTTTTGTGGATTCCCTATGTGAAAAACTTGAAATTCTATTACCTCATTCATTTATTGCAAAACAGCAGGCAGCATATCTGAGCGAAAGAAAATCAAATTTGGAAGAAAATGAGTATATAGCAGTTTGCTATTTTTCAGAAAATGCTTCTTTTACTATTCAGGATGCAGTCCAGGGATTTCACTGGAACAACTCTCAGGCCACTTTATACCCAATTGCTATTTATTTTAAATCAGATGGAAAAACACAACATACAAACTTCATAATAATATCTGATTGTCTTGTACACGATTCTGTAGCTGTTCACCTGTTCCATCGCCACCTGAATGTATTTTTGAGAAAAAAGTTTAAAACAACCCCGAAGAAAATCACGTATTTTTCAGACGGTAGTGCTGCCCAGTTTAAAAATAAAAAGAACTTTATCAATTTATGTTATCATATGGAAGATTTTGGATGTAATGCTGAGTGGCATTTTTTTGCAACAAGCCATGGAAAAGGCCCAAGTGACGGTCTTGGAGGTACCGTAAAGAGAGAGGCACGTCGAGCTAGTTTACAGCGTCCATTACAAGGTCAAATAACTACTCCAAAACAATTATATGAATGGTGCCTGCAAAATCTTTTGAACTGTAATTTCGAGTTTTTAACTCTAGAAGACCACGAAGAAGAAGCACGGTTCCTTCAAATTCGTTTTAAAGATTTGCGTACTATTCCTGGAACTCAAAAGCTGCATTCTATTGAACCTGTAGATAAAAAAAAAATTAAAGACAAGCGATACGCGGCAGATGCAGATTTTTTAATTGAAATCCTTCAGAAATAAATAAATATGCTGTAATAAAGTGTTTAATAATGACAATACATTATGTTGTACTTTTTATTAAAGGTTTAGCAATGGAGAAAAAGAGTTTAAGCAAAGAAAAGTCGAAAAAGTTCCGTTACATTTGATTTGTCCTTCTTTTTGTAATTTGTCACCTTTTTTTATTTTGGTACATTTCATGAAATACATAAACCTTCGCCTGCTTTTTTCTTAATAACTCATGTTGTAATAAAGACTCCACATTGAAATTTGACAGACTTGTACAAAACATAATAAGAATTAACATATATTTTTTTGAAATTTTTAAAAATATTGATTTTCGAGAAATATCCTTTGGAAATTTTAGTCCTTTTTTATTTACATTATCCTTGATCGAAAATTTGAAAAAAAAATTTTTTTGGAATGGCGCATGTTTTAGTCTGTAAAATGAGCCCTTGATTATTAACGTGCAATGAATACTTTTCGAGATATTAAAAATTGTGTTAAGGCATCTGAGTGCATTTTTATTGATTTTTGCCAACTTGGAATGGCCATAATTCTGAAAGTTCGAAGGCTATATGTCTGAAAGTTGGCAAATACTATTGTGCCGATCCATAGATCATGTGTACAAAATCTTATCAAATTTGGAGGTGATGAGGTCACAAATGTTAATATTTTCGGTTGATTTCATATGTTTTTACCCCAATGGCACTCGGAGTAGCAGTTGCAGCAGTAATATCGGCGGTGGAGGAGATAGTTCTGCGAGTAATATTGGTGATAACACTGAATTGCTTAAAGAAAATTCAATCCTGCGCATTCGTATTGACGAGTTGACCAACCTCGCCAAAAAAACTGTAAGTCTCTCAGAAACATGAAAAATGTTTAATACCAGAAATTATACACTATCATCATGTACCATCTTTAGGAAAACACATTATCTGACCTGATGCAGAAAGCTGAAGAACAAGATGAACATTGGCGGAATATTATGCATTCAAAGGACGAACAAATTAGAGTGTTACAAAAACACTCTAATGGCCAGGAATTAAGTCAGTTTTTTATAATTTTATTAGTGTTATAAACAGTTTTTTTAATTTTTTTTTAAGGATATTTAATGTCAGTCGCAGTTTCACCATGCTGACCACATCGTATAAAGGTTAAGCGCTAAAGTAGTATGCAATAATGATACATAAATAATGCAATTATGATTATATTAAAATAAAAATTAAACATAACCAAAATAAATATTATTCTGACTAAAAACTAATTATGATTAGGCGTTATTTCGCATTTTTCAATAATTGCTCTGAAATTTAAGTTTTTAATTAATATTTAAAGACGATGATTTTCCTAAAACGCGTTTTTCAAGAAACGGAACCAAATTTCTAAAGAACTACGTGTAATTTGGGTCAGGTTGAAGTTGAAGACTTGCTATCAGATATTAAAATTCCATATTTGGTAAATAATTTAATAAAGACGGACAATCATCAGATCATATTTCATTTTTATTTTCAATCTGGCGTCAAATAACTATACGAGATAGGCAACCTTTGTTTAAGATTTGTTTTTCGATATCTTAAATAATATTATCAGCCCAATTCTCAATAACAATTCCCTGGGAATTTTTTCCCTATTCTCTGTTTCCCTATTCTTAATAAAATCTCCCCGGGAATTTTTTCTCATTTCCCTTTACCCTTATTCTAAAAGAACTTCGAAAATGGGAATCTCTTCCCCGGGAAAAAAATAGCTATTCTGAATGTCAATAAAAGGGAGAATAATTTGGGAATAATTCCGCCAAAAAATTGAGAGGGAGTGCTGCGAAAAATGTATGTACTTAATAGTTTTATGAAAAAAAGTAATATATATCATTTAAAATTTTGTATAATAATATTATTATGGCATTACTGTTGCTTTCAGGTCAAAAGCAACAAATAAAAAACAAATTCATGTTCTTTTGAACACAATGCAAGCCAACCCTGATGTTGCATGCTTTGCTCCGTCTTGTCCTGCCTGCTCTTCTGCTTCAGCTACCATCAGAAACGCTACACTGAACATTTTTTGTATTTATTTTTAATTTAGTAAAGATTTAAAAAAAGTTTTACTTTTAATTTCCACAAAAATTTTTAAATTTGTAAACAAAACAAAACAACTGAAGCCAAACAGCTGTCTTCGAATAATCGAAATTCTCTCTCCCATATTATTCTTCTCCCCGCCTGTTTAGAATAGGAGGATTTATTCTCGGGAAAAATGAATTCCCCGGGAACTCGTTTCCCTGGGAATATTTAGAATTGGGCTGTATTTGTCAATTCAATTTCCGAATGGAGATTTCTTTTGTTAGCTTTAAATTTCTAGTTGATAAAATATATGAGATTTATTTTAAATACTACTTCATAATGATACTTTATGGCATTTTATTTGTAACTTATGACAAAAAGATATTTAGTAGGCAATGTAAGATTCTGAATTGATATTATCATATTAAAGGGATATTTAAGTAATTCGGCACACGAAGGACGCTGTTTTGGATTATATTGCAAGCAATTTTTCGCCATCTGTAAAAAATAAATATTAATACAAAATTCGTAGGAATATAAAAAGAAATGAAATGATAATAACATGAACCAGCATGGCAGGATAGTACGGTGGTAAAGGACCATAATCAATAGTCTTAGCAGGATTACAAATCTCCGTCATTTTGGTAACCAAATTTTTGATGTGTTCAAAAGGTGTCTTCTTATAAAGCAGCAAATACAAAATGCAACCTAGGGACCAGACATCAGATTTTGTGGAAATCTAGTTTTTTAAAATTTCAATCACTAAAATGATTTTAGTAACTTTTTGCAAACAAACCTTAATTTTTGGTTGATTATTGTGTCTTGGACTACTGTCCGTGGAAGTGTCTGTTAGTGCTTCAGGACAAAATGTGTGTGTATTAGTAAAAAAAAATGTGAGTGTATTCAGTTTTTCGAACTTGCATTGTGATGTGAGATAGGGGGGTAACGGGCGGATAATTTCTGGCACTAACGATGATAATGTTACCGTGTTGAAAATTTGATATAAATTTACTGGATTACTGCAAAATTTTAATTAAAGTTTTAACTTAAATGTATTATTTTCTTAAATTTTAAGAATTATTCGACCTTTGTGATAGTACAAACTGGCCTTAAATTAAAAAAGGAGAATATATCAAAAATATTTAATTTATACCATTCCCACCCTTCTTTGTGGGATATGAACAATAAATATTAACGATATAAAGAACAAAGCCTACGAAAATATAGGAAAAGAGATGGGTATGATGGTGGAAATTAACGCTTCGACTTTGTCAAAATGAAATTGCAGTGGCATGTGTAAGCACAAATGCTCGACAAATTCGAGCAATTTTAAATTTATATGCTTTTATAAAGGTGTTTTACACTATGTGTATTTTCCATATGTAAATTCATTTTTACGATCCATACGTAATTCCGTGTGTGTGTCAAAATTAGCGTTTTACATACGATTCATAATTTTTGCGTTCAAACGTACATATGTATTTCCGTATGACATAACCTCTAAATGTAAACAACAGCTGATTTATTTTGTGAATTTACAAAAATTTATTGTTAAAAATAAAGTTATATATTTTATATATATTTGAATTGTTAATTAATATTAAACAATTTATTTTTCTTTCAATATTAATCTTTATAATTTACTCTTTTCTTCTTTCACCACAAGCAGTGTTGTATTTTCATATGTTTGTCTTGCCAAAATAGAACCTGCTCTAATTGAAAAATTTACATACGTCTTGCAAAATGTTTTGTACATAAACAATGTTTGAAAGGGTTCACACTATGTGTACAAATTACACGTGTTGAAAAACTAAGAAAAACACAAGCAACAAATTAAATCAGCTGTTGTTTACATTTAGAGGTTATGTCATACGGAAATACATATGTACGTTTGAACGCAAAAATTATGAATCGTATGTAAAACGGCAATTTTGACACACACACGGAATTACGTATGGATCGTAAAACTGAATTTACACATGGAAAATACACATAGTGTAAACACACCTTTAAATATTTTTGATGTGTAAATATCTATGCGCTCAGAGGGGTAAAAATCTATTTCACAATACAATCACAAAAAACAGCGTAAGGAAAAATCGGTGTGAGGTATATGTAAGTGTATTGGTGCATAGATTATGAATTAAATTTATTTAGATGATTCAACAACCAACAGAAAGCGCCATGAATGTGCAGCAAACAACTGCAACCATCAAGTATAACAACCATAGCAGTTGCTTGCTATACATTGATGGCGCTTGATTTTAATTGACGTGTAAATAGATGGTTACACATCTCCCCTGAGATCGGACTTTTATCTTTTTTGTTGTTTTATATTCAACTTGTAGTTGCACTGAATTCTAAGATATTGTATATTTTTAATATTTTTATGTAATTAATTATGTAATTATAGTTATATATTTGCTTAAGCTGCGTTCACACTACGTGTTTTGCTCGTGTTTTTCTTATTTTTTAGCACGTGTAATTTGTACACATAGTGTGAACCCTTTCAAACATTGTTTATGTACAACACATTTTGCAAGACATATGTAAAATTTTCAATTAGAGCAGGTTCTATTTTGGCAAGACAAACATATGAAAATACAACACTGCTTGTGGCGAAAGAAAAAAAGAGTAAATTATAAAGATTAATATTGAAAGAAAAATAAATTGTTTAATATTAATTAACAATTAGAAAATATATAACTTTATTTTTAACAATAATTTTTTGTAAATTCACAAATTAAATCAGCTGTTGTTTATATTTAGAGGTTATGTCATACGGAAATACATATGTACGTTTGAACGCAAAAATTATGAATCGTATGTAAAACGGCAATTTTGACACACACACGGAATTACGTATGGATCGTAAAACTGAATTTACACATGGAAAATACACATAGTGTAAACACACCTTTAATCGGCACATTTTAATGAATGCGTGAGGCGTATTTTGTAATCGATTCAAGAAGATATTTCCCAACAATCACTTCTACTTATAATGAGACAACGGCACTTATGATTTTCTTCACCATAAGTCATACAATTCTTTCGCAATGGTAGTTACAAACTTTCTATAGTAATTAATAACTGTGATGGGTTTTAGACTCTTTTGAGATGGTAAAGTTTTCCCTGTATGTGCCTCGGCCATAAAATAAAGTGTAAAGTTTTCATCATGAGTAGATCGAATCCAAACAAGAAGTATTTATTATTCAAAATTAAATGAAAACAAACATTCTTCATATCAAGTTAATAAAAAAATATTCATACACGTACTAAAAATATAAAAATGGATATGGTAGTAAAAGATCCTAAAAATATTCCACGTGAGTTTAAATTGTGTAGATTAATCGAGTGTTTATATGTGATCAAGTATTTTACCTTTACAAAAAGTGGAATTAGCCGGTGCGGGACATCCAGAAAAACTTGTTAAACAATTGACTGATGTACAAGTGTGGTTGCGCTCAGAGGCTTATTACGATCTAGTGGGTTTCATCAATGGGATTAGTACAGCTATACAAGGCAAAAAGATTGGCGATGAAATTTACATATCGCCAGCAATGGAGAATCTCATTAAAGTCTTTGATAATTTAAATTCCTTAATCGATGCCACACCCCCAATTGGTGAACCACAACGCTTTGGAAATAAGGCATTTCGAGAATGGTCACGGAAAATGAATCACGTAACTTGTCGGCAAACAATTATGTTTTTGCACAAATTCATAATATGTTGTATCAAATGATAAATTTTCTTTCTCTAGGAAATATTTCAGATTTTGCAGAAGAGTATTGCGGCAGACAAGTGTCACATTGTAACGGAATTGGGTTTCTATCTTTCCGAATCATTTGGCAATTCCGTGCGTATCGATTATGGTACTGGACATGAACTGTCTTTCATTTTCTTTTTATGCTCGCTCTTCAAAGCTAGTATCCTTAAGGAAGAGGATAATGTAGCTTGTGCCTTGCGATTATATATTGCGTACCTGACGTTTGTCCGTCGTCTTCAGAAAACCTATCGGATGGAACCGGCTGGTAGTCAGGGAGTCTGGTCGCTAGACGACTATCAGTTCATACCATTTATATGGGGCAGTGCCCAACTATCATGTATGTTGTAAAGTTTTGTCTTTATTGCGTGCTGATTTTTCTTCTCTTTTTTGAATTCGCTAAACAGTTGGTTGCCCCTTTCCGCCAGCCAAGTTCTTGGACGAGGATATAATCAATTCTTTTAAAAATGATTATATGTTTATAAGTTGCATTGATTTTATACAACAAGTAAGTGAAAGAAATAAAGCAGCACATATGTTTTGATGCTTCTTATGATTTTAGGTGAAAACCGGCCACTTTTCCGAACATTCGTATCAACTGTGGAGCATTTCAGCGGTGCCAACATGGTCAAAAATCAATTCTGGATTAGTTAAAATGTACCAAAAAGAGGTAGTTTTAAATAAAAATAAATCAAGCAAGTCCCCTATGCAATTCACTGCATAGGGGGCTGTTCGGAAATTCACATACATATGACCCCTATGAAATCGACATAAATTGCCATAAGATCCCAATTATCATATAGATCTCAGTCAAATTGCGTTAGTATGTGTTTATTATATCCATTAATCAGTAGTCCAAAAATAATCCCTATAGGACAATTCATAGTCATAGGCCCCATATAGAGCTGCTTCCCGATCTTCACTTCAATTTTCAATTCAATTATATATTCTTCCTTTATTTACATATTTTAACAAATTTGATATTTACATATGAGATCTTATCTTTACATATAGATATTGCAACAAATAATACATAGGATCTAAAGATATTAAATAGTTTTTATTTTATTTTTTAATGATTTTTAAAGGAAAATGGGAGGAAAAAAACCTTTATATGATTTAATATATTCAAATACTATCTGAAAATGTTTATATGCTTATAGGAGGTTTATTAGTAATAATAGACCTCTATAAGCATATAATTTTCAATTTGGTGATTTCTTTTTTAATTTTACGTTATTTCTATACATTCTCTTAGCAGTGGATAAGAAGAATTTTCAATTTTGGCAAAGTAATTGTTATTAATCCTTGATATGTAATCGATAATTTTTTCATAACCGGTTTCTTCATGAAGAAGATTTGTAGGATACCTCCAGTGCTTTTTATATATCATTTTAAGACATTTGTTTTGTATAATTTGTAAGCGTTTTAGGTGGCAGTTGGCAGCGTCACTCCAAATAGGACACGCGTATGTTAATATCGGCCTTATAACACTTTTGAAGAGTAGATTTTTGTTTTGGTGGTTTAGAAATGACCTTCTATTTAGTAGTGGCCATAATGCTTTAAATGATTTTATAGCTTTTTGGCACGTAGCCATAATATGTTGTTTAAATGTAAGCTTTTTGTCCAAGACAACTCCGAGATATTTGACATCGTTAAGTACATTTATGGTATTATTTCCAATAAGAAGGTGACGTCTTGGCAGTCTTTTGGGAGATTTGTTGAATGGAAAAATTATTGCTTGGGTCTTGTTTGGATTAATTTTGATTTTCCATTTGTGGAAATATTTACTGCAATTTACAAGTCCCTTTTCCATTTTCTTCAGGAGTGCACTTGTAAGTTTGTTTGAAGAAATTAACGCAGTGTCATCTGCGTAATAGGCAATTTTCATATATTTTGGGACTTTAAAATCGGATGTATATATCGAGTAAAGCAATGGCGACAAGACTGATCCTTGAGGTAACCCTGAGGTAATGGTTTTTGGAGTTGATGTTTCATTATTAATTGCAACTTTAAAGCTTCTGTCGTGAATGAAATCTGAAATAAGTTTACATAGATATTTTGGTATATTTGCATCAAGAAGTTTAAATAAGAGGCCATTATGCCAAACGGTGTCAAACGCTTTTTCAATATCTAACAATATTACACCCGTTGAACGTTTATTGTTTTTATTGGTGATTATTTGATTTTTAATTCTGTTTATTTGGTGAGTAGTGCTATGTCCTTTTTTAAATCCAAATTGTTCTTTAGCAACAATAGAATTGGTCGTTACAAATTCACTAAGACGAGAATGTAGAATTTTTTCAAATATTTTACCAAAGTTACTTAATAGACTGATAGGTCTGTAGCTGTTTGGGTTAGTTTTTGGCTTATTAGGTTTGTTGACAGCTATAACCTTAGCATTTTTGAAATGGTTTGGGAAATAGTTGAGTTTGATGCAGCTGTTAAATATTATAACCAGTAATTTTAAAGCTTTAATTGGTAGTTTCTTTAAAAGCAGGTTGGGAACATTGTCAAAACCGGGGGATTTTGAGGGTTTTATTGATGAGACAATATTCATTACTTCTTCAAGAGATGTATAAATTGCAGATTCAGAACTGGGATTTTCCGTCTTAAAATTATTTACTGTTGTATTTATTAGTGTATCTGCCGAGTGGTTATAGTTCGAAGTGAGGTTATTTGCTTGGACAAATGTATTTGCCAGGACTTCAGCCTTGTCCTTATCAGATGTTATTTTTGTATTTCCAACTTTGAAGTGAGCGATTTGATTTTTTCCTTTTCCTCGCAAGTTCCTGCTTATTTTCCAAAACGATTTATCACCTGGTTTTAAATTGGATAATAATTGAGACCATTTCTTATTGCGCTCCGAATTAATACTTTTATCAATCATGTTACTTAGAAACTTAGTACATTGATTATAAAAAGTTTGCTCGGCTATATTTGAAGATCGTTGGCTTTTTCTTTTAAAGCTTCTTCTTAGTTTTATATATTTCACAGTACTTTCTGGTAATGTGTAATTATTTTGTTGAGTTATTTTAGGTGTAGACACATCCCTTGCTTCGAAAACTACATTTATAAATTTTTGGATTTCCTGATCAATTACTGCCTTGGTATTGTATATATCGGAATATAACGTGATTTTATTGTCTAAAAAATTCATATAAATGTTCCAGTTGGTTGCACTATAATCATAATAATTGAGGTCAACCTGCAAGGCCATTGACCTTTTAAGTGTACATATAATGGGGCGATGGTCTGATGGTATTTCGTAATCCATTGTTTTTACGTCTATATTTAAAGCGGAGTTGCTTAAAATAATATCGACTGTTGATGCTTCGCGATTGTGTTGATGGGGGAATAGGGTTGGATCCCGATCTTCACTTAAATCTATCAAAAAACAAAAATTTTGCACAGATTTTTCTCAAATTTGGTTCGTATATATTTTTTCTAAATATAAGTGACTTTACCAAATATGGTCAGCATCTGTCCATTTTTCGACTTAGTCCCCATATAAATATGACATCCGATATGAACTTTTTCATATCTGCAGCCAAAAAAATTAATAACAATGCCACTCAAATTTGGTTTATGCTTATTTTCTATATCGAATTAGTTGGGCCGAAAGATAGGGTCTCTAAACCATGGTATAGGGTATCGTATAGTCGGTCTAGACCGACTATAATTTTCTTGTTTCATTTTATTGCATCAGCCTGCGATTCGTGTTTATTATTTGTTGGCGTATATGGTTATCTGTTGTAAGTGTTACAACTTGTAACACATGCATTTCTTAACATCCTAACGTTATATTTGGCATTCTGGATTTATATACCTACATATAAAGATTGCCATTATTTGTTTTAATTTATTTTTAAGAACAAGTCTGTTTTTATGGGCTGTACCCCGATCTTTTAATTTTTTTGAGAGGTTAGGGGCTTTTGGGGTGATTTAGGTGAAATAATTTTTATCGGTCGAGCCTATTTTCAGAGTTATAGACCAACAAAGCTTTGCTTTAATTTGTACATAACTTTGTTACTTATCGGATTTCAGCTATATATATATCAGCTATATATAATCGAAACCCATTAACCCGTTATGAGCCTATTGATTTTTTAGTATTAAACAAATTTTTTTCGTTACCATAAGCTTCATTTTGACGTACGTAATGTCTTTGTAGATACTTAAGTGCTGGATATATTAGGGGGTAAAGTTGGATTTATAGCGCGATTTTTTTAAATAGTAGGACGGATAAATAAGATTAGAATAATAGTATAATATATTATGGGTTAATTTCGCAAAAAAAAAAAAGTAAAAAGTGTGGGTAAAATCCCTAATATATCCGGTCCTAAGGTAAAATATACATCTAAATGAAGCTAGTGGATCAAGCTTTCATTCAGTTGTAAATACCAACATTATATAGATCATTTTACAAGCTAATAGGACGTTTTCGAAAAAAAAATTTAAAAATACAAAAAAATCGATAGGTTCATAATGGATTTAAAGGTTTCGAATTTTGAAATATCAGATAAAAGGCACTCAAGTAAGTTTTCCAATGATATATATATATATATATATATATATATAGCTGAAATCCGATACTAAGTAACGAAGTTATATACAAATTAAAGTCAAAGCTTTGTCGGTCCATAACTCCGAAAATAAGCTCGACCGCTAAAAAAAAATTATTTCCCTCGAGTCGCGATAAGATGTATAAATGGTAAAAATTTAGAACCGATCGGGATATAGCCTGCAAACTAGACTAAAGTGGCTGATACACGACATCAAACTGCCGTCAAACTATTTGATTGTGTGCGTGTTTTGGTTACACGTACACGTTGTATGTGAGTTTGATGAAAATCAAAATCGTTTTGATTTTCGTCAAAATTTGATGCGGTTTGATGTCGTCTATCAGCAAAAGTCGTCAATATTCATTTTGTGTTTCATGGCGTGGCGTGAACATCGCACGGAAAAATGGAGAAGCAGAATTTTATTTTAGAACTGCTGGAAGTGTATCGTTCTTTACCGGCGTTGTGGGATACAAAATTTATGGAATATGCTAACAAATATGTGAAAAATTAGCAATACGAATTTTTTTTTCATTGCTATTGCAATAGCAACACAACATTTTTTTATTACTCATTATTTTTTCTCTTTCTTCCGCGTGTTGACACTTCGAAGACCGATTAAAAATGAATATTGATGAGCGAGTTTGACAGAGTCTATCACCTCCATCAAACCAAAACACGCACACAATCAAATAAAGGGTCCGCCAAATAACTTTTTTTTTTTTGAAAATGTTATAAAAAAAACTACTGAATATTGTCTCAAATTTCTTTTTTTATTTGAAAGTACAATCCTTCCGGTTAATAATGGCAAATAATTTCATTCAAATGGCTGCCTCGGCTGGCCATGCAGTAGCCTACACGATCGGTCCAATTTTTAAGCACAATATCGATTGTGTGCAGCTGTATTTCACCAATGGCTTCACGAATATTGTCCTTTAAAACGTCAATTGTCTCTGGCTTGTTGGCGTAACACTTATCTTTGAGGGCACCCCACAAATAATAGTCCAACCGTGTCAAATCGCAGCTCCGAGGTGGCCAAACGACATCAGCTCTGCGGCTGATAATGCGATCTTCAAAAACAGGGCGCAAAACATCGAGTGTAGCTTCGGCTGTGTGGCACGTAGCGCCTTCTTGTTGAAACCAAATGTTGCCAATACCTCCTCTTCAATTTTTGTGAACAAAAATTCGTTCAACATGGCCCGATAACGATCGCCATTGACTGTAACGGCCACTCCTTGCTCATTTTCGAAGAAAAATGGACCAATTATGCCTCTGAACCAAAATCCGCACCAAACAGTGACTCGTTTTGGGTGTATCGGCTTTTCAATATATGCGTGTGGGTTTTCTGTGCCCCAAATGTGACAATTTTGCTTGTTTACATACCCGCCAAGTTCAGAATGAGCTTTATCTGGAAAGATGATTTTTTGGCAAAATCGGCATCTTCTGTAAGTCGATCGCAGGCCCACTTAGCGAAGCGAAAACGCATTGGATGGTCAGTTGGCTTCAACTCCTGAACCAATTGGACTTTGTATGGCGTCTCAATGATGCCTCCGAAATGTTCAATTCTTGAGAACGACGGTGAATTGATGTTGATGGCGCTTCACGCATACTTTCTGCCACAGCAGCAATATTCTCGGGTGTACGCACTGTTTTTGGCTTTTCACGCTTTGGTTTATCGATGAGGATGCCAGTTTCTTTCACTTTTTTTACAAGATAACGAACATACGGAGCTGACGGTGCTTCTCTTCTTCCAAAATCCGTACGCAATTTTCGCACACATTCTGCAACATTACCATGATTTTCAAAGTAATGTCGCAATATTTCCCAGCGTTGTTCAAACTAATTATCTGTCAAATCAGACATGAGCTAAGTGTTACCATTCACGAAATAAGCACTAGTTGAAAAAAAAAACGTTAGATGGCGGACCCTTTAGTTTGACGGCAGTTTGATGTCGTGTATCAGGCACTTTAAGCCTTTTTTATACCCTCCACACCTCAGTGGCAGAGGGTATATATAGGTTTGTCATTCCGTTTGTAACGCATCGAAATAAATTCCGGAGACCCCAAAAACCATATATTTTCTTGATCAATATAACAAGGGAAGTTGATTTAGCGATGACCCTCTCTCCGTCTATCTGTGGAAATCACGATCACGCCGTCAATATCTAAGCTAGACCGTTCGATTTTGTATAAAATCGTTTATTCACATCCCAAAGGAGTTGCTATTTAAAATCGTCAACATCGATCAAAAGGGTCACGAGTTATGAATGAAACTTTTAAAAAACTTGAAAAAATAAAATTTTTCAGTGTGTTTATTGTCTTTCTTAAGATATGTTGTATATGTTGTAATTCTTCTTATTGTTGAAGTCATTAAGTGGCTGATACACGACATCAAACTGCCGTCAATATATTTGATTGTGTGCGTGTTTTGGTTACACGTACACGTTGTGTGTGAGTTTGATGAAAATCAAAATCGTTTTGATTTTCGTCAAAATATTGATGCGGTTTGTTGTCGTCTATCAGCAAAAGTCGTCAATATTCATTTTGTGTTGCGTGGCGTGGCGTGAACATCGCACGGAAAAATGGAGAAGCAGAATTTTATTTTAGAACTGCTGGAAGTGTATCGTTCTTCACCGGCGTTGTGGGATACAAAATGTAAGGAATATGCTAACAAATATGTTAAAAATGAGCAATACGAATTTTTTTTTTTTATTGCTATTGCTAAGGCAATAGCAACACAGCATTTTTTTTATTATTCATTATTTTTTCTCTTTCTTCCGCGTGTTGACACTTCGAAGACCGATTAAAAATGAATATTGACGAGCGAGTTTAACAGCGTCTATCACCTTCATCAAACCAAAACACGCATACAATCAAATATATTGACGGCAGTTTGATGTCGTGTATCAGCCACTTTACAGTTGTGTGTATATTAATATTGCACGTGTCCATTGGCCTAAGCAAGTATTACTACATATTTTTTTTATCGTTAAAATTAAATATTAAAAATTAATAAAAATAAAAAAATAAAAATAAAAGTTAAATATTAAAAATGGAAAATGAAAACTGAAAAGAGGAAAATGAAAAATGGAAAATGAAAATGGAATATGAAAATGGAAAATGAAAAATGAAAAATTAAAAACGAACAAGAAAAATGCGAAAAATGAAAAATAAAAATTGAAAAATGGAAAATAAAAATTATAAATTTAAAAATAAAAAAGAAAAATTAAAAATTGAAAATGAAAAATGGAAAATCAAAAATGGAAAATGGAAAATTAAAAATGAAAATGGAAAATGAAAAATAAAAAATGAAAAACGGAAAATTAAATATGAAAAATGGAAAACGAAAAATGAAAATTGAGAAATGAATAATAAAAAATAAAAATTGAAAAATGAAAAATAAAAATTGAAAATTTAAATATTAAAGATTAAAAATTAAAAATTAAAAACTAAAAATTAAAAATAAAATAAAAAGGGTATTTATTATTTGTTTTTAAAGTTTTTCTATTTTGGAAACAATTTGGGTTTACGCCCAGTTAATGTTTTAAGGCAACGTCGCCTTTCGAGTGGGTGTAGCTCCAAAGTTCTAACTGTTTCTAGAAATAACGACAAAAATATGTATCTTACCAATATGTATATCGTCGGATAGGTATTTCAATTTTTTAGAATAATTATCTCAAAAGTTGACCTATATGAGGTTAAAATAAACAGGTCAAGGGTGAAATGTCAGACTGATTTCTTGGCTCTGAAACTTAGTCAATTTGTTTAAACTTTATATAGGTCACGTGTGTGACCTATTTTTAAGATTTAAAAATATGTATATATACATTATGATAGAATTCTAGATTTCTGGATATTTTTTCAAAGTTTTCTTAATTTAAAATTTAATAATCTAACCCATAAAAATAAAGTTTTTATTAAAACTCTTTCTTAACTTATACATATGAGTTTTGAATTTCTCCGTGACTGTGCGTGACTTAAATTAAATATTAAAAATTAATAAAAATAAAAAAATAAAAATAAAAGTTAAATATTAAAAATGGAAAATGAAAACTGAAAAGAGGAAAATGAAAAATGGAAAATGAAAACGGAATATGAAAATGGAAAATGAAAAATGAAAAATTAAAAACGAACAAGAAAAATGCGAAAAATGAAAAATAAAAATTGAAAAATGGAAAATAAAAATTACAAATTTAAAAATAAAAAAGAAAAATTAAAAATTGAAAATGAAAAATGGAAAATCAAAACTGGAAAATGGAAAATTAAAAATGAAAATGGAAAATGAAAAATAAAAAATGAAAAACGGAAAATTAAATATGAAAAATGGAAAACGAAAAATGAAAATTGAGAAATGAATAATAAAAAATAAAAATTGAAAAATGAAAAATAAAAATTGAAAATTTAAATATTAAAGATTAAAAATTAAAAACTAAAAATTAAAAATAAAAAGTCAAAATTAAAAATTTTGAAATTAAAAATTCAAAACTAAAAATTACTAGCTGTGACTTTCTCCGAGAAAAGGGACCTAGTGTGTCAAAAAACGGGTTGTGTCAAAAACGGTGGATTCTGGTACCTAAAAGGGTGTAGAAACTTTAAATGCGTTTTTTTTCTCAAAACTTAATTTTCACACACTAAGGTCCCTTTTCTCGGAGAAGGTCACAGTTAATTCAGATAAAAATTTTTTAAAATTTGCTTTTTTTTTTAATATTAATATCTCGAAATTTTTAGCGAAGAATCAGTTGATTTTTTATTTTGAATTATCATGAATTATCTCAAAACTTTCATATAGGGATCAAACTTTGGGTGTTATAACGCTGGCTGCGATATATAATGAATTTCATTAGGGGGTTTCTACTCTATTAAAAGAAAAATAATGACATTTTTCTAATAGTAACGAATTATTTCTATAGAAGACACGATCATTGTTTTTTATAACAAGGAATTATAATAGAAACTGGCCAACAAAAAAAAGCAACTAACTTTAAATTTAATTGGTATTCGAAATTTAAATTTCAGTACCAGTTTTAAAGTGGTAGCCGTACCCAATAATGGTTGCAATATTAAGTTTAAGATGCAGGTGGACCCTCCCTCAAAGATTCGGCCTAGCCGAATTTAACACTTACTTGTTTAAACCATAGATTGTCTTCAAATACTCTTTTATATACGAATAGAAAATTACATAAATACCTCTTATGTGAATTGACTATTTTTATTAAATTTTTTTTTTCACAGATTTTATCTAAATTTCCAATAATACAGCATGTTTACTTTGGATCGTTAATGTCATATAATAGTGTTAAACCCGGTACAACTATTTCAAGCGCCCGGTTGGGATTTTTACAGCCCAAAGCAATGTCAATAACAACAAAACCAACAATGGGAGGAAAAGGAAAGTTTGATACAGTTATTTCTGCAACTAGTTCAGAGGCAGATACGGAAAATACCAAACAACGTGGAATACTAACTGTTGATCCAAGTCAATCTACCTCAGAAAGCATAATAAATTTATAATTACATAAGATATTTCAACATAGATCTTTATATACTTGATTTTTTCTTAGTTATTATTACTTACGAACATGTTGCTGTTACATATGATGTTTAAAAATATGGGCCTGTTCAGAAAAACGCATTTATGATTAGTTGAGACTGCTAATGCTTTTTTATTGCGAATTTTTTTGCTTACAATTATGAATTCATTCATTAATTCCATCGGCCATTTTTGTGTTACGTTATATTTGTTTGCGCATTGTATGATTTGTATCTGACATAGATTCTGCGCCGCACGTGATGCAGTGATGTATTTCCGAACCGGCCCTGTATTACTATTCGTGTATTTTAATTTGAATTAAATCAGAATTAATCATACCACAAAATGAATTGAGTTGTTAATATATGCCGATTTTAATGACAAAATCAAAAAAAGAAAAGTGGTTAATTTAGCGCAAAAGGGTATTTATTATTTGTTTTTAAAGTTTTTCTATTTTGGAAACAATTTGGGTTTACGCCCAGTTAAGGTTTTAAGGCAACGTCGCCTTTCGAGTGGGTGTAGCTCCAAAGTTCTAACTGTTTCTAGAAATAACGACAAAAATATGTATCTTACCAATATGTATATCGTCGGATAGGTATTTCAATTTTTTAGAATAATTATCTCAAAAGTTGACCTATATGAGGTTAAAATAAACAGGTCAAGGGTGAAATGTCAGACTGATTTCTTGGCTCTGAAACTTAGTCAATTTGTTTAAACTTTACATAGGTCACGTGTGTGACCTATTTTTAAGATTTAAAAATATGTATATATACATTATGATAGAATTCTAGATTTCTGGATATTTTTTCAAAGTTTTCTTAATTTAAAATTTAATAATCTAACCCATAAAAATAAAGTTTTTATTAAAACTCTTTCTTAACTTATACATATGAGTTTTGAATTTCTCCGTGACTGTGCGTGACTTTGCGTGACTATTTTAAAATTAATCTTTGGTCACAACATGTCTATGGACAAAGTTTCAGATCGATCGGATGAGGGAAATGGGGTTTAAATCACTCCGTGACTGTGAGTGACTATGCGTGACTGTCTATGGACAAAGTTTCAGATCAATTGGAAAGGGGGAATGAGGTTGCCCCACGACAGAGTTAAAAGTATAAGATATTTTTATAATGCTTCTTTAACTATAAAATAAAATTCTAACATTGGTTATCTTAGAACAAATTAAACGACACCAGCATGCTGGCACAATCAAGTGATTGCACAATCATGAATTGAGCATACACGACACCATCCTGATTGTACATTATCATTTCTATGTACATATAAATCTCTTACACGTGATGTTGTGAATTTATTTTAATAAATTGTAGAAATAAACAACTGTGTTTCAGAAAACAACAAATCGCACCTGTACCTCTAAAGTGAGTCAACTCAAAATTTACAGTAGAGGCAAAAAACGACTTTTTTAAATATTTACTATATATATTTTAAAAACAGTTGTTTCATTGTAAAGAATTGCGAATAATAAGTATACAACAATAGTTGTTTTCGCGATTTTTTCAGTGATCATCAAAAATAAGTTTTTAGGGTGCAACTCAAAATATGTCTTTTTTAGTGGATTCTAAAGCGCCTGATACACGACATCAAACTGCCGTCAATATATTTAATTGTGTGCGTGTTTTATTTTGATGGAGGTGATAAACGCTGTCAAACTCGCTCGTCAATATTCATTTTTAATCGGTCTTCGAAGTGTCAACACGCGGAAGAAAGAGGAAAAATAATGAATAATAAAAAAATGTTGTGTTGCTATTGCCATAGCAATTCGTATTGCTCATTTTTCACATATTTGTTAGCATATTCCTTACATTTTGTATCCCACAACGCCGGTAAAGAACGATATAATTGCAGCAGTTCTACTATAACATTCTGCTTCTCCATTTTTCCGTGCGATGTTCACGCCACTCCACGCAACACAAAATGAATATTGACGACTTTTGCTGATAGACGCATTAAACCGAATCAAATTTTGACGAAAATCAAAACTATTTTGATTTTCATCAAACTCACACACAACGTGTACGTGTAATCAAAACACGTACACAATCAAATATGTTGACGGCAGTTTGATGTCGTGGATCAGCCACTTAAAGAAGCTACTCTTATAACAAAAAGAAGGTTACAACTGTATTTTTTTTGCGAAAGACTAGAAAAACCGATGTAAGATTTTTACAGTGGATAGATATGACCACTGCGTATCGTTTTCTTGCAAAAAGTGAAAAATTTTCAGTAGACTCACTTTAGAGGTACAGGTGCGAAATGTATTTCAGAAATTATGAAATGTATTTCTTAAATTTTCAAATGTATTTCAAAAAATATCAATCGTATTTCAGAATCAAAAAGCAATTTACTCTACAATAAAGAAAAATTATTATTTCTAATAGTGATTTGATTTGCACAGAAAATGTTTATCAGTATTTGGACTTACTTTTTATGCACTGGAAAATAAACTAACAAGGGCAGAGTCTTCAAGGGAAGAAGAAGAGGACTTAATTTTTAATCAACTACAATATAAAAACCAAGACAGGAATTGGGTATAAAGTTTTGGCTGCATCGTGGCAACCAATTTTGATCGCATGATTTCGAAGAAACACGTTTATAGTTAAGAAAAATGTTACAAATGCAATGTAATACTTAAAAATATGTTTTTGGGTAGCGTTCTGACTAATTTTCTGAAATTCAATTAATATTTTCTAAATTCAATTGATATTTTCTGAAATACATTTGATTATATCTGAAAATCAATTGATGTTTTTTGAAATACAATTGATACTTTCTAAAAATCAGTTGATGTTTTCTGAAATACAATTGGAAAAGGTGTATTTCGAAAAGAAAATTAGGTATATTATGGATGGCAACCGAACTTTAGTTGCGTTGTCAAAAGGCAACGCAACTGAAATTTAAATTGGTATTATGTAAGGTAACTTTCTTCAGTTGCCCAAAAGTTATCGAATATGATATTTTGACAGTTTAGCAACTGAAAATAAATGTAAACAAAACATAAAGAGCATTGGCGACAAAAGTGAATTTTTGTAAATCAAAGTGAATTTGTGAAAAAGATTTATATTATATAAAATTATAATAAATGTGTTAAACTCAGTGGAATTTTTTTTTGATGAGGATGAGGAGGTCTTAGACGTTTCATCATTCAGACGGCACTTGAGGGACAACTCTAATCCTCTGGAACTACCGTCTGTACTGTGATTAAATTTTTATGTTTAAATTAATTTTCAATAAACCTTTACTTGTTTTAGTCATCGGGCAACAGCAATACCTCCACTGTTAAAAATTTGCGTAGCTCACAGATTTTTTGCTGAAGATAGTTTTCAGAAATCCCACGGCAACGACTTCAATCTGGGAATGGCTCTATCTACGTTGTCGGTGGTATTAAAAGAAGTCGTTCATTTAATAAAACAAAAACTATGAAAAATGTGGATAGTATCAAAGATGACAGAGGAAAAATGAAAAATAAAAACTTTTTTTATTCGAAGACTGTGTCCTGGGGTTGTTGGTTGTATAGATGGGACACACGTACATATCATCGGATCGAAGGCAGACATTCGTCACTTCTATATGAACAGCAACCAAAAATATGCAGTTGCCAATATGATTACTATCTGACAATTGAAGTTGCCAGTTGCCACACGTAATACCATTTTGTCAACTGGCAACGCAACTAAAGTTGGGTTGATATCTATAATAGACCCAAATGAATAAGGCGTGAAGAGAAGACGCGTTTTTGGGGTGAAAAGTGCCTTCAGCTGCTGCAAACTTTGTAAGTACAATAAATAACTATTATATTTGTTTATTTTATTATTGCATATTTTACTTTTTAAAGATTTGAAAAATATAGAGGTGTTGACGTCGCATATTGAGCCAGCAAAAAGGCGTTTGCAGTTTCCCCGCTTGTGAAACTGAGTGCATCCCTTTGCTTCTTTGTCGAAGGTCGCTATCAGACGGGGATAGGGAAAGATTGTGACGTGGCTCTGACCCAATGTAGTCTCAGCATCATTCTGCCTCTGAATGTTTGAAGGAGCTGCCACTCCTAAAAAATAATTGAAACACAAAATTCAGTATAGTTAGCAAAAAAAAACTATAATTTACTCCATCTTTGATTCAGTTAAAATAATTATTTTTTTCTTAGCATTTTTTACGAAAACAAATATTTAATTTTTGTAGTGCATATTTACTAAGGACAAAAGTCATCGTCACTGCATCGCAAATTGTATCTCAAATATTTATTAAAATGAAAGCCATTTTCCTACTCTTTTTTCAATAAATTCTTGTAATAAGACTGATCTGTCACTATTTTATAATAGTACTTCTTTTAAAAAGTTTGCTAATGCCGCACTTTTGATTTCATTGGCCAAAAGTCCAATTTTTTTGTCACCGATTTTTAAAACTTTGACGCCATTCTGTAGCTAATATATCCAAATTAATGTAGCTAAAAGAATTAAGTAAAGCTGTTGCTAATTGTGGGCGTGGCATGCTGTCAAACTCTTTTTTAATTTCATTAAAATGTGATTTTTTGTTTTTTTTTTATCAAAAATAAATGGTTATAAGGTTGGTAGGATTGCAGTCTTTAGTTGTTGTAAGTGTTCACAACCCTACCGTTTAATATTAGGGGTGTTCTGAAATATTTATTAAACTACTATATTTGTGTCAAATTTCAAATTTAGTGGAATAGAACTTTGTAATGACAGAAGTCGTCCCCTCGTTGCTGTCAACACTCCCAACAATGAATTTTCCTTATTTTATTATTTCTTTTGCCATTGGACTTATTTTCTGATATGTTTTATTGAATTATTTTTTTGTTTAAAAAAAAAAATAATTGGAACTATGATTTATGGAATTTTGGGAATTTAACTGACATCCCGTTATGAGAGAGTATACGGGAATATAGAAGTTACAGATGGGAGAAAGTTCTTACTCTCTTTTCAATATTCCCTTGTATCTCTGCCTGCTGACTATATAAAAAGCAACAACAGGAAAACGGGGATCAGTTGGCTTCAGCCGTGAAAGTGAGCAGTAATACTCGCGAACACCACTAGTATCCTTGAAAGGTCGATATCCTTTAAAGTCCTAGCTCCTGCGAATATCCTTGAAGAACCTGCGAATATCCTTGAAGGTCCTGGTAGATATCCTTGAAGATCCTGGCAGATATCCCTGAAGGTCTTGCGAACATCCTTGAAGGACCTGCGAATATCCTTGAAGGACCTGCGAATATCATTGAAGGTCCTGGTAGATATCCTTAAAGATCCTGGCAGATATCCCTGAAGGTCCGGCGAACATCCTTGAACGACCTGCGAATATCCTTGAAGGTCCTGGCAGATATCCTTGAAGATCCTGGCAGATATCCCTGAAGGTCCTGCAAACATCCCTGAAGGACCTGCGAATATCCTTGAAGGTCCTGGTAGATATCCTTGAAGATCCTGGCAGATATCCCTGAAGGTTCTTGTGAATACCCTTGAATGTCCCTAAGCGTCAACAACAGGACTAGCGTGCCGTCACCGGTCACTAGCCAACAGCAGGATCAGCGTGCCGTCCCCGGTCGCTAACATCAACAACAGGACTAGCGTGCCATCCCCGGTCACTAGTCAACAACAGGATCAGCGTGCCGTCCCCGGTCGCTGACGACAACAAGAACATTAGCGTGCCGTCCTCGGTCGCTGCCATCAAAAACAGGATCAGCGCGCCGTCCCCGGTCGCTAGTTTCAATAAGAGGCTATTTTCTTTCTGTAGATTAAGCCTATAATAAACTAAATTTTATAACATTTAAAAATCCGTCCTTTAATCTCGGTCACTGAAAGAAAGAAATTTCCGTGACGATCCCTATTCCCGCAAGCTTACCCCAGCAACCGGAGGAAACTCGTCGTTACAACTTCTAGGGAACAAAAGGGAACAAGAAACGTATACCAGCCGGAGAAAGTGTCCTCTTTAGCCCTATGTATACTTTTGCACCCGTGACGATCCGCGGGTAGAACACTTTTTTCATTTTAATCAAATTACTCAAAAAAATTTCAGTGACTGTATAAAACTGTCGACAAGCTCGGGCATATATTTTTTTGCTCTGTCCTTTTTCATTATAATCTTTAAATATAACTGCTATTGTGATTTATTATACTTATTAAATGAAAGCTTAAACTTACAGCTACAATATTGAAAATTAATTAGTTCAAAAAAGTTATATATAATCATTTAATTTTTCAAAAATAAATCTTAATTTCTTTAATTTTCACGAATAAAAAAAAGTAAAATTACAAAACATTAACAAAACAAAAAATAAAACGACAACTTCTCTTACATCACAACAATAATATATTAAGAATCAAATAACAAGTGCATACTCCTTATTTACAATAGAACAAAGCACAAATGAAGTAAAAAATTTAATATTACAAAAATTAAAAACGCAAAGCATAAGAAAATGAAAGTCTCTCACAACAACAATAACGACATAATAAAAATCAAAATAACAAGTGCATACTCCTTTAATGCAATAGAACAAAGCACAAACGAAATAGTCAAATTTGCAGTAGATTAGATTAGATTCTTTCTTTATTGAATTATATAATATAACAATTTGGTATAACAATATTTGTTTTTATATAAAGCTTTAATATGCAAATTTTATAATTTCGTATATTTATAATAATAAAGATATTTACGGCTTGGTTTTTTAACCGTCAGCCGGAAGTTTGTCTTTAAATTTGTTTAACTAATATTTTTTTTTTTCAAAAATTGAATTCATCTATTAAAAATTTTCGATAAGTTAATGCATTCTTTACAAAAAGATAAAGTGAATTCCAGTTTTCCTCTCTTCCCCCATTTAGAAGATCATAAATTTCATAATCTGGAAATCCCGAGCACCCTAGAAATCTTCTTCGTATACCTGCAAGTACAGGGCACCTTCCCATAAAATGTAAAATTGTTTCTTCTTCATTCAGATTACACAAAGAACATAGAGTGGATTGGTTGGTGATATATTTATTCGAGTTTAGCATATGAAGATCTCCGGGAGTTTTCATTAGTAGGGATATTTGGTCTTGGTTATATTTTTCGCCTTTTGAATGATCCAAAAACTTATAATTTCGTTGTTGACTTTTTAGTACAGTTTCTCGGTAGTTTTGATAAGACCTAGATTTCATATTATCAATTAACCTATTGCACGTGTTATTCCATATGGTTTTAGATTGGTGCATATTATGATTTCCATACACGAAAAGCGTCTTAGAAATATATCGAAGGTGTAGACTATAAGTATAGAGGTGTGCATCTTCTTGACCGGTTTCTAAAGCAAGTACATAGTTTGGGGTATTTTCCGTTTTTAACATGCGTTTAGTGAAAAACCTTTGCAATTTATCAACAATGTCAAACCAAGCCAGTCCCCATACCTGAGCATCATACGCTTGTATAGATCTACAAACAGCTTGAAATAACCTCCACTTTGCCTTGAGCGACACATCCCTTTTTGCAATAAAATTTATATTTACACAAACTTTTGCAGCATCATTTTTGGTGATTATATGTTTCGTGTAAGACATTGTCGGAGTTAGTATTATACCTAAATACTTGTATTAAGCCACAATTTTAACCTGCTCTCCGTTAAACGTCCACTGTTCTCTTGAGGAAACACGACCACCTTTCCTAAAAACCATCATCTCGGATTTTGTTAAGTTTACTTCCATTCCCCACGTTTTACAATATATTTCCAAATTATTTATCATTTTTTGAAGGACGCTTATATTCTCGGCAAGAATGACAATATCATCCGCATACATTAAGGTTCTTATATTCAGATCATCTATGAATAGACCGCCCTTCAATTGCTTATGGAGATCATTTAAATACAATGAAAACAAAAAAGGCGACAACAAACATCTCTGTTTAACACCAGAGTTTGTGCTAAAATATTCTGAAATTTCATCTCCAGTCCACACCGCAGAAATGGTATATTTATATACATGTTCAAAAAAGTTTACTCTTTTTGTGGACAATCCCATTTGGCGTAGTTTATACATTAAAAGTTGTCTAGGTACACGATCAAAGGCGGCTTTAAAGTCCACAAAGAATGCGTAAACTCTTTTTTGTTCATGGAACTTTATGTTAACAATTGCCATTAAATTATAGATATTATGTATTGCCGAATAGCTTTTGCGAAAGCCTGCCTGGAACTCATTTAAAGTTTTATAGTTTGTGGACCATTGTATTAACCTTTCATGTATAGCACCCATCATGATCTTTCCTATGCAATTCATGAAGGATATTCCCCTGTAATTGCCTGGCTCATTAGCATCTCCTTTATGAATTGGGAAAACAATACTACGTTCAAACACTTCAAAAGAACCACTTCCGTCAAACAAATTTGTAAAGACTTCCGCCAAAGCCAAAAAGTTATTTGCATTTATAAAAAATTCATAAGGTATTCTATCCTCACCAGGTGCTTTATTTTTTTTCTTTGCCAGTACCAACCTAATTTCTTGCAGTGTGAAAGCTTTATCTAAATCTGTATCTACGACTAAATTAGCTGCATACTCAATCTCCAGCGCTCTGCTTTCCGGGTTTAACAACATTTTAAAGTATTCTTTAAAGTTTTCTGCACTTATATTACATCCAACACACCGTTCGTCTTGCCTTATTTCCTTTGCTACTAGCCACCATTTTCTGCTGTCTGTAACCGAGTTTAACTTATGTTCTACTTGTTTATAATAATTTCCTTTTTTCATTTTGCACATTGTTTGGTATTTGTTGTTCTTCTTAATATATTGTTCTTTATCATTCTCATCTTGAGAGTTTCTAAACTTTTGTAGAGCTTCAAGGGATACTTTTCTTGCATTATTGCATTGGATATCAAACCATTTATTTTTGAATTGTATATGTTTATTATTTGTTTCTGGTATTTTATACGACTCTGCAATTAATTTCGTCATATCGCTTAGGTTCAAATTGGCTTTATGTTTTTGTGTTTCATTTAAATTCGAGTTAAGCTTGATACAATAACTATCTTTGTTTCTGTGGTTCCATTTTAGTTTTGGCAAAAGGTTCATTTTCCTTTTATCACACCGTGTGGTTGTAAAACTTAAATTAAGTGTGATTGGTAAATGATCAGACCATATTTGATTCTTCACCGTAAATTTTTCAACCATGTTTAACACTGCGCAAATATCATTTACTGAATTTCCTGAACTACCAACATAAGTATAACACCCTTCTTCATCGCCTAATGTTCTTCCATTTAAAATCAGCAACCCATAATTATTACAAAACTCGATAAATTTTTTCCCATTTGTTTTTACAGCTTTATCCATTGACTTTCTACGACTAAAACCCGCCTTGAAAGAATTTTCAAAACTTTCATCCAAATATTGTTGCTCTTCGCCAATTCTAATGTTAAGATCACCTATTATAATAGGGTTTATTACTTCATTTTCATGTAAAGCATTAACTAAGTCTTGAAACTCGTTTCCCCAATTTGCACCACGTAAATAAGCTGGAATTATCGTGAATTCAGTTGCATTTATTCTCAATACCATAGTTTCAACACAGCCGTATGCCTTTATTGTAAACTTCACTCCAACATTGATTATATTTTTACTAATACCAAAAACATATCCACCAATACCTCTTCCAAACCTGCTATTACGTGTAGCTGACTTCCATTTAATAATATAGTTTTTAAATTTGCCATTAAATTTTTCAATATTGGTATTTTCGACATGTGTCTCCAACAATATAAAAATATCTGATTCCCCTATGTACTCAAATAAATCCAGATTATGAAATTTATTATTTAAACCGTGAACATTTTATGCAATTATTTTAAGTGTACAATTTTTGTTTTATTACATAAATTCTTAACAACTAAATTTTGCTTAACCTCTTTTCCTTTATTACTTCCGGCTATAATTATTTTTTTTTTGATTTAACAATGACATATAACAGAAATTTATGGAATCAATTTTATCATAAAAAATCGTTCTTAAAAATTCTTTACCATTTTGACTACCACACATTAACAATTTATCCTTATTCCAGTATAGCCATTTGTTATCAAATTCTCATCCTATCATTTCTTACTAGAATTTTTTTATCTTTATCCAATGACTTAAATTGTTTTTTTAATTGTAATATTGCTTTTCTTTTTTGTTGATTTTCATCACTTAAATCTTTATCTACGAATATGGAGGTACCTTTAAGTTTCTTGGTGGTTTTAAAAACTGCACTTGCCATTTCTTCTGTCTTGAATTCTGTCACTCCACATACCATTTGATCCGTTTCATACAACTTACGAGCCCATTTCACAACTAAATTCGGAATTTCCATTATTTCAACACAGATTTGTGTAATATTTTCTTTCAGATCTCCATTTTTATTAATACCGCCGAAGACTACATTTTTTTGTTTACTTTTATCCACTAGACGCATTAGCTCTTGATGATCCTTCTGATGCTCGACTTTTAGTAATTTCAACTCTTCCTTCAAGGCCTCATTTTCCGTCTTTAGATGTATAACTTGGGAACAGCAATCTTGCATTGTTTGTTTTACCTCCTCTATGTCGGCTTTGGTAAATAAATTTTTCAACTTCTCATCAAGCACATTTTGAATAGAACCTTGAGTTATGCTGACAATATCGGTTAGCTGCATATTTGCCGGAAGACTAATCGCCCCTTCATTTGCCATCTTTTCTGGTGTTAACTCCGATAACTTTCTTTTGCCCTGTTGAGTATTTGGTGTTGACAATTTACCATCTCTGGTTATAGTTCTTTGCATCCTAAATGTATGCAACAGCTTTTTTTATAATTTACATTTTTGTTCCACAAATGCTTTTTTATTATTAATTTTACGTTCCCAAAAAGCTCTGATCTGTATATTTAAAAGTTTTTCTGTAGGTCTTGCAGTATAACAATAAATACACAATAAAAACAATTTTAAACTTAACATCTGATCACATTTTTTGTTAAATACAATAAGTGTTACCCCATTGCTAATAATAATAATGGCTTGTTTGATGAATAATTGTACCATTAAAGGTAATGGGGAAAGAATGATCACTTGATGGTTGTGCCATGAGCTATGTCATACTAAATGTAGTGGTCTATCTGGACTTGTTGCTGATGCTTTATATATTAATAATATTACATTGGTGTTGCAGTAAATGTAGAAAAATCTGAGTGAAAGGAATTCAATGATATCTAGGAAAAGGCAATTAAATTATCGATGTCTATCTCTAGTTATGGCAAACTATTTGATGATTATAAATCATTAGATAATTTAAAATCTCCACCTCAATCTTCTCCAAAACGTCGCACAGTGGTTCAAAACCAAAAAAAAGTGGTAATAAGTCTGGAACTTCTAAACTATTGGTTGGATTGGCATAGTATATTCTAGGCGATTGTAGTCAAGGATATAGGCTTTCAAAATATTTATTTTTGAGATACCCTGTTGTAACACAGGGTGAGCTACAGGGTGCCAAAGTCGACCACCTCGAGGTGGAAAATGCTTTCAAAGCTTGTAACTTTTATAAATATGAAGTGATTTTTACGTTTTTCAAATTTTTTTAATAACCATTAAATTATTAACAAAAAACATGCTTATACTACCTAGTTATCGCTTATGGTTTAAAAAATATTTGATTTTAAAAATCAAAATTTGAACTTTTCACCAAATTCTTTCTTGGTTTTTCGCAAATAACATTTTTATTAAAATAGATAAAAAAAATCTAAAAATATGTGGCGATAGCCAGTACTTTTCAAAAAAATACGTTGAAGTATTTTTTGAACAATTTCAATCCGTTTAGAGAGCACAAAATCTTAAAGTTGACTTTTTGAATCAGGTTCTAAAAATTGCAAATTTTTGCCAAAAAATAACCTTCACTCTTTCACTTTTTTCTCACAACCTTGGTAAAACATGTATATATTTTTTTACATATTTTAAAAGAATATGCTTCAAGAATGGTTGTAAACGAAATTTTTAATATTTTTGGACATGCACCCTACGTCCAGCATTGGACGAAATTGGGCAATTTAAAAAAAAAAACTAAGTTTTAAAAGTTAATACAAAAATATCCGCTCGATTTCTTCAAATATTTCACCGCATTATTAAAGCTCCAAATATTTGTATTTATTTGCCGCAATAAAATTCACCGCCATTACATAAACGTGGTCAGGAGGGCTTAAATGGTGAAAAAAGTCAAATTTTCATACGAACATATTAAGATTAGTTATTTTTATATTTTGTTTATTGATTCAGAACGGCATTTAAATTATCTAAAACACTTCAAAAAATCATTTTGATAACGTTAATAGTTTTTGAGATATTTATATTCAAATTTCAGAAAAAAATATAGAAAAACTATGGTTTTTCTTTTTTTTTTGGTTTTTTTGGTAAAGTGTTTCCAAAATTTTTGAATTTTACATCTTATTATATATATTGTTAAAGAAGACATATTTATCTATTCAACGATATATAACATGTCTATCAAATATATTGCAACATGCTGAAATAATGACCCCAAACCACACTCCACAGTCAAAAATTTAGCTATTTCTCTATTTGTTCATATAAATGGTCATTTACATAGTGAATGACATATTTATACCCTATACCACTATGTGGTTTGGGTATAATGACTTTGTGCTGCTGTTTGTAACAACCAAAAATATTTGACCTAGACCCATCTTTAATTATACCGATCGAATCAGAATCACTTTCTGAGTTGATTTAACAATGTCCGTCCGTCCGTCCGTCCGTCTGTGTGTCCATGTAAAGTTTGTAATCAAACTGCCCCCATACAAATTACCCATATGAAATCGACATAAATTGCCATAAGATCCAAATTGTCATATAGATCTTACTCAAATTGGGTTTGTATGCGTTCATTACATCCATTAATGAGTATTCTAAAAATGATCCCTTTGACCCCATATAGAGCTGCTTCCCGATCTTCACTTAAATCTATTAAAAAACAAAAATATTGCACTGATTCTTCTCAAATTTTGTTTGTATATATTTTTGTAAAATGCAAGAGACTTTATCAAACATGATCAGGATCGGTCCATTTGTGGACTTAGTCCCTATATAGATATAGCATCCGATATGAACTTTTTCATATCTGCAGCCAAAAAAATTAATAAAAATCCCACTCAAATTTGGTTTTTGCTTATTTTCTATGTCCAGTTAGTTGGGCCTAAGAGATAGGGTTTCTAAACGCATGGTATAGGGTATCGTATAGTCGGTCTAGACCGACTATAATTTTCTTACTTGTTTTTTATTGTAAAGGGTAAAGGGTTGCACACGTTTTTATTACTTCAAATAATTTTATATATCTTTTCAAAGAAGGTATAATTATAAGTTAATGGTGTATGAAGTATTTACCTAATGAGTTTCAACTGATCATAAAATTGCCCGAAACTCTGATGCTGATTTTATACAAAAAAAAAACAGGTAAAAAAGCCAATGCCTAAGATATTTTCATTATTAAATAACAAATATAACTATATTTTTTTTAATGAGTATTTTTTTATTTGTTTTATAATAGGCATAAAATTACATAACAATTGTCTGCTTTTTTACTAGTTATTTTCTACAAAACAATCGGAAATATCAAAAGATAAAAGATGTTTTATATTCATAGCTTCGGAATCATCATTTTCTATTTCAAGACTTATTTTTGGTTACCATTTTGTTCTACTGGATCTGATGATATCAATAAATATTCCATTAAATCGGAATTTTTGGCTTCCTTGCTACATTTTCTTGTATTAAAAAGTCTAAAGTGTTTGACATCTCTGTTTCTAGCTTCTTGTGCTTCTTCAGTCAGTTCTCCCAAGGGCAGGATGCTATTTTGTATTATTTCTTTCCCATGAGCTAATACTTTGTGTACAGTTGGTGTCATTGGCCTCCAAGGATATAAGTTCATTATTAATTCCTTAGTTCCACTAGCATATATTTTCAATTTCTCCGCATTAATTTGTTGTTTACTATTAATGACAGCTAATATTACTTTAAACCGTGCGATTAAAGCCGTGTCAATGCCAGTAATCAAAGAAGTAGTTTCAGGATCTTCAAAGAAACGTCTTGCTGTATTACCATCATATCCATAGCCACAAAGAGGCTTATCGATAATTAGACCAAGTTGCATTTTAAATTCATCCTAAATTCTTTTCTTCTCCGTTTTTCGTATGGCGTGTAGATCAGTATTATTTTTAACTGGTATATTTTCTTGTCCTGGAATTTGCCGGTATTTTAGATCATACGCGAGATGCAAGCAATATTCCATAAATCGTATTCTTGCATGAAATGGTGATATTCCAAATTTTAAAGCATTTTCATTAATAGGAATTTCATCACAACTGTTATGAAATTCTGAACTTTTCTTTCTGTAACGGCATTGGCTACTTTCCCATCAATCATTGTAAAAAGTGGTTGAAATAACACTTTAATGACACTTCCAGATATTTCCACAAAAACTGGAGACAATCTCGAAATTTCCTGATTTATTGAACTCACTAAGCTAAGATGCAGTTGGTAACCCATCTACAATTTTAGCAGCTTCCTTTGGTTGCGTGCGTGTCAAGGCTGATTTAAAAGAATCCTTAATTTCATTAGGCGAATGGTTACTAATGATTTCTTCTTGTTTTTTCTTTTTTGTCCTTGATTGAACATTTTCGTAGTCCTTTTTAGGTCGACCAAATGCCTTTTTCTCAATTTGTACTGTGAGGCCCGTTTTCAACCATTCTTCATTTTTAGTCATAAACTTTGATTTTGATAAACCCGATTGGCTAAATCTTCTTTCGTAAGCTTTGTAAAAATTTTTAACATCTTCAGATCTCACATTTAAACCGTAAGTGTTGTTAATTGTATAACATAATTTCGAGACTTTTTCCGAACGTGATGAATGAATAGTAGAATCGGAAGGATTTTCCGAAATAACTTTGCAAAGTGAATAATACTTTAATGTAACCACCATGATAGATTATACGTAAGTGATCTTAATAAACAAGAAACTCATGGTTATATACTGAAAATACAATACTTACATTTTGTTTTAGTGAATCTAAAGATTTGGCTTTTACCTGTTTTTTTTTTGCATAAAAAGGTATTGTGAATTACAGATATTTTGCAATAGGTATCAGAGTTTCGGGTAATTTTATGATCAGTTGAAACTCATTAGGTAAATATTTCATACACCATTAACTTATAATTATACCTTCTTTTCAAAGATATATAAAATTATTTGAAGTAATAAAAACATATGCAACCCTTTACCAAAAAACAATAAAAAAAATATGTCATTCACTATGTAAATGACTATTTATATGAACAAATAGAGAAATAGCTAAATTTTTGCCTGTGGAGTGTGGTTTGGGGTCATTATTTCAGCATGATATTGCAACATGACAGACATGTTATACATCGTTGGATAGATAAATATGTCTTCTTTAACAATATATATAACAATAAGTAAAATTCAACACTTTACCAAAAAAACCAAAAAAAAACGAAAACCACAGTTTTTCTATATTTTTTTCTGAAATTTGAATATAAATATCTCAAAAACTATTAACGTTATCAAAATGATTTTTTGAAGTGTTTTAGATAATTTAAATGCCGTTCTGAATCAATAAACAAAATATAAAAATAACTAATCTTAATATGTTTTTTATGTTAACAAAAAAAATTCGTATGAAAATTTGACTTTTTTCACCATTTAAGCCCTCCTGACCACGTTTATGTAATGGCGGTGAATTTTATTGCGGCAAATAAATAAAAATATTTGGAGCTTTAATAATGCGGTGAAATATTTGAAGAAATCGAGCGGATATTTTTGTATTAACTTTTAAAACTTAGTTTTTTTTTTTTAAATTGCCCAATTTCGTCCAATGCTGGACGTAGGGTGCATGTCCAAAAATATTAAAAATTTCGCTTACAACCATTCTTGAAGCATATTCTTTTAAAATATGTAAAAAAATATATACATGTTTTACCAAGGTTGTGAGAAAAAAGTGAAAGAGTGAAGGTTATTTTTTGGCAAAAATTTGCAATTTTTAGAACCTGATTCAAAAAGTCAACTTTAAGATTTTGTGCTCCCTAAACGGATTGAAATTGTTCAAAAAATACTTCAACGTATTTTTTTGAAAAGTACTGGCTATCGCCACATATTTTTAGATTTTTTTTATCAATTTTAATAAAAATGTTATTTGCGAAAAACCAAGAAAGAATTTGGTGAAAAGTTCAAATTTTTATTTTTAAAATCAAATATTTTTTAAACCATAAGCGATAACTAGGTAGTATAAGCATGTTTTTTGTTAATAATTTAATGGTTATTAAAAAAATTTAAAAAACGTAAAAATCACTTCATATTTATAAAAGTTACAAGCTTTGAAAGCATTTTCCACCTCGAGGTGGTCGACTTTGGCACCCTGTAGCTCACCCTGTGTTACAACAGGGTATCTCAAAAATAAATATTTTGAAAGCCTATATCCTTGACTACAATCGCCTAGAATATACTATTCCAATCCAACCAATAGTTTAGAAGTTCCAGACTTATTACCACTTTTTTTTGGTTTTGAACCACTGTGCGTCGTAATCGTCACGAAATACAAATAAAGATAAATCTGATAATCTTCCTGCTGTTACTCCAAGTTCATCAACACTAACATCTGATGCCTCAATAATTAATTGTAATGCTGATTTGCCGTTAGGCTTTGCTGAAGTGCCATTAAATCAACCTGTACCTTCTATAAATACTTGTCCTGTTATAAATGCTGGTCAAACCGTTTCGCTGAGAGCTACTCCTAAAAAAAACAGTTTTTATCTCGCGTTTAGCTATTGAAACCACTGCTGAAAATGTTGATGCCTTTGTTAGATCTAAATTGGGCCCAAACGCTGAAATTTCGACATATGAGTTCGTTTTTTCTCAACCTAGATCTATCACATCCTTTGAAATTACCGTTTCGTATGATCTTTTTGACCGTATTATTGATCCTAACTTTTGGCCTGAAAATACATTGGTTCGAGAATATATATTTAGACAAAATTCTAACAATATTGGCCGCCTTCTCAAACTGATTCAACTGTTCCAAGTTTACCAAAGCGTTCGGGGTCTGAGAACTAAACTGTCAACTTTATATATTGAAAGTTTCAACATAAGTCATCATATTATCGTATTTACTGAAACTTGGCTTAATCATACCTTTTTAAATACTGAAATATTTTGCAATAAATATAATATTTTTAGACGTGACCATTGCAATATTATGAATGGCGTTGGTGTTCTTATTGCTGTCTCAAGTATCTTATCATCTGAGGTTATATTAATTGATTCCTCTTTAAACATCGAATTCGTTGCAGTTTTAATTAAATACAATAATAAAAAAATATTTGTTACTTATACATTCCTCAATCGTCTCCATAGTCTTTATATGTTAAACATGGAGAAGCCATTAAATTTGTTCTACGTACTGCCAATCCGGATGACTCCGTTATTGTTCTTAGAGATTTCAATTTGCCTTCAATTTCGTGAAAGTTCTTACCTGAAGAAAAATACTTTGTTCCGACTAAATCAAATGATAAATGTGATGAGCTTTTTAATACTGTTTTGATTTACGTCTTTTTAATTTTTTTTTTTTTTTTTTTTTATTTATTAGTATTAAAAATACTTTAAATATTCAAAAACATTACATAAATTCATATTACATTAGTTAGTTATAAGTTCTATATAAATAAATTGTATCTTACTACATTTGTACATTTTTTTCTAAATACATTGTAATTTCTTTCAAGTTTCATATTGTTTGGTAAATCATTGAATAGTTTGAAGCCTTTATAAAAAAAGGGATCTTTGCATATGTGTTGTCATTACCCTTTGGATTCGAAAATCTTCAGTATTTCTTAGTGCATACGGTTGCATATTTAATTTGATCGCATAGATATTCTGGGGCATCACCTTGTTTCATTTTTTTAATAAAAATTAAAGTGTTGAATTTCAGTCTTTGATTTATATTTAACCATTTTAGTTCTCTAAGCATTTCGTTGATGTGTTTATATCGATTGCATTTTAGTATAACCCTCATTGCTTTGTTTTGTAGTTTTTGCATTCTTTCTGCCTGACTATCATTACAGCAAGTATATATTATTGTCGATCCGTATTCAAAATGTGGTTTAATTATTGTATTATAAATATTTATTGCAGTTGTTTTTGATATTTTATTTCGTATTCTTTTAAAAAATCCGATTTTTTCCCAATTTTTTTACAAGTATAGTCTATGTGTTCTTTAAATTTTAAGTCTTTATCTATTATAAATCTGAGATATTTTATGTGTTAAACCTTTTCTATTATTTTACCGTTAATTTTAAATATTGCTGCAGTGTTCATATTTATTTCAATTATCTTTGTTTTATTTTCGTTTAGTTTTAGTTTATTCATTTTTAACCAGGTATTAATTTTATTGATGTCATGGTACATATTTGCTCTGCAACTTTCATCATCATCTCCTTCCGTGTATATTAATGTATCAGCTGCGTATAGGACCATTTCACTTCTATCTAATACCTTTGGCATATCATTAGTATATATAATAAATAAGAGAGCTCCCAAAATTGAGCCTTGTGGTACACCGAAATCATTTTCAATTTCAGTTGACAAAACATTATTAACTTTAGTTATTTGCTTCCTATTTTTCAAATACGACTCGAACCAATTTAATTCCGTACCTTGTATTCCATACATATAGAGTTTTTTTTCACTATAATTTGCTTGTCGATTGTTTCAAAGGCTCGTTTAAAATCTAAAAAAATTGCCATCACTTTTTTTTGTTTTTTCTATATTTTTCCATTTACTTATTACATAATTTACAGTCGTTTCACATGAGTATTTTTTACGAATCCTGATTGGTACTTTGACAATATAGAGTTTTCTTCAATATATTTTTCTAATTGTTCTTTGACAACTTTTTCCAAAATTTTTTCACAGGTTTTTAATGTGTTTATTGGCCGGTATTCTTCGCATTTATTTGTTTTTGTCACTTTTTCATTTGGTGTTATCATAGTTACTTTCCAATTTTCAGGGAATTCACCTGTCTCTAGCGATTTATTTATAATTTTTAATATTGATTCTCCTGTTACGTTCCAGTTATCAAGAATGATTTTATTAGATATTTTATCACAGTCAGTTTTATTTTTCATATGTATAATTATATTCTTAAGTTCTAAAATGTTTATTGCACAGAATTTGAATTGTTGGTTTATCACAGTTATTTGGTTTTCATATTGCTCATATTCTATGGAATCTCTTATTAATTTAATACTATCTACAAAATAATTATTGAATTGACTAGCAATTTCTATATTATCCTTATATTCTACTTGGTTAAATATCACAGTTTTTATCACATTATGGTTTTTTTAATTACTAGATCTTTGATCTCTCTCCACATTTGTTTTTGATCACCCGCATTGTTAATTTTATTACAGTCGAATCCGCTTAATTGAAAATGGCAAAATGCAGTGAGTTTGTTTCAATTATCCGAGTTTTTCAATAATGCGAAGTCCGGATAATTGATATATGTCTCATTTAACCGAAGTTCGGTTAATTGAAAAGTGTTTCAATTAAGCGATATGAAATCCAAATTGCTTTACTTTATGTTTAAATCTCTTTACATTGAAAATCAAATTCAGTTTATTGATTTAAAAATTATAAAACGTAAAAAAAATTTTATTCAATTCATCACAAAAAAATTTTATATGTATTTCTAAACTATAAATACATTAATTAAAATTATAGGTTTAGTCTTTTCGTTTCATTGATATGTTTTTTAATGTGTTTTACACATTATTTTAAAAGCTTAAACATATAAAAACAAAAAAGGATTTGTTTCAATTCATAACAAAAAATGATAAATACATTTGTTAACTATAAATACATTCTTTTAAATTAAATGTTTAATCTAAAATAATCTTTAATTTTCATTTGGTTTAAATTTTTTAGGTTTGCTTTGTACATTATTTCTTCAAGGTCTTGTAATTTTCTTAAGGTACTAGAATTTTCAATGAAATAATCTTTTAAATTATTGGTGGACTCTAGAGCTTCTTTAATTGTAGGTTTTGTAGGCTTTATAATATCTTCGTCACTGCTTTCTTTATTTCGTCCACATTTTGGAAGCTTGACACTTGTTCAATAATGTCCTCGTCAGTAAATTCTCCGAAGCAATCCACGTTTTCATCAATGTCAATAAGTTGGTCAATTTCTTTTCCTAAAGCTTCATAAAGTGTACTATTTCATCAGCCGTATTTATTTCAATACCAGGAATAAATGCAGCTTTTTTGAAACAGTTGGAAATAGTTTCTGCCCTCACTTTATCCCATGCCAATTTCACCAACTTCAGCGCCTCCAGCAAATCAATTTTTTTTTGCAAATTGTTCCCAAGAAAATCCACATTCTAAATGCATAAGTTGTTTTGCCACAATGCTATTCCGGTATTGACATTTAAAAGATCGAATGATCCCCAGATCTAATGGCTGATTTAATGATGTCGTATTTGCTGGCAAAAATACAATCTTTCTCCAAAATAGTACCATCAACTCCAAAATAGTACCATCAACTACTTTATGACAGGCTGCATTGTCCACAAAAAGGAGCACTTTCTTCCCAGTAGCTTTAAACTTGGAGTCCAACTCCTCCAGACGGCACTTGAGGGACAACTCTAATCCTCTGGAACTACCGTCTGTACTGTGATTAAATTTTTATGTTTAAATTAATTTTCAATAAACCTTTACTTGTTTTAGTCATCGGGCAACAGCAATACCTCCACTGTTAAAAATTTGCGTAGCTCACAGATTTTTTTCTGAAGATAGTTTTCAGAAATCCCACGGCAACGACTTCAATCTGGGAATGGCTCTATCTACGTTGTCGGTGGTATTAAAAGAAGTCGTTCATTTAATAAAACAAAAACTATGAAAAATGTGGATAGTATCAAAGATGACAGAGGAAAAATGAAAAATAAAAACTTTTTTTATTCGAAGACTGTGTCCTGGGGTTGTTGGTTGTATAGATGGGACACACGTACATATCATCGGATCGAAGGCAGACATTCGTCACTTCTATATGAACAGCAACCAAAAATATGCAGTTGCCAATATGATTACTATCTGACAATTGAAGTTGCCAGTTGCCACACGTAATACCATTTTGTCAACTGGCAACGCAACTAAAGTTGGGTTGATATCTATAATAGACCCAAATGAATAAGGCGTGAAGAGAAGACGCGTTTTTGGGGTGAAAAGTGCCTAAAAACAGGCGTCCGTCGAAGTAAACTTCGTGAAATTTTTCTTTAAATTGTGTTTATCTCACCCTGCTGGTACAATCAAGTGATTGAACCAGCTGATTGACCGTGTATGGGCCTTTGGTGTGATTGTGCAAGCTGGTTGTGTTAAATCAAAATCAAATGCGTGTTAAATGAAAATAATTTAAGAAAACAAGAGACATTGAAATAAAGAAGTGAAAACTAAAGAAATAAAAATGTACAGCATAGCTTTTAGAATGCTAGCAGAAAGACAGGAGCAGGAGAAGCAATAACAATCGGTTGCAGGAGGCAGTTACGCAATGCGACGAATCCACTTCAGCTGCTGCAAACTTTGTAAGTACAATAAATAACTATTATATTTGTTTATTTTATTATTGCATATTTTACTTTTTAAAGATTTGAAAAATATAGAGGTGTTGACGTCGCATATTGAGCCAGCAAAAAGGCGTTTGCAGTTTCCCCGCTTGTGAAACTGAGTGCATCCCTTTGCTTCTTTGTCGAAGGTCGCTATCAGACGGGGATAGGGAAAGATTGTGACGTGGCTCTGACCCAATGTAGTCTCAGCATCATTCTGCCTCTGAATGTTTGAAGGAGCTGCCACTCCTAAAAAATAATTGAAACACAAAATTCAGTATAGTTAGCAAAAAAAAACTATAATTTACTCCATCTTTGATTCAGTTAAAATAATTATTTTTTTCTTAGCATTTTTTACGAAAACAAATATTTAATTTTTGTAGTGCATATTTACTAAGGACAAAAGTCATCGTCACTGCATCGCAAATTGTATCTCAAATATTTATTAAAATGAAAGCCATTTTCCTACTCTTTTTTCAATAAATTCTTGTAATAAGACTGATCTGTCACTATTTTATAATAGTACTTCTTTTAAAAAGTTTGCTAATGCCGCACTTTTGATTTCATTGGCCAAAAGTCCAATTTTTTTGTCACCGATTTTTAAAACTTTGACGCCATTCTGTAGCTAATATATCCAAATTAATGTAGCTAAAAGAATTAAGTAAAGCTGTTGCTAATTGTGGGCGTGGCATGCTGTCAAACTCTTTTTTAATTTCATTAAAATGTGATTTTTTGTTTTTTTTTTATCAAAAATAAATGGTTATAAGGTTGGTAGGATTGCAGTCTTTAGTTGTTGTAAGTGTTCACAACCCTACCGTTTAATATTAGGGGTGTTCTGAAATATTTATTAAACTACTATATTTGTGTCAAATTTCAAATTTAGTGGAATAGAACTTTGTAATGACAGAAGTCGTCCCCACGTTGCTGTCAACACTCCCAACAATGAATTTTCCTTATTTTATTATTTCTTTTGCCATTGGACTTATTTTCTGATATGTTTTATTGAATTATTTTTTTGTTTAAAAAAAAAAATAATTGGAACTATGATTTATGGAATTTTGGGAATTTAACTGACATCCCGTTATGAGAGAGTATACGGGAATATAGAAGTTACAGATGGGAGAAAGTTCTTACTCTCTTTTCAATATTCCCTTGTATCTCTGCCTGCTGACTATATAAAAAGCAACAACAGGAAAACGGGGATCAGTTGGCTTCAGCCGTGAAAGTGAGCAGTAATACTCGCGAACACCACTAGTATCCTTGAAAGGTCGATATCCTTTAAAGTCCTAGCTCCTGCGAATATCCTTGAAGAACCTGCGAATATCCTTGAAGGTCCTGGTAGATATCCTTGAAGATCCTGGCAGATATCCCTGAAGGTCTTGCGAACATCCTTGAAGGACCTGCGAATATCCTTGAAGGACCTGCGAATATCATTGAAGGTCCTGGTAGATATCCTTAAAGATCCTGGCAGATATCCCTGAAGGTCCGGCGAACATCCTTGAACGACCTGCGAATATCCTTGAAGGTCCTGGCAGATATCCTTGAAGATCCTGGCAGATATCCCTGAAGGTCCTGCAAACATCCCTGAAGGACCTGCGAATATCCTTGAAGGTCCTGGTAGATATCCTTGAAGATCCTGGCAGATATCCCTGAAGGTTCTTGTGAATACCCTTGAATGTCCCTAAGCGTCAACAACAGGACTAGCGTGCCGTCACCGGTCACTAGCCAACAGCAGGATCAGCGTGCCGTCCCCGGTCGCTAACATCAACAACAGGACTAGCGTGCCATCCCCGGTCACTAGTCAACAACAGGATCAGCGTGCCGTCCCCGGTCGCTGACGACAACAAGAACATTAGCGTGCCGTCCTCGGTCGCTGCCATCAAAAACAGGATCAGCGCGCCGTCCCCGGTCGCTAGTTTCAATAAGAGGCTATTTTCTTTCTGTAGATTAAGCCTATAATAAACTAAATTTTATAACATTTAAAAATCCGTCCTTTAATCTCGGTCACTGAAAGAAAGAAATTTCCGTGACGATCCCTATTCCCGCAAGCTTACCCCAGCAACCGGAGGAAACTCGTCGTTACAACTTCTAGGGAACAAAAGGGAACAAGAAACGTATACCAGCCGGAGAAAGTGTCCTCTTTAGCCCTATGTATACTTTTGCACCCGTGACGATCCGCGGGTAGAACACTTTTTTCATTTTAATCAAATTACTCAAAAAAATTTCAGTGACTGTATAAAACTGTCGACAAGCTCGGGCATATATTTTTTTGCTCTGTCCTTTTTCATTATAATCTTTAAATATAACTGCTATTGTGATTTATTATACTTATTAAATGAAAGCTTAAACTTACAGCTACAATATTGAAAATTAATTAGTTCAAAAAAGTTATATATAATCATTTAATTTTTCAAAAATAAATCTTAATTTCTTTAATTTTCACGAATAAAAAAAAGTAAAATTACAAAACATTAACAAAACAAAAAATAAAACGACAACTTCTCTTACATCACAACAATAATATATTAAGAATCAAATAACAAGTGCATACTCCTTATTTACAATAGAACAAAGCACAAATGAAGTAAAAAATTTAATATTACAAAAATTAAAAACGCAAAGCATAAGAAAATGAAAGTCTCTCACAACAACAATAACGACATAATAAAAATCAAAATAACAAGTGCATACTCCTTTAATGCAATAGAACAAAGCACAAACGAAATAGTCAAATTTGCAGTAGATTAGATTAGATTCTTTCTTTATTGAATTATATAATATAACAATTTGGTATAACAATATTTGTTTTTATATAAATCTTTAATATGCAAATTTTATAATTTCGTATATTTATAATAATAAAGATATTTACGGCTTGGTTTTTTAACCGTCAGCCGGAAGTTTGTCTTTAAATTTGTTTAACTAATAATTTTTTTTTTCAAAAATTGAATTCATCTATTAAAAATTTTCGATAAGTTAATGCATTCTTTACAAAAAGATAAAGTGAATTCCAGTTTTCCTCTCTTCCCCCATTTAGAAGATCATAAATTTCATAATCTGGAAATCCCGAGCACCCTAGAAATCTTCTTCGTATACCTGCAAGTACAGGGCACCTTCCCATAAAATGTAAAATTGTTTCTTCTTCATTCAGATTACACAAAGAACATAGAGTGGATTGGTTGGTGATATATTTATTCGAGTTTAGCATATGAAGATCTCCGGGAGTTTTCATTAGTAGGGATATTTGGTCTTGGTTATATTTTTCGCCTTTTGAATGATCCAAAAACTTATAATTTCGTTGTTGACTTTTTAGTACAGTTTCTCGGTAGTTTTGATAAGACCTAGATTTCATATTATCAATTAACCTATTGCACGTGTTATTCCATATGGTTTTAGATTGGTGCATATTATGATTTCCATACACGAAAAGCGTCTTAGAAATATATCGAAGGTGTAGACTATAAGTATAGAGGTGTGCATCTTCTTGACCGGTTTCTAAAGCAAGTACATAGTTTGGGGTATTTTCCGTTTTTAACATGCGTTTAGTGAAAAACCTTTGCAATTTATCAACAATGTCAAACCAAGCCAGTCCCCATACCTGAGCATCATACGCTTGTATAGATCTACAAACAGCTTGAAATAACCTCCACTTTGCCTTGAGCGACACATCCCTTTTTGCAATAAAATTTATATTTACACAAACTTTTGCAGCATCATTTTTGGTGATTATATGTTTCGTGTAAGACATTGTCGGAGTTAGTATTATACCTAAATACTTGTATTAAGCCACAATTTTAACCTGCTCTCCGTTAAACGTCCACTGTTCTCTTGAGGAAACACGACCACCTTTCCTAAAAACCATCATCTCGGATTTTGTTAAGTTTACTTCCATTCCCCACGTTTTACAATATATTTCCAAATTATTTATCATTTTTTGAAGGACGCTTATATTCTCGGCAAGAATGACAATATCATCCGCATACATTAAGGTTCTTATATTCAGATCATCTATGAATAGACCGCCCTTCAATTGCTTATGGAGATCATTTAAATACAATGAAAACAAAAAAGGCGACAACAAACATCTCTGTTTAACACCAGAGTTTGTGCTAAAATATTCTGAAATTTCATCTCCAGTCCACACCGCAGAAATGGTATATTTATATACATGTTCAAAAAAGTTTACTCTTTTTGTGGACAATCCCATTTGGCGTAGTTTATACATTAAAAGTTGTCTAGGTACACGATCAAAGGCGGCTTTAAAGTCCACAAAGAATGCGTAAACTCTTTTTTGTTCATGGAACTTTATGTTAACAATTGCCATTAAATTATAGATATTATGTATTGCCGAATAGCTTTTGCGAAAGCCTGCCTGGAACTCATTTAAAGTTTTATAGTTTGTGGACCATTGTATTAACCTTTCATGTATAGCACCCATCATGATCTTTCCTATGCAATTCATGAAGGATATTCCCCTGTAATTGCCTGGCTCATTAGCATCTCCTTTATGAATTGGGAAAACAATACTACGTTCAAACACTTCAAAAGAACCACTTCCGTCAAACAAATTTGTAAAGACTTCCGCCAAAGCCAAAAAGTTATTTGCATTTATAAAAAATTCATAAGGTATTCTATCCTCACCAGGTGCTTTATTTTTTTTCTTTGCCAGTACCAACCTAATTTCTTGCAGTGTGAAAGCTTTATCTAAATCTGTATCTACGACTAAATTAGCTGCATACTCAATCTCCAGCGCTCTGCTTTCCGGGTTTAACAACATTTTAAAGTATTCTTTAAAGTTTTCTGCACTTATATTACATCCAACACACCGTTCGTCTTGCCTTATTTCCTTTGCTACTAGCCACCATTTTCTGCTGTCTGTAACCGAGTTTAACTTATGTTCTACTTGTTTATAATAATTTCCTTTTTTCATTTTGCACATTGTTTGGTATTTGTTGTTCTTCTTAATATATTGTTCTTTATCATTCTCATCTTGAGAGTTTCTAAACTTTTGTAGAGCTTCAAGGGATACTTTTCTTGCATTATTGCATTGGATATCAAACCATTTATTTTTGAATTGTATATGTTTATTATTTGTTTCTGGTATTTTATACGACTCTGCAATTAATTTCGTCATATCGCTTAGGTTCAAATTGGCTTTATGTTTTTGTGTTTCATTTAAATTCGAGTTAAGCTTGATACAATAACTATCTTTGTTTCTGTGGTTCCATTTTAGTTTTGGCAAAAGGTTCATTTTCCTTTTATCACACCGTGTGGTTGTAAAACTTAAATTAAGTGTGATTGGTAAATGATCAGACCATATTTGATTCTTCACCGTAAATTTTTCAACCATGTTTAACACTGCGCAAATATCATTTACTGAATTTCCTGAACTACCAACATAAGTATAACACCCTTCTTCATCGCCTAATGTTCTTCCATTTAAAATCAGCAACCCATAATTATTACAAAACTCGATAAATTTTTTCCCATTTGTTTTTACAGCTTTATCCATTGACTTTCTACGACTAAAACCCGCCTTGAAAGAATTTTCAAAACTTTCATCCAAATATTGTTGCTCTTCGCCAATTCTAATGTTAAGATCACCTATTATAATAGGGTTTATTACTTCATTTTCATGTAAAGCATTAACTAAGTCTTGAAACTCGTTTCCCCAATTTGCACCACGTAAATAAGCTGGAATTATCGTGAATTCAGTTGCATTTATTCTCAATACCATAGTTTCAACACAGCCGTATGCCTTTATTGTAAACTTCACTCCAACATTGATTATATTTTTACTAATACCAAAAACATATCCACCAATACCTCTTCCAAACCTGCTATTACGTGTAGCTGACTTCCATTTAATAATATAGTTTTTAAATTTGCCATTAAATTTTTCAATATTGGTATTTTCGACATGTGTCTCCAACAATATAAAAATATCTGATTCCCCTATGTACTCAAATAAATCCAGATTATGAAATTTATTATTTAAACCGTGAACATTTTATGCAATTATTTTAAGTGTACAATTTTTGTTTTATTACATAAATTCTTAACAACTAAATTTTGCTTAACCTCTTTTCCTTTATTACTTCCGGCTATAATTATTTTTTTTTTGATTTAACAATGACATATAACAGAAATTTATGGAATCAATTTTATCATAAAAAATCGTTCTTAAAAATTCTTTACCATTTTGACTACCACACATTAACAATTTATCCTTATTCCAGTATAGCCATTTGTTATCAAATTCTCATCCTATCATTTCTTACTAGAATTTTTTTATCTTTATCCAATGACTTAAATTGTTTTTTTAATTGTAATATTGCTTTTCTTTTTTGTTGATTTTCATCACTTAAATCTTTATCTACGAATATGGAGGTACCTTTAAGTTTCTTGGTGGTTTTAAAAACTGCACTTGCCATTTCTTCTGTCTTGAATTCTGTCACTCCACATACCATTTGATCCGTTTCATACAACTTACGAGCCCATTTCACAACTAAATTCGGAATTTCCATTATTTCAACACAGATTTGTGTAATATTTTCTTTCAGATCTCCATTTTTATTAATACCGCCGAAGACTACATTTTTTTGTTTACTTTTATCCACTAGACGCATTAGCTCTTGATGATCCTTCTGATGCTCGACTTTTAGTAATTTCAACTCTTCCTTCAAGGCCTCATTTTCCGTCTTTAGATGTATAACTTGGGAACAGCAATCTTGCATTGTTTGTTTTACCTCCTCTATGTCGGCTTTGGTAAATAAATTTTTCAACTTCTCATCAAGCACATTTTGAATAGAACCTTGAGTTATGCTGACAATATCGGTTAGCTGCATATTTGCCGGAAGACTAATCGCCCCTTCATTTGCCATCTTTTCTGGTGTTAACTCCGATAACTTTCTTTTGCCCTGTTGAGTATTTGGTGTTGACAATTTACCATCTCTGGTTATAGTTCTTTGCATCCTAAATGTATGCAACAGCTTTTTTTATAATTTACATTTTTGTTCCACAAATGCTTTTTTATTATTAATTTTACGTTCCCAAAAAGCTCTGATCTGTATATTTAAAAGTTTTTCTGTAGGTCTTGCAGTATAACAATAAATACACAATAAAAACAATTTTAAACTTAACATCTGATCACATTTTTTGTTAAATACAATAAGTGTTACCCCATTGCTAATAATAATAATGGCTTGTTTGATGAATAATTGTACCATTAAAGGTAATGGGGAAAGAATGATCACTTGATGGTTGTGCCATGAGCTATGTCATACTAAATGTAGTGGTCTATCTGGACTTGTTGCTGATGCTTTATATATTAATAATATTACATTGGTGTTGCAGTAAATGTAGAAAAATCTGAGTGAAAGGAATTCAATGATATCTAGGAAAAGGCAATTAAATTATCGATGTCTATCTCTAGTTATGGCAAACTATTTGATGATTATAAATCATTAGATAATTTAAAATCTCCACCTCAATCTTCTCCAAAACGTCGCACAGTGGTTCAAAACCAAAAAAAAGTGGTAATAAGTCTGGAACTTCTAAACTATTGGTTGGATTGGCATAGTATATTCTAGGCGATTGTAGTCAAGGATATAGGCTTTCAAAATATTTATTTTTGAGATACCCTGTTGTAACACAGGGTGAGCTACAGGGTGCCAAAGTCGACCACCTCGAGGTGGAAAATGCTTTCAAAGCTTGTAACTTTTATAAATATGAAGTGATTTTTACGTTTTTTAAATTTTTTTAATAACCATTAAATTATTAACAAAAAACATGCTTATACTACCTAGTTATCGCTTATGGTTTAAAAAATATTTGATTTTAAAAATCAAAATTTGAACTTTTCACCAAATTCTTTCTTGGTTTTTCGCAAATAACATTTTTATTAAAATAGATAAAAAAAATCTAAAAATATGTGGCGATAGCCAGTACTTTTCAAAAAAATACGTTGAAGTATTTTTTGAACAATTTCAATCCGTTTAGAGAGCACAAAATCTTAAAGTTGACTTTTTGAATCAGGTTCTAAAAATTGCAAATTTTTGCCAAAAAATAACCTTCACTCTTTCACTTTTTTCTCACAACCTTGGTAAAACATGTATATATTTTTTTACATATTTTAAAAGAATATGCTTCAAGAATGGTTGTAAGCGAAATTTTTAATATTTTTGGACATGCACCCTACGTCCAGCATTGGACGAAATTGGGCAATTTAAAAAAAAAAAACTAAGTTTTAAAAGTTAATACAAAAATATCCGCTCGATTTCTTCAAATATTTCACCGCATTATTAAAGCTCCAAATATTTGTATTTATTTGCCGCAATAAAATTCACCGCCATTACATAAACGTGGTCAGGAGGGCTTAAATGGTGAAAAAGTCAAATTTTCATACGAACATATTAAGATTAGTTATTTTTATATTTTGTTTATTGATTCAGAACGGCATTTAAATTATCTAAAACACTTCAAAAAATCATTTTGATAACGTTAATAGTTTTTGAGATATTTATATTCAAATTTCAGAAAAAAATATAGAAAAACTATGGTTTTTCTTTTTTTTTTGGTTTTTTTTGGTAAAGTGTTTCCAAAATTTTTGAATTTTACATCTTATTATATATATTGTTAAAGAAGACATATTTATCTATTCAACGATATATAACATGTCTATCAAATATATTGCAACATGCTGAAATAATGACCCCAAACCACACTCCACAGTCAAAAATTTAGCTATTTCTCTATTTGTTCATATAAATGGTCATTTACATAGTGAATGACATATTTATACCCTATACCACTATGTGGTTTGGGTATAATGACTTTGTGCTGCTGTTTGTAACAACCAAAAATATTTGACCTAGACCCATCTTTAATTATACCGATCGAATCAGAATCACTTTCTGAGTTGATTTAACAATGTCCGTCCGTCCGTCCGTCCGTCTGTGTGTCCATGTAAAGTTTGTAATCAAACTGCCCCCATACAAATTACCCATATGAAATCGACATAAATTGCCATAAGATCCAAATTGTCATATAGATCTTACTCAAATTGGGTTTGTATGCGTTCATTACATCCATTAATGAGTATTCTAAAAATGATCCCTTTGACCCCATATAGAGCTGCTTCCCGATCTTCACTTAAATCTATTAAAAAACAAAAATATTGCACTGATTCTTCTCAAATTTTGTTTGTATATATTTTTGTAAAATGCAAGAGACTTTATCAAACATGATCAGGATCGGTCCATTTGTGGACTTAGTCCCTATATAGATATAGCATCCGATATGAACTTTTTCATATCTGCAGCCAAAAAAATTAATAAAAATCCCACTCAAATTTGGTTTTTGCTTATTTTCTATGTCCAGTTAGTTGGGCCTAAGAGATAGGGTTTCTAAACGCATGGTATAGGGTATCGTATAGTCGGTCTAGACCGACTATAATTTTCTTACTTGTTTTTTATTGTAAAGGGTAAAGGGTTGCACACGTTTTTATTACTTCAAATAATTTTATATATCTTTTCAAAGAAGGTATAATTATAAGTTAATGGTGTATGAAGTATTTACCTAATGAGTTTCAACTGATCATAAAATTGCCCGAAACTCTGATGCTGATTTTATACAAAAAAAAAACAGGTAAAAAAGCCAATGCCTAAGATATTAATAACAAATATAAATATTAAATAACAAATATAACTATATTTTTTTTAATGAGTATTTTTTTATTTGTTTTATAATAGGCATAAAATTACATAACAATTGTCTGCTTTTTTACTAGTTATTTTCTACAAAACAATCGGAAATATCAAAAGATAAAAGATGTTTTATATTCATAGCTTCGGAATCATCATTTTCTATTTCAAGACTTATTTTTGGTTACCATTTTGTTCTACTGGATCTGATGATATCAATAAATATTCCATTAAATCGGAATTTTTGGCTTCCTTGCTACATTTTCTTGTATTAAAAAGTCTAAAGTGTTTGACATCTCTGTTTCTAGCTTCTTGTGCTTCTTCAGTCAGTTCTCCCAAGGGCAGGATGCTATTTTGTATTATTTCTTTCCCATGAGCTAATACTTTGTGTACAGTTGGTGTCATTGGCCTCCAAGGATATAAGTTCATTATTAATTCCTTAGTTCCACTAGCATATATTTTCAATTTCTCCGCATTAATTTGTTGTTTACTATTAATGACAGCTAATATTACTTTAAACCGTGCGATTAAAGCCGTGTCAATGCCAGTAATCAAAGAAGTAGTTTCAGGATCTTCAAAGAAACGTCTTGCTGTATTACCATCATATCCATAGCCACAAAGAGGCTTATCGATAATTAGACCAAGTTGCATTTTAAATTCATCCTAAATTCTTTTCTTCTCCGTTTTTCGTATGGCGTGTAGATCAGTATTATTTTTAACTGGTATATTTTCTTGTCCTGGAATTTGCCGGTATTTTAGATCATACGCGAGATGCAAGCAATATTCCATAAATCGTATTCTTGCATGAAATGGTGATATTCCAAATTTTAAAGCATTTTCATTAATAGGAATTTCATCACAACTGTTATGAAATTCTGAACTTTTCTTTCTGTAACGGCATTGGCTACTTTCCCATCAATCATTGTAAAAAGTGGTTGAAATAACACTTTAATGACACTTCCAGATATTTCCACAAAAACTGGAGACAATCTCGAAATTTCCTGATTTATTGAACTCACTAAGCTAAGATGCAGTTGGTAACCCATCTACAATTTTAGCAGCTTCCTTTGGTTGCGTGCGTGTCAAGGCTGATTTAAAAGAATCCTTAATTTCATTAGGCGAATGGTTACTAATGATTTCTTCTTGTTTTTTCTTTTTTGTCCTTGATTGAACATTTTCGTAGTCCTTTTTAGGTCGACCAAATGCCTTTTTCTCAATTTGTACTGTGAGGCCCGTTTTCAACCATTCTTCATTTTTAGTCATAAACTTTGATTTTGATAAACCCGATTGGCTAAATCTTCTTTCGTAAGCTTTGTAAAAATTTTTAACATCTTCAGATCTCACATTTAAACCGTAAGTGTTGTTAATTGTATAACATAATTTCGAGACTTTTTCCGAACGTGATGAATGAATAGTAGAATCGGAAGGATTTTCCGAAATAACTTTGCAAAGTGAATAATACTTTAATGTAACCACCATGATAGATTATACGTAAGTGATCTTAATAAACAAGAAACTCATGGTTATATACTGAAAATACAATACTTACATTTTGTTTTAGTGAATCTAAAGATTTGGCTTTTACCTGTTTTTTTTTTGCATAAAAAGGTATTGTGAATTACAGATATTTTGCAATAGGTATCAGAGTTTCGGGTAATTTTATGATCAGTTGAAACTCATTAGGTAAATATTTCATACACCATTAACTTATAATTATACCTTCTTTTCAAAGATATATAAAATTATTTGAAGTAATAAAAATATATGCAACCCTTTACCAAAAAACAATAAAAAAAATATGTCATTCACTATGTAAATGACTATTTATATGAACAAATAGAGAAATAGCTAAATTTTTGCCTGTGGAGTGTGGTTTGGGGTCATTATTTCAGCATGATATTGCAACATGACAGACATGTTATACATCGTTGGATAGATAAATATGTCTTCTTTAACAATATATATAACAATAAGTAAAATTCAACACTTTACCAAAAAAACCAAAAAAAAACGAAAACCACAGTTTTTCTATATTTTTTTCTGAAATTTGAATATAAATATCTCAAAAACTATTAACGTTATCAAAATGATTTTTTGAAGTGTTTTAGATAATTTAAATGCCGTTCTGAATCAATAAACAAAATATAAAAATAACTAATCTTAATATGTTTTTTATGTTAACAAAAAAAATTCGTATGAAAATTTGACTTTTTTCACCATTTAAGCCCTCCTGACCACGTTTATGTAATGGCGGTGAATTTTATTGCGGCAAATAAATAAAAATATTTGGAGCTTTAATAATGCGGTGAAATATTTGAAGAAATCGAGCGGATATTTTTGTATTAACTTTTAAAACTTAGTTTTTTTTTTTAAATTGCCCAATTTCGTCCAATGCTGGACGTAGGGTGCATGTCCAAAAATATTAAAAATTTCGCTTACAACCATTCTTGAAGCATATTCTTTTAAAATATGTAAAAAAATATATACATGTTTTACCAAGGTTGTGAGAAAAAAGTGAAAGAGTGAAGGTTATTTTTTGGCAAAAATTTGCAATTTTTAGAACCTGATTCAAAAAGTCAACTTTAAGATTTTGTGCTCCCTAAACGGATTGAAATTGTTCAAAAAATACTTCAACGTATTTTTTTGAAAAGTACTGGCTATCGCCACATATTTTTAGATTTTTTTTATCTATTTTAATAAAAATGTTATTTGCGAAAAACCAAGAAAGAATTTGGTGAAAAGTTCAAATTTTGATTTTTAAAATCAAATATTTTTTAAACCATAAGCGATAACTAGGTAGTATAAGCATGTTTTTTGTTAATAATTTAATGGTTATTAAAAAAATTTAAAAAACGTAAAAATCACTTCATATTTATAAAAGTTACAAGCTTTGAAAGCATTTTCCACCTCGAGGTGGTCGACTTTGGCACCCTGTAGCTCACCCTGTGTTACAACAGGGTATCTCAAAAATAAATATTTTGAAAGCCTATATCCTTGACTACAATCGCCTAGAATATACTATTCCAATCCAACCAATAGTTTAGAAGTTCCAGACTTATTACCACTTTTTTTTGGTTTTGAACCACTGTGCGTCGTAATCGTCACGAAATACAAATAAAGATAAATCTGATAATCTTCCTGCTGTTACTCCAAGTTCATCAACACTAACATCTGATGCCTCAATAATTAATTGTAATGCTGATTTGCCGTTAGGCTTTGCTGAAGTGCCATTAAATCAACCTGTACCTTCTATAAATACTTGTCCTGTTATAAATGCTGGTCAAACCGTTTCGCTGAGAGCTACTCCTAAAAAAAACAGTTTTTATCTCGCGTTTAGCTATTGAAACCACTGCTGAAAATGTTGATGCCTTTGTTAGATCTAAATTGGGCCCAAACGCTGAAATTTCGACATATGAGTTCGTTTTTTCTCAACCTAGATCTATCACATCCTTTGAAATTACCGTTTCGTATGATCTTTTTGACCGTATTATTGATCCTAACTTTTGGCCTGAAAATACATTGGTTCGAGAATATATATTTAGACAAAATTCTAACAATATTGGCCGCCTTCTCAAACTGATTCAACTGTTCCAAGTTTACCAAAGCGTTCGGGGTCTGAGAACTAAACTGTCAACTTTATATATTGAAAGTTTCAACATAAGTCATCATATTATCGTATTTACTGAAACTTGGCTTAATCATACCTTTTTAAATACTGAAATATTTTGCAATAAATATAATATTTTTAGACGTGACCATTGCAATATTATGAATGGCGTTGGTGTTCTTATTGCTGTCTCAAGTATCTTATCATCTGAGGTTATATTAATTGATTCCTCTTTAAACATCGAATTCGTTGCAGTTTTAATTAAATACAATAATAAAAAAATATTTGTTACTTATACATTCCTCAATCGTCTCCATAGTCTTTATATGTTAAACATGGAGAAGCCATTAAATTTGTTCTACGTACTGCCAATCCGGATGACTCCGTTATTGTTCTTAGAGATTTCAATTTGCCTTCAATTTCGTGAAAGTTCTTACCTGAAGAAAAATACTTTGTTCCGACTAAATCAAATGATAAATGTGATGAGCTTTTTAATACTGTTTTGATTTACATCTTTTTAATTTTTTTTTTTTTTTTTTTTTATTTATTAGTATTAAAAATACTTTAAATATTCAAAAACATTACATAAATTCATATTACATTAGTTAGTTATAAGTTCTATATAAATAAATTGTATCTTACTACATTTGTACATTTTTTTCTAAATACATTGTAATTTCTTTCAAGTTTCATATTGTTTGGTAAATCATTGAATAGTTTGAAGCCTTTATAAAAAAAGGGATCTTTGCATATGTGTTGTCATTACCCTTTGGATTCGAAAATCTTCAGTATTTCTTAGTGCATACGGTTGCATATTTAATTTGATCGCATAGATATTCTGGGGCATCACCTTGTTTCATTTTTTTAATAAAAATTAAAGTGTTGAATTTCAGTCTTTGATTTATATTTAACCATTTTAGTTCTCTAAGCATTTCGTTGATGTGTTTATATCGATTGCATTTTAGTATAACCCTCATTGCTTTGTTTTGTAGTTTTTGCATTCTTTCTGCCTGACTATCATTACAGCAAGTATATATTATTGTCGATCCGTATTCAAAATGTGGTTTAATTATTGTATTATAAATATTTATTGCAGTTGTTTTTGATATTTTATTTCGTATTCTTTTAAAAAATCCGATTTTTTCCCAATTTTTTTACAAGTATAGTCTATGTGTTCTTTAAATTTTAAGTCTTTATCTATTATAAATCTGAGATATTTTATGTGTTAAACCTTTTCTATTATTTTACCGTTAATTTTAAATATTGCTGCAGTGTTCATATTTATTTCAATTATCTTTGTTTTATTTTCGTTTAGTTTTAGTTTATTCATTTTTAACCAGGTATTAATTTTATTGATGTCATGGTACATATTTGCTCTGCAACTTTCATCATCATCTCCTTCCGTGTATATTAATGTATCAGCTGCGTATAGGACCATTTCACTTCTATCTAATACCTTTGGCATATCATTAGTATATATAATAAATAAGAGAGCTCCCAAAATTGAGCCTTGTGGTACACCGAAATCATTTTCAATTTCAGTTGACAAAACATTATTAACTTTAGTTATTTGCTTCCTATTTTTCAAATACGACTCGAACCAATTTAATTCCGTACCTTGTATTCCATACATATAGAGTTTTTTTTCACTATAATTTGCTTGTCGATTGTTTCAAAGGCTCGTTTAAAATCTAAAAAAATTGCCATCACTTTTTTTTGTTTTTTCTATATTTTTCCATTTACTTATTACATAATTTACAGTCGTTTCACATGAGTATTTTTTACGAATCCTGATTGGTACTTTGACAATATAGAGTTTTCTTCAATATATTTTTCTAATTGTTCTTTGACAACTTTTTCCAAAATTTTTTCACAGGTTTTTAATGTGTTTATTGGCCGGTATTCTTCGCATTTATTTGTTTTTGTCACTTTTTCATTTGGTGTTATCATAGTTACTTTCCAATTTTCAGGGAATTCACCTGTCTCTAGCGATTTATTTATAATTTTTAATATTGATTCTCCTGTTACGTTCCAGTTATCAAGAATGATTTTATTAGATATTTTATCACAGTCAGTTTTATTTTTCATATGTATAATTATATTCTTAAGTTCTAAAATGTTTATTGCACAGAATTTGAATTGTTGGTTTATCACAGTTATTTGGTTTTCATATTGCTCATATTCTATGGAATCTCTTATTAATTTAATACTATCTACAAAATAATTATTGAATTGACTAGCAATTTCTATATTATCCTTATATTCTACTTGGTTAAATATCACAGTTTTTATCACATTATGGTTTTTTTAATTACTAGATCTTTGATCTCTCTCCACATTTGTTTTTGATCACCCGCATTGTTAATTTTATTACAGTCGAATCCGCTTAATTGAAAATGGCAAAATGCAGTGAGTTTGTTTCAATTATCCGAGTTTTTCAATAATGCGAAGTCCGGATAATTGATATATGTCTCATTTAACCGAAGTTCGGTTAATTGAAAAGTGTTTCAATTAAGCGATATGAAATCCAAATTGCTTTACTTTATGTTTAAATCTCTTTACATTGAAAATCAAATTCAGTTTATTGATTTAAAAATTATAAAACGTAAAAAAAATTTTATTCAATTCATCACAAAAAAATTTTATATGTATTTCTAAACTATAAATACATTAATTAAAATTATAGGTTTAGTCTTTTCGTTTCATTGATATGTTTTTTAATGTGTTTTACACATTATTTTAAAAGCTTAAACATATAAAAACAAAAAAGGATTTGTTTCAATTCATAACAAAAAATGATAAATACATTTGTTAACTATAAATACATTCTTTTAAATTAAATGTTTAATCTAAAATAATCTTTAATTTTCATTTGGTTTAAATTTTTTAGGTTTGCTTTGTACATTATTTCTTCAAGGTCTTGTAATTTTCTTAAGGTACTAGAATTTTCAATGAAATAATCTTTTAAATTATTGGTGGACTCTAGAGCTTCTTTAATTGTAGGTTTTGTAGGCTTTATAATATCTTCGTCACTGCTTTCTTTATTTCGTCCACATTTTGGAAGCTTGACACTTGTTCAATAATGTCCTCGTCAGTAAATTCTCCGAAGCAATCCACGTTTTCATCAATGTCAATAAGTTGGTCAATTTCTTTTCCTAAAGCTTCATAAAGTGTACTATTTCATCAGCCGTATTTATTTCAATACCAGGAATAAATGCAGCTTTTTTGAAACAGTTGGAAATAGTTTCTGCCGTCACTTTATCCCATGCCAATTTCACCAACTTCAGCGCCTCCAGCAAATCAATTTTTTTTTTGCAAATTGTTCCCAAGAAAATCCACATTCTAAATGCATAAGTTGTTTTGCCACAATGCTATTCCGGTATTGACATTTAAAAGATCGAATGATCCCCAGATCTAATGGCTGATTTAATGATGTCGTATTTGCTGGCAAAAATACAATCTTTCTCCAAAATAGTACCATCAACTCCAAAATAGTACCATCAACTACTTTATGACAGGCTGCATTGTCCACAAAAAGGAGCACTTTCTTCCCAGTAGCTTTAAACTTGGAGTCCAACTCCTCCATTATTTTGGTCCATATATCGGAAGTCATCCATGCTTTGGCGTTGGCAAAATATTTCACATGAATTGGGATCGATTTTTTAAAACAGCGTGGAGTTTTAGATTTCCCTATTGAGTAAATGAGCTTGTCAGTACCAGTGGAGTTTGTAACAAACAGTAGCGTAACTCGATCTTTGGCGAGTTTTTTTCCAGAAATTTTTTCTGATTTATTAGCCAATGTTCCGGAAGGCTAACGTTGTATATTGCATCTTCTGGGTATTCTTCAAGGTAGGCAGGTAAGATATTTTGCAGCCAATCATTTGCTGACTCCGTATTGGGAGAACTTTTTTCACCGTGCACATTTTTAAATTGGATATTCTCCCTCCTCTTCCACCTTTCCAGCCACCCATTTTTTGGTACAAAGTCAGCATTGAGCTTTTCGGCAAAAAAAAAAAAACAGCCTTTTCCAGCAATAGAGGTCCAGTCAATGTGGCTTGTTTTGATCGCATTTGATTAAACCACACAAGAAGAGCATTTTCAACTTCTTTGTTACAACCCTTTCACATTCGTTTTTTTTTTAAATATTTTTATTTTGATGAGCAATACCGGTAATGCTCTCCTTATCTTTTAAGATTCGAGAGAGTGTTGCTGGACTACATTGGTATTGATCATAAATTCCCTTTTTGGTCATTCCAGACTTTAATTTCTCTAAGATTTCTATATTTTTCTTGAAAGTAAGGCAAACGTACTTGTTTGCTGATCCCAAAAAAAACTTTATTCAATGTAAAAAAATTCACAGAAATTCACTTAATTTGATGTTCACCTTTTTGGTCGACATTTTTTCAAACACAAAAAGAATTGTAATTAGTTTCTTATGCACACACAAAATATCAGTGAATTTTTTCTAAACAAACAACAGCTGTTTTTTTTTCTTTCTTGACACGCAGAATACGTGGCCGACACTAAATTAATATTTGTAGACGTTGAATTTCAACTCGTTAAAGTGTGAAATAAGTCAAACGTAAAACTAACGTTGCCAAAACGCAACGCATAGTTTTTTCATAATCATTATATTTTGTCAATTAAGCGGAGTTGATTTCAAAGAAATATGACTTTTTGGAAGTAGTTTTGTTTTCAATTAACCGATTTTTCATTTAAGCGGAGTTTCAATTAAGCGGTGTAAAATGTGTGAAAAATTTAAAGAATTATTAGGTTCAAACATTTTCTTTCAATTAACCGGAGTTTTCAATTAAAAGGTTTGCAATTAAGCGGATTCGACTGTATTAATGTATTTATTTTTTTCGTTTTCGATTTTCACTTTATATAAATTTCATATTGTTTTGTAATTGGTCCATGCCTGATTTGTATTTTCCAATTTTGCTGTTTGGTATTTAATTATTTTGTCCTTTTTCATTAAACGTAATTCACTATTAAACCACCGATTTATATTGCTTTTTTCCCGTATAATTCTCTTATTAGTAAATTTTTGTATAGTTTCTTTAAAGCAATTATCAAATAAAGTTACATTTTTATTAATGTTTTCATTTTCATTGTATCCCATATTTTTACTTAACTCTGTGTTAAATGTCTCTTTGTTGTACTTAAAAATTTCTAATTCTTGGTTGTCTATGTTGGTATAATTATTTTTTTCAGTTTTAATTAAAATATTTATCATTTCATGATCCGCTATTTTATTTGTATTGCTGTTGTTTACTGATATATTACAATTATTTGTTATAACAAAGTCAATTATTGTTCTAGAATTTTTTGCTATTCTAGTATATTCACTAACTAATTGCCTAAGACCATTATCATTTAGTATATATTCAAGTTGTTTTTTATGTGTCGAATTTTTAGACCAATCAATATTAAAATCTCCTGTTATTAAAATATCACAGTTATAATCACTTATTTCATCTAAAACTTCTTCAAAACTTTTACAAAACTCCGACTCTCCATAACTAGGCGATCTGTATATTGCAGCAATTATTTGATTGTCTTCACATGTGGCTTTACATACTAACATCCAGTATTTAGCACCTTCTATCTTTTCAATAATTTTAGTTAGTTTCCATATCTTTTTAAAATAAATAATGACTCCACCAGTTCTTGTAGAAGTAGAAAACGATATAATATGATCATATCCTTGTAATATAATTTCATTTTCTTCTATGTCTTTCGTAATGTGGGTCTCCGAAAGTATAAATAAGTCCGGGTTTTCTTTCGATGCAATGACTTCCACTTGATTATAATTATTTCCCAATCCTTGTACATTTGTGTATAGAGCACGTATATTCTTTGATTGTTAAACTGCTAAGCCAATTTTTCTCATTTTTAAATTCAATTTATTCTGATAAACGGGGCATTCTCTATTGTTTGTAAAATGGTTTTCATCTAAATCCATTAAATGGAATTCTTAATGATCATTCAAAATTATTGGATTTAATTTTTGTTAATGAAGTTTCTGAATGTTATACGAAGCGCTTAAACTCTATTTCTATTCCTGAAGATGGACATCACGATACTATTGAAGTAAATATATCCATTCCATCTGGACTTACAATACACTACACTACGTTTAATGAACTTATAAATAATACAAACTGGCATGATGTATTATCGTTATCTACTGGTACAACTCGTGCTATTGATCAAATGACTGAAGCTTCCTATCACAAGATGTATTCTTTTATTGAGTCATGTGTTCCTAAAAAAAATTTTAAAAACCTTTCTGGACCTCCTTGGAATACTAGGAAACTGGCTAGTGTCAAGAATAAAAAAAATTAGTATTACAAAAAATATAAGATCTCGGATCTCTTGTTGATCATGGAAAATACACCATTTGTCGTGCCGAATATAATACTCTGAATAAATTCATGTTATTTAAACTATTTGAACAAAGGAAAAATAATTTTAAACGAAATCCAAAGTCATTCTACAAATTTTTTAACTCTAAGAGAAAAACTGAAGGCTATCCTGCTGTTATGAAATTCCTACATAATGAATCCTGTGATGATTCTATTGTATGCAATTTGTTTGCTGACTTCTCTACTACTTACTCCGATGAAACTTTTGATGATTCTAATATCTGCTCATATACACTGACTGCTACTCAAATTATATCCATTCCTTCTCTTGCTATGACTGTGGTTTCTAATGAATTGAAAAAACTTAAATTTTCTTGCAACAGTGGTCCAGATAAAATTCCATCCTGTATTTTAATAAAATGTGCTGATGTTTTAGCTGTACCATTAACACTCATGTTTAGTACCTCAATTAAATACCGTTATTTTCCCAATATTTGGAAGTAGTCATTCATTATTCCACTATTCAAATCTGGTAAAAATACTGATATTACTAATTATCGTGGAATTGCTAAATTAAGTATTATACCTAAAATTTTTGAAAATAATTATAACGGATTATCTATGCCATCAAGTAAATACTTTAATTTCTCCCTTCCAACATGGTTTCCAAAAAAATGTTCAACCTCTCCAAATCTATTACAATTTACTACAATTGTCAATCGTGGTTTTCTTGAACGCAAACAAACAAATGCAATTTATATTGACTTCAGCAAGGCTTTTGATAAAGTCAATCATAAACTTCTTAAGAAAGAACATTTGATTAGATTTTCAAATCTTAGCACAAAGTGGATATATTCTTATTTATCCAATAGAACACAAAAAGCATGTTTTAAAAATGTTACTTCAAAGCTGATAGATGTAACGTTGCGAGTACCACAAGGCAGCCATCTTGGACAGCTTTTTTTCTTTGTTTATAAATGATCTTCCGAATGTTATTCGTTTTTCAAACATCTTGATGTATGCGGATGATGTCAAAATTTTCTTCTGTTATAATCAACACTCTAATCATGTTTTTCTCCAAAATGATTTGAATTCATTTTATTCTTGGTGTAATTTAAATTTAATGTAGCTGAACCTTAAAAAGTGTAAATATATGCCTACAAAGCCAGATGTGTACTTGGCTAAATAGTTCAATGATCCCTATGAACTTTATATACGTCACTTATGAGACCTATCCTGGAATATGCTTCTATAATTTGGGAGCCAATCTACCAAATTCATACCGACAGTCTAGGATATGTGCAGAAACAATTCCTTTTGTTTTGTCTTCGGAGTTTAAACTTCTATCCAAGCAATCTTCCATCCTATCTCAGCAGATCAGCCCTTATTAAGCTACCAACTTAAAAAAGCCGGAGAACTATGCTAAATGTTTCATTTCGTCTTAATATAACTAATGGTGATGTTTGTTCTGGTTTCCTGATTAACAATATATCATTCAACATTCCTCAATGACCAACACGTTACTTTTCACCTTTATCTGTACATGTCTATAGAGCTAATTATGCAAATACAGACCCTCTCAGGAGAAAGTGTATTCAATTTAATGAAGTTTATAGATTTATTGATTTCTCATGAAATACTAATCTAATTAAAAGTAAAATAATATGCTTTCTAAATTCATGAATAGCTATGTACTAATATTAATTTTAAAATGTTTTTCTTTGTAAATAGTCTATAAGGATTACCAAGATACAAACAAATAAATAAACAGCCCTATAAGTATACAATGGTGTGTTAAATTTGTGCTTTAGGTATTTTATAGCTTATAATAGTCATTATTTTTTCTATTACCAGTAATGATATCTGGATGTAATTTATTTGTAACCTGGGTTTTTTTTTATTACCATAGCTTTTTATACCGTTTTATTTTACCTTACGATGTACTAATGCAAGTAGTAAAGAAAACACAAACAGGTAATTTATTTGCCATTTTCTTACCTTTTTACTTTACCTAGAAATATAGTATGATGGCTTATCAAAAGGCTTATGGGAAAGTGACATGTGAATACAAACTCAATATATAATATATTTCAGCAATAACAGTCGCAAATAAAAATATTCAGAAAAATATGGAGAGCTTCAGTTATAAATAACTAGCCGAACAGTATCTTAGGAACAAAAACCAGGAAGATGTTCTTAGTTACGTTAAAATAATATAAAATTTTAATTTGTGTAGCACTGAAATACAAGAGTAGTTATCTGATTTCGTCAAGCACTGAAAAACGTTACAAAGAAGTTAGCTACAATAAACAAAACTTTTATATAAAAAGCCCAAATTGGTCAGAAGGCCAACTTACTGTCACTTCAGAAACAACAACGCAAGATAAGGCAGGAAGACACGCAAATCATTGGACAACTGCAGCGATAGATCTAAGAGGCGGAAACTTAAAGATGTTAGCGATGAAATTGGATGTATACATATAAAAGAATCTTTCCTACATCAAATACGATCACAGAAACAGTTGACAAAAGTGGATATCATTGAAAAAGTTGTTAAAGGTAGTCCAGTGAGAACAAAACAAATTCTTAAAAGTATACCAACTCTGAGCGATGCACAACAGTTTACAAATGAGGAGGCATTAGAATTATTTCTGGATTTGAAATTAACAAAACAGCAATATATTCAGCTCAGATTGCGTACGATTGAAAAAGGCTCAAATATATTCCAGCATATCATCACATAACCGCTGCTAAAATGGACTGTTTGCCATCAAAGCACACTATCACAATTACACCAATTTCGGCAGAGTTACAACTGCAATCTCTACTTGATCACACAGCCGAACGCTTGCCACAATCAATAAAAGGAAATGAGTTAAAGAAATATGGAAACACAAAGTTAATTCTTTGTTGTAAATGAGGATGTGATGGTTCTTCGGGACAAAAACAATACAAACAAGTAGTATGTGAAAATATTTCGGACTCAGATATGTTCATGGTATTTGTATTGTATAAAGAAGTGTCGAATGTACTGCAACCGAATGATCTATTGTACTGCCCTCTGCTAATAGTTTGTTCCTATAAAATCTCACCCAACCCTGAAGCCCTCAGAAATTCGAGGATGTTGGTTGGTTCTAGTGATTTTATTTCGCTCCCTGGTATTTGGAAAGAACCCAGGTGCGCTTTTCTCTTATGCATTAAAGCTCCATAATCCCCCAGTATGTGCTCCGGTGATTCTGCCTTATCGAAGAATCTGCACATGGGGTTCGCTTCAATTCCTAACTTACTCAGATGCTCCCTAAGCCTACAGTCACCAGTTCAAATCCCTGTTAGTATTCTCAGTCCGTTCTTTGATAACCCGATACAAGACTCAAAACTCTTACTGTTGTAGTTACCTAACAAGAGTTTGGATTGCTTTAAGCGTAAGTGCCTCGAGAAAAGCTTCTGTCTGATATGATTCTCATATTTTCTGAGTACGCCTTCCCATACTCCTTTTCCTATTCCACAAAACGGTTCCAGCCCCATTAGCTTCGTTGAAGCTCCCCTTTTGGCAAGCTCATTTGCTTGTTCATTTCCTTGAATCCCAATATGCCCTGAGACCCAACAAAGGCTGACTATTGTGTCTGCTTAGCTCATTCAGTCTCTGCAGACAGTCCCATACTAACTTAGAGTAAACTATAGCAGCTTGACTATCTGATGACATGGTTATGTCCCGTATTTTGTACTTTCTATTTAAGTTAATCTGTGCACATCTATCGATGGCATAAATTTCTGCCTGGAAAATACTTGTGTGTATTCCCATTTATTCAAAGTATTTGGTTCTAGGTGCAAAGACTCCCGCCCCTGTTCCATTTCCGGTTTTTGACCCATCTGTGTACCATTTCTCCATTCCTTATTACTAAGTTTTGTAATAAAGTTTTTCTTGAAATCGTATTTCTTCTCAGTCCTGTCCATTGGACAATCTAGGAGGAAGTAATCATTAACTTGACTTATTCGGCTCCTGATTGCCGTTGCCAGGGCTTTCTTTTGCACCACTATGTGTAGTTGACTTTAACTCTGTCCTTTTGGCCCACGCAATAGCTCCATAGGTCACGATTGGGCAGAACATCATGGAGTACATCCAGTATAAGATGCTGGGTTTACATCCCCAGGTTCTACCCGCTACCCTTCTACATATCATTGTAGCATGCTTAGCTTTCTCTGTAATATGGTTGACGTGTGCCTTCCATGTCAACTTGCTGTCTAGTACTATGCCGAGATATTTCACCTCTGTCTTTGGTTCGATGGCTTCTCCCAGAATTTAAATTGCCCTCCATCTCGGAAGTTTCCTTCTCCTGGTAAATGGTACAATAGTGGTCTTTGTCGGATTGATATTCAGTCCTGTTGCCCTACACCATTGATTGATAATTCTCAGCCCTCTTTGCATTACGTCACAAGGACTTTCCTCGAAATTGCGTCTTGCTATTATGACTATATCATCCACGTAGCCTTGACATTCTATACCTGCTTCCGACAGTTCCGTTAATAGTTCATCAACAACCAGACTCCACATTAGGGGGCGAAAGAACCACTCCCTGTGGACAATCTCTGGTTGTATTGACGGCTATGGTTTCCCCTTCTGCTGATGTTTCTGCTGATCTTGTGTTGAGAACTTCTACCATCCATCTTGATGTCACTGAATCTACTCCTCTTCGGTTTAATGCCCTTTCTATTACATCATGTGAAGTGTTACCAAAGGCTCCTTCTATATCTAGGAAGGCACAAACGGCCATTTCCTTCTCATCTAGTGATTTTTGCATAGTTCCCACTAGGTTGGTAAGAGCGGTCTATATTGATCTGCCCGCTCTATACGCATGCTGGTTTGAATGCAAAGGCATCTGCTGTAATATCTCAATCTTAGATAGTTGTCCACGGCTTTTTCAATTGTCTTCAACATGAAAGATGTTATGCTTATTGGTCTGAATGATTTTGGATGTACAGTGTCTTCCCCACTTTGGGTATGAATACCACTTTTACCCTCTTCCATGCCTCTGGTATGTACCCCAAGACGAAGCTGCAACGCCCGATATTTATTATGAATGGTAATATTTCCTTCAAGCACTTTTGTAATAGGGCAGGAAAAATACCATCCGTTCCGGGGGACTTGTAGGGTTGAAAGGTGCCTAAAGCCCATTCTAGTCTTTCCCTAGAACAACTTTCCGTTGCTATTTTCCCGACTAGGGTTTCTTGGACTGTTACTCGACCGTTCGTTGTCTTCTGCCACACTTTCTGGAAAGTGTGTCTTTAATAACAACTATGCCTTGTAGATTGTGGCCTAGGATATCATTGTACTTCTCCCAATTTGTTTTCCTGGGATTTCTATAGGAATTTGCCTGAATACTTAGGCCCTCTAGTGAAAATTGAATTATCTTATGGTCTGGTAATGATTCCTCATCGGATACGCTCCAATTTCTCATAATTCTAGCTAAGCTTGGACTGGCTACCGTAATGTCTAAGATCTCTCTTACCCTTGTAACGAATGTAGGTCTCTTTTCCTCATTTAGTACTTCTAGGTTAGATGTTATTAAAAATTCTAATAGGTACTCACCCCTATAGTTTGTGTCTGTGCTGTCCTATGTTGTATTATGTGCATTGGCATCGCATCCCAGTATGAGCTGTAGGTTTAGCCTTCTGCAGAAGCCCACTAGTTGCCGTACCTCTGCCGGTGGTGTTGAAGCTTCATCGCCCAGAAAGTATGCTGATGTCACCACTATGACCCTCTTCCTGCCCTCGATGTTGAGAGAGCTTGGATGGGAACCAAGTCCGCGTGATGAATTCTGTAAGACAAGTGTAGTTAATATCTTAACTAATTAATATGCATGCTCTGGGCGACGTATATCTACTGTCCCATATTACCTTGCCGCTACCGCAGCTTAGTCCTCTGATTGCACTCTTGTAGTGCCAGGGTTCATGGTATCATTTGTACCATTGCGATTTATAAAAAGATTTTGGAAGATTCAGAGCCTTCGACTAGTACAACGCAAGCAAAAGGTATTTGGAAAAATGAGACACCATCTTCTACGAAATACTTCAGGCCAATCAAATTTGAATTCGAAATGCCATTAACAAAGAAGTTACTGATATCAAGGCCCAAATTGCAACACTACAGCCATTAAATTTACAGTTAGAAGGGCAGCAAATTGAAGTAAGCTACCAATTAATGCTGACAATGATAGGTGGAAAAGTAGGCTTTGGCTAATATGAATGCTGCATCCAGCTGCATCATATGCCAAGCAACATCAAGCCAATTAAATCAAGTCCCGACAAAATCACTAGATAATACTGATGCATATGAATTTGGATTATCACCACTACATACAAGAATATGACATGGAACACATACTAAAAATAAGTTATGATTTGGATTTCGGTTCTTCAGGATCAATAAGAAACAACGAAACCGACAAGGAGTTAAGAAGTTAAAGAGAGAAACATGTTAAGACGAATATTGCAAATTTTGATTGATCGTAGAACAGCCAAAATAAGGGTCAGGCAATACAAATGATGGCAATATCGGAAGAAGATTCTTTTCAAATCTAGAGACAGCATCTGAAATAACAGGAGTGGATTTAAACCTTATATTCAGATTTAAAATAATCCTAGAAGTACTTGCGTGCAATGAAGAAATTGACTCCAAAAAATTTGTAGATTATGCTAAGAAAACTGCAAAAATATATTAGTTAAGGTATGTCACACTTTCATTGTGAAAGACATGCCACCCAATATGGCAAACAAGTCAGTCCGCCATTCACGCCACCCAATATTGCGAACAAGTCAGTCCGCCATTCATGTCGCCCATTATGGCGAACAAGTCAGTCCGCCATTCATGCCAATATGGTGAACAAATCAACTCGCCATTCATTTTCATACTTACAGAAAACATGCCGCCCAATATGACGAACATTATGTCGTTATTCATTCTTGTTAAATTAATATTTTTGCCACCCAACTTGACAAACAGCTTAGTTTGTCATTTATTTTTTATAAATGTTTGCCCTCATCAAATTACTCACAACGGGCACGAGTATGTCGCAATCTCGAATTGCAGTGTCTTACATTTGTCATTATGTCGAAATCTCATATTACGTTCTCAGACATTTTTTTATTTTTATTTTTCTGTCACATTTCCCCACTGTGTGCATTCACACTCTTAATTGTGTTGGGTGTCAGTTTCGACACACAAAACATTTCCTGAAGACGTTGCACTTCATTTAATTATTTCATAGTATTTACGATTGTGAAACAAACGCACTCGACTGTTTTTATGCCAACCATAGGTTTTGTTTGTTTCAGCATTTTTCGGTGGTGTTTATCTGTTGCTGAGGAACAGCATTTTTTAACTATATTTAGTTCAGTTTTAGAAAAGAAAAAGTCAGTCAGAGAATTTTACTCAAAAGCCTACATAGTAGTGCATTAATGAATATCAAATAATTAATTTATAATTAACGAATAAAGATTACACAAAATATCTAAATACTTATTAAAAAAATATCGAACAAATATAAGGAAAAATAAATAAAATAGAATAATTAATCTATGAATAAAAGTTTACACAAAATATCTTAATATTTCTTATAAGAAATGTCAAATAAAAATAAAGAAAAAACAATAAAACTAATTTATACGATAAAAATAAATGTTCAATTAATTACCGTACTATCATAAAAAATAATTTATACAACTAAGTACCCATGGAGAAATATGTCTGCAACAGTTCACAAAATTCTTTATCATGCTGATGTCATTAAATATCATTTGGTGCCACTTGGAGATCTATCAGAGGAGGATCAGGAAAAAAGAATAAGGATTACAGATTTTATAGGGAGCACAGTACTAAAAAAATTTCACGAAATTCCACATATGAAGATTTTCTTAATATGTTAAACATAAATTAAAAAATAAACCGAATATTAAACATAATGCCAAAGTTGCTAAAAGTACTGAAGCGTGTGATAACTCATGTTTTAATATAAATTGTGAACAAGGTGTATGGATAGTTGATTCTGGTGCTACTTGTCATATTTGCAGTAAAAAAGAAGAATTTACAAATATTAATTTATTCTGGCGTGAAAAAGTAACGGTTGCTAATCGTGATGTCGTTTTTTCTGCTGGTAAAGGTTCTTGTCAAATTAAATTATTAAATCAAAAAGGAACCGAAGTAGTTCTTACCATTGATGATGTATTATACATTCCATCGTTTAAGGGAAATTTGCTGTCAGTAAAGAAATTATCTATAAATGGATACAAAGTTATATTTTTTGGTTCAAGTTGCAAAATTATTGATATGAATAATGCTGAAATTGGTATTGCAGATTGTGTAAATAATTTGTACCATTTGAAAACCAAACAGTGTGAAGAAGCTCTAGTTACAACTTGTAATCTTAATCATTGTCAACATTTTTATCATAAATTATTTGGACATAGAGATATAAATGTAGTAAGAGATATGCAAAATGGTAAGCTTGTAAACGATTTTAATATTATCGATTGTGGTATCCGAAAACCCTGTGATGTATGTATTAAATGTAAATTAACTCGAAAACAATTTCCAAAAAAATCAGAGTCTAAAACTGGGGAAGTTCTTGAATTAATTCATACCGACATGTGTGGTCCTATACAGACGACAACTCCTGGCAGAAAGAGATATTTTCTTACATTTATAGACGATTTCAGCCGTTATACTATTATTTTTCTGCTGAATGAAAAGTCTGAAGTTTTCAATATGATAAAAATTTATATTGAAATGGTTAAGAACAAATTTGGTAAAGTTCCAAAATGCATTAGATCCTATAACGGAGCTGAATATAAATCAAAAAGGATGATTGAAATGCTTCAATCTTATGGTATCAAATCTCAATTTACAATTCCATATTGCCCACAGCAAAATGGGGTGGCTGAAAGGAAAAATCGTTATCTTGTTGAAATGGCTCGTTGTCTTCTTGAAGAAGCTGGTTTATCTAAAATTTATTGGGGAGAAGCCATTATGTGGTCTAATTATTTACAAAATAGATTAGTTACCTCTTCCTTTCCATGTACTCCTTATGAAAGGTGGGAAGACCGCAAGTCTGATATAGGAAATTTTTATATATTTGGTTCTAAAGCATATGTGTTATCACCTCAAATTAATAGAAAGAAACTAGATAACAAATCAACGCTATTAACTTTTATGGGTTAAGATGAACAGCCTAAAGGGTTGCGTTTTGTTGATACAAGCACTAATAAAGTTACTATAAGCAGAGATTTTAAATTTATATCTTTGAATACTGTCATTAAGTTGAAGGATGTAAATAATTCACTTCAGAATAACAAACCTTTGGAAATTAATGTTTTTACAAAACGTTCATGTGATGTTAATGATACCCTCACTGATGAATCCGATTCTTATTGCAGTATTAGCTCTGACCTTGAATATTTTATAAATGATAATCCAGTTGCAGGAGACTCTCAAGATACTGAACTAATGTTACGAAGATCATCAAGAATTAATAAAGGAGTTCCTCCTGCAAAGTATTCCGCGAGTCTAGTAGAATCTGATATCTTTGAACCTAAAACATACAAACAGGCAGTCAACTGTAAAGAAAAGCTCGAATGGGAGTCAGCAATGACTGAAGAAATGGACTCTCTTAAAAAGAATAAAACTTGGGATTTGGTTTTTGCTCCAAAAGATGCAAATATAGTTGGTTGCAAATGGACTTACAAAATAAAACGAGGAGTTGACGGTACAATTCAACGGTTTAAGGCTCGTTTAGTTGCGCAAGGTTTTAATCAGAAATACGGTTGTGATTATGACGAAGTTTTTGCACCTGTTGTACGTCAAGCTACTTTTCGTATTCTTTTGTCCGTTGCTGGTATAAAAAAGATGTATGTGGAACATATTGATGTAAAATGTGCTTTCTTAAATGGTAATTTAAATGAATCAATTTACATGAAACAATCACCTGGTTTTATTGAAGGCGATGGTAATTTAGTATGCAAACTTAATAAGAGTTTATATGGTCTGAAGCAAGCCGCTAATGTTTGGAATAAAGCTTTAAATGATGTATTAATTAACAGTGGATTTTTACAAAGTAAAGCAGATTTATGCTTATATAGCAAAGTCATCAATGGGGAAGATGTTTATGTGCTTATTTATGTTGATGACTTGGTAGTAGCTTCTTCAAAAAAGGATGAAATACAAAATGTTCATGAATTATTGAATACTAAATTTGAAGTCAGCAATCTTGGGCCAAAATCACATTACCTTGGCATGGAAGTTATAAAAACAAAAGAATTTCAATACAAGATTCGACAAAAACAATTTATAGAAAATATGGTAGTTAAATTTGGTCTACAAAATGCGAAGGCTTCAAAATATGCTCTTGATCCCTTTTATGGGAAAACTGATTGAGAACCATTACTACGAAATAGTGAATACCAAAGTTTAATAGGATCACTATTATATGTTGCTGTAAATACACGTCCTGATTTCATAGAATATATATCATAAAAACCATGAGTTATCATTCATAGAATATATTTCAGCTAGCGTTGCAATATTGGCTCAAAAAACAAGTAATCCAACTATCGAAGATTGGAATGAATTAAAACGTGTAGCAAAATATTTAAAAGGAACTTCGGAATTGTTTTTAAATTTAAATGGAAATTTTGAAAAGGAAAATGAACTTGTTGGTTATGCAGATGCAAACTGGGCAGAGTGCAGAATAGATAGAAAATCAAATTCTGGTTATATTTTTATGATTAATGGCGGTACAATTAGTTGGTCATGCAAAAAACAAACAAGTGTTTCCTTGTCAACAACAGAAACAGAATTTATTGCATTATCAGAAGCTGCAAAAGAAGCTGTGTGGATAAGAAGAACTTTGTTTGATTTAGGATGTAATCAAAAATTTCTGACTTTAATATATGAAGATAATCGGAGTTGCTTAAATTTGATTGAAGAAGTAGAATTAAGTAATCGTTCTAAACATATTGATACTAAATTTCATTTTGTAAAGGATTATGTAGATGAGAAAGTTATAGATTGTAAATATTGTCCTTCAGAAGAAATGATAGCAGATATGTTAACAAAACCATTATCAAGCTCTAAACTTGAAGTTTTTAGACATAAAAGCAACAATTACTGATTCGCAATTGAGGAGGAGTGTTGAGAATATTAAATATAACACACTTTGAGTAAATACACTTGCGTATTTGATAAATGTTTATAAATAGTTATTTTGTATTTTAACTTCATATTGAAAATTTAATTTTCTTTAATCAGATTTTTTTTTCCTTTTAAAACATAAAACAACATATAATAAATAAAGATTTTTAATTAAAAATATAAATCACAATTTTAATATATATTAGCTGATTATTAAAAATTATCTTAATTTAACTGAGAAAACAAGAATCTTCATTACTCAAAAACTATTCAAAATTACTACAGGTTTTTATTGTTTTATCCCCAGAGATTAATTGTTAAATGACTAGATAAACTTAGTTTCTTAGCTTTAACAGTTTCTGGAATATGAGTGGCCTAGTAGAACAATTGTGTTTATCTTTATAACTCGTTAACCTATAATTTAAATCAAGGTTTTAATAAAAAGGTATTTAACAATGACATGTTCATATATTTTTTGCGAAATGTAAAAGGTGAGTGAGTTGTTATTAGTTCCTGAGATATAAATAAAACAGTAAAATTAGATGGATTTTTTTTCTCAAATTTGATTTTATATATCTGTATTTGGTAAGCCATTTCGTTTTGTAACTAAAGTAGATTCAACAACTATTTTTTATAAATGAATAAAGTTGTTTTATTTTTGATAAGAGTATCAGTTTATCAGTTAAGTATTACATTTAGTTGCAAATTGGAGATTGAGTAATGAACTTTAGATAAATAAATTTGCTGAAGCATATCTTTAAATTTAATTAGTATAAAATGAAGTTTCAAAATGGTGTTTAGAGTTAGATATACTGTATATTGCAAAATTTTAATTTTAATTTTCTTAAAAAGTAAATCTATATAAAAAGGTGTTTTCTAAACAAAGTGTTGGAAAAACTGAGAAATCAGATCTTAATAATAAACACGTTGTTTAAATTATCAGTTTGATTTATATATTTTATTTTAGCTCTTAATCGCAACACCGACGCCACATTTACAATAAATATAAAAAAAGGTGAAGAAGAATACAAAAGTCACAGGGTGAACTAAAAAGTACGTGAACAGAAAATACACAAGGTGTGTTGTATAATGATATTTTTGATTAGAATAGGAATATTCAACACGCCCCCTTAAAAAATAACATTTATAATTATCAAACAGAACACAAAAATATACTTTCATTAACTTATTCTAATGTGGCCAGTGTGCATTCTGGGAAGTACAATGTGATCCAGCATTCGCTGCATGGATACGGGGAAAACCCAGAAAAACCCGATCAGATCACTTTCCAATATCAATATTTCACTTTGTTTAAATAAACAAATGGATCAGTCATCTTGAAGTAATCCTATCTTGTCTCGTAGTCTCGCAAATCTTGCAGCAGGCAGCGGTTTAGTAAAAATATCAGCAAGTTGATTCTCTGTAGAAATATACTCAAGACAAGTAAAATTATTATCCACTTGCTTTCTAGCAAAATGATACTTAATATCAATATGTTTAGATCTTTTATGATATGAGGGGTTGTTCGCTATGCTGATACAGCCTTGGTTATCTTCATAAATTTTAATGGGTCTCTCAAGCTTGATATTTACTCTATTTAGAAGGGATTTTAACCATAGAGCTTCTCTTACAGCTTCAAATAGGACCATATACTCAGCTTCAGTTGATGAGGCTGCTACTGAAGCCTGTCTTTTTGTGTTCCAATAAATTAGGTTTGAAACGAACATTTGAAATAAATAGCCCGTTGTACTTTTCCTATCAATCTTATTACCACCCCAGTCAGAATCTACATAGCCAACTAATATATTTTCAAATGCTGCATTCTTCTTAAAAATCAATTTCATATCAATGCTTCCCTTCAAATATCTAAGGACTCTTTTCAAACATTGCCATAATTCAGAATTACTTTTGCTACTATATCTGCTTAAGATATTTACCGCAGTAGCTAAATCTGGCCGTGTACATAGCATTACATACATTAAACAACCAATAAGATTACGACATGGTGCATTACAGTCTTCATCTGAGTCAAGCGACTCATAATCTAGTTTATTCGGTAGAGGGGTACTGACTGGATTGCAATCATCCATATTAAATTTATTTAAAACCCATTTAATATACGCGGCCTGGCTTAAGCAAATTTTATCATCATACATTTCTATTCTTATGCCAATAAAATGTCGTATTTCATTTAAGTCGGTCATCCTAAACTTTTCCATTAAATACTTTTTGAAACTATTCATTCTTTTCATGTTCCCTGTAGCTATTACCACATCATCAACATATAACAATACATATATGTTTTCATTGACATCACCCTTGTCAAGGATATATGTACAGCGATCTATCGGAGAGTTTACGAACCCAAATTCTTTCAATGCTTGCTCAAATACTTCAAACCAGCATCTAGCTGCTTGTTTGAGCCCGTAAATTGCCTTATTCAATTTACATACATTTCCACCATTGCATGATACACCTTGAGGAAGTTGCATATATATTTCCTCATTCAACGTGCCATTCAAGAAAGCTATTTTTACATCCATTTGATGGACCTTCAGATTATATTGAACTGCTAATGATAATATTAATCGAAAACTTGAAATTCTAGCAACAGGGGCAAATGTTTCATCATAATCGACTTGGTATTTTTGAGTAAACCCTCGTGCAGCTAATCTTGCTTTGTATTTTACTGGATCTCCTAGTTCATTATATTTAAGAGAAAATATCCATCTACTATCAACAACGTTCCTGTTCTCTGTCTTTTTCGAAATTGTCCATGTATTATTTATTTCATGGGCACTTAACTCTATTTATATGGCTTCCTCCCAAAGTGATTTATCATCTTAATTTCATCAAACGTATTTGGGACATCATTAAAAATAGTATGAGCAGTTAATATTAGATTATTCAAAACATTATAGTCTATCTGTGGCTTGGTCTTTAATCTCTCACTTTTTCTGCTTATTACCTCGATATTCCTGTTGCTATTGTCAATGCCATCAACTATAATTGGATTCTTATCAATTCCAATTTCACTTAACCGTTCAGTTGTTTTACATTTCCTACTCTCATTCGGGAAATTTGATTCCTACTTTCATTCAGGAGATCGGTTTTCTTTCTTTTCTTACTTTCATTCGGAAAATTTACATGATCACATTCCTTATGTCTTTCAGGAATTCTGTTTCATCGAACTCCTTACTTTCATTCGGGAATTCTGTTTGCCCTCTTTCCCTACTTTCATTCGGGAAATTTTCATTATCATTTTTCTTACTATCTTTTAGGAAGTCTGTTTCATATCTAACAGCTCTAGAATTAATCATATGGGTTTCATCGACAACAACGTCCCTTGCAACAATAAATGTTTCATTAACAGCGTCCCATAATTTCAAACCATTTGGTTCATAACCGACAAGAATACTCTTGTATGATACATCAAATTTCCCTTGTTTATTTTTATTGTGCACATATACAGTTGAACCAAACACTCTCAAATGTTTTAAATTGGGTTTTCTATTGTGCCATTTCTCGTATGGGGTCCTTGCACTATCACCAAGTGCTCTGCTTGGTATTCTATTAACTAAATATGTCGCAGTTAACACAGCTTCACCCCAAAAGCTTTTACCTAATCTTGCACCATTAACCATGGCACGAGCTTTTTCAGTAATGGTTCTTATCATCCGTTCAGAAACACCATTTAATTGAGGTGTGTATGGCACTGTCAAGTGATAGGTAAACCCTTTCCTAACACAAAACTCACGCATCTCATTGCACAAGTATTCTCGACCATTGTCAATATACAAATTAACAATCTTAAGATTAAAATGTGCTTCACTCTTCGCTACAAAATCTTTAAACATATTAAATACATCTGACTATTGTCTCATTAAATAAGTTACACAGTAATGTGTAAATTGATCTACGAAGATAACATAGTAATTTTTGTCATCCATAGTTACTGGTGTAATCGGGCCTCAAACATCTGAATGCACTACAAACAAGGGTCTTTTAATATGGCTTTTATCTTTAGACTGTTTGAATGGCAGCCTAGCTTGTTTTCCATTTAAACAAGGTTCACATATTTCGTGTGACAACTCTAAATTATCAAGAAGACTGTTGTCACTGAATAGACTGTTTCTTTTTATTTCTAACAATTTACCATTGCTTATATGACCAAACCTCTCATGCCATAATCGATAATTATTTTTATTCTTTGCATTAACAGTATATGCTTGAAATTTAACAATAGGTATATTATTCAACATACCTGAATTTTTGACAACTATCAACCCATTTTTTGATATAGAGACGCCGCACAGTGGCGCCCGTAGAGCAAACGAGGTTGCAAAAATCAAAATTTTCATGTGCGCCGACGAAGTTTTGAATAAACCCATGTTATAGGAAACTTTTCAACGATTTCAAATATGCTACTCTTAATAATATCACATTTTTAGTTTAGAAGATATAACCGTTCAAAGTTGACCGACTTTCGGTTTAAAAAAAAACACACAATTTTTAGTCAATTTGTTGCGATTTCAGGTGTAATATCACGAAAAATAGGTAACGAATCGCCTTATTTTTTGTTTGTATTGATTGATGTATTTATTAAATATATAATGATAAAAAAAATTAACTGTTTGCTTTGTGTTTCTCCTGGTAAATCACTATTTAAAAACTATCCGTTTTTTCACTATTTTTCAACTTTGACGGAAAATAAAAAAAATCTATATATTTCTATATTTGCCATATTTGCAAAACATGTTCTTTGATTATTTCTTTACATAATTCAAAAGGTTTTATCTGCCCGTACGTGCCCGTTTGGCTTCTAGAGGTAAAAAGTTTAAAAAGACATTGTTGCAGAAATTGTATGGCGTGCATCCCTTACATGTTTTGACTGACAGTAGTTTGATCTAATAGTTTAAAAATTGCATTTTAAGTCGGTTGTCTACCTGTGAGCCTCTGCCAAAGTCTACTCCCAATATTCTGTTACAGACACAGGATGCACAAAAAACTACTCATTGAAATTCGCAGGTACGCACCTCACTTAAAAATTACTTTGGAGTACAAATGGTCAAGAACAATATTGACTTATGGTCCCTCCAGGTAGGCACAAATCTTATTTAGACACGAGCATAATATCAAAATTGCATAATTCAGCCTAAATCCATATGTATGCAGGGAACAGGTAAATTTTTAGGCATGGTAGCATAAGCCTATATATTGCAAAATAAGCATAATGCCTGGAATAGTCCACGACTGAAAGTTGGCGCAACAAGTACTGAAACCATGGCGTTAAACAATTTAAAATTATTTGAACTGTTTAGAAGGTCAACCATACCAAATTTTTTCACGGAAGCTGCTTTAGAAAAACTTGATAGCTCATACGGAAATATTGAGAGAAGCGAAATTATAAAAAATAATTTTTATCTGATATATGCAAATATTAAGGCAAAATGGGTGAAATCTAATCGAACCATTCAGAACTTCAACTCCAAATACGAGGACTGGCTTAATGAAGACACCATCCTGGATATATTGGCAGTAGATAAACCCACCACATCAACCAGAGGAGCAAAAGGAAGGCCAAAAAAAAGTATTGAGGAGTGTTCAATTTTCACAAGAGGAAACTTGCCGATGCCACCAATGACTTGACCACGAAGCATTTATCGGACGCGCTGTCTATTAAATATACAAAGGATAGTGAAAGAGTTAGGTCGCAGATTACAAAATCTGTTGCTGATGCAAGCCCACTGCGACTAAAAAGGATTAAGGAAAGCATTCCCACGCCCACAAACGCACACATTAAAAAGTATGGTTCCGAAGAAGCCTTGGCCTTGTTTATGGACTTACAACTTTCCAAAGAAAAATATGAGATACTAAGGGCATCCTTGATGCGACACGGGGCTGACGTTTACTAGGATACAAGCATATTACGCAAGCCAAAATAAATTCACGACCACTGCATACGGAGTTTACGGAAGTCTCTGTGAAAGCCAATCTGCAGGATCTCATGGGCCATACAGCAAAACGGTTGTTGGAGAGTCTTCCTGAAAATGAGGTGAAAATTCTACCTGAGAAACTGACATTGATCAGCAAATGGGGCTGCGATGGATCATCCGGACAAAGCGTTTATAAGCAAAGGATATCTTCCGATGACGCTACAATATCGGACGGAAATATGTTTATGACATCTGTTGTTCCTTTGCGGCTAAAATCTGATGTTTCCCTACACTGGAAAAATCCACGTCCGTCATCAGTGCAATATTGCCGACCAATAATGTTTCAGTTTGCAAGGGAATCGGCAGAACTCATAAGGACCACGGTGAAGGACATTGAAGAACAAATAAGCAAGATTAAGCCTACAAAGCTGCAAATTGGAGAAGGAAAATATATTGAATGCAATTACGAGTTCCACCTGACCATGGTTGACGGAAAAGTCGTAAACGAACTGACAGGAACAACCTCAACATTGTCATGCCCGATTTGCAAAAAGAGTCAGAAGAACTTTGGTAATTTAAACAATTCTACAAACGAGGAGAATTACGAATATGGAATGTCACCATTGCACGCAAGGATAAGTTGTATGGAGTTCTTGCTAAAACTGGCGTATACCCTACCACAAGAGGAGGAAAACTTCGATGAAAATACATCAATAAAGGATAAGGAAAAGATCAGAAAGAAGCAAATACAGGATGCTTTTTTTAAACAAGTTGGACTAAAAGTAGACTGTCCCAAGCACGGATACGGTAACTCAAACGATGGAAACACTTCTAGGAGATTTTTTGAAAATGATGAGGCAGTAACTAGAATCACTGGAATTGACAATCAAATCGTGAAAAGATTGGGAACGATCTTGAATATTTTAGCAGAAATGTATCCACAGAAGAAGTTGACCCCGACCGTCCATAAAATATTGGCGCATGGCAAAGATATAATTGAGTACCAGTCTTTGCCAATTGGAGAGCTTTCTGAAGAAGCACAGGAGTCTCTTAACAAATTTTGGAACAAGTCTAGTTTAGGGGCGATGCCCCGATATTTTAGTTTTTTTTGGAGGGGGTAGGGGCTTTTGGGGTGATTCCAGGGAAATATTTTTTTTTTGTCGGTCGAGCCTATTTTCCGAGTTATGGACCCCCAAAGTTTTGATATTGACTACTGTATAACTTTGTTATTTAGTATCGGATTTCGACAATATATATATCGTTGGAAAGCTTATTTGAGTGCCTTCTATGTGGTATTTTAAAATTTGAAATCCATTAACCCATTATGAACCTACTGCAAATTTTGCATTTTTGTGAGAGAGTATTTTTTTTAATATGGGATTATCTCATAAATAGACGTATGTCATGTATGGTTTTATATTAACTGAATAAAAGGTGGGTCCACAAGCTTTATTTTGATGTATCTCATGGCAACTTAACCCTTTCAGAACCGGACATATTTGGTATTTTATCTACATTTTTATGCTTTTTGAAAAATATATGATATTTTATGGATTTTTAATATTTTTTTTTATTTTATTTGTGTATTTATTTTATATATTTAGTCATATTTGTAATGCTTTTTGGAAAATATATTTGTATTTCGAAGGTAGTTAAAATTTATATAATTTTTTTAAATTGTGGCAACTTTATTGATTTAAAAAATTTTCATCAAAAAAATTTGTTCTGTTGTTTTAAAAAATATAAACAATTAGTTGTCTCATTTTAAAGCGCCGCAGGCGAAAATTTTTTAGAAAAAATCGCGCGATTTGTTCTAAAAAATTTTCATAATAGGACGGATAAAGAATTTTGTTGTGTTGTTTTAAAAAATATAAACAATTATTTGTCTCATATTAAAGCGCCGCAGGCGAAAATTTTTTAGAAAAAATCGCGCGATTTGGCAATAGGACGGATAAAGAATTTTGTTGTATTGTTTTAAAGCGCTGCAGGCTAGAATTAGGAATAAATTTTTCAAAAAGCCTTAAAAATGAAGATACAATACCAAATATATCCGGTTCTGAAAGGGTTAAGTTGCCATGAGATACATCAAAATAAAGCTTGTGGACCTACCTTTTATTCAGTTAATATAAAACCATACATGACATACGTCTATTTATGAGATAATCCCATATTAAAAAAAATACTCTCACAAAAATGCAAAATTTGCAGTAGGTTCATAATGGGTTAATGGATTTCAAATTTTAAAATACCACATAGAAGGCACTCAAATAAGCTTTCCAACGATATATATATTGTCGAAATCCGATAGTAAATATCAAAGTTATACAGTAGTCAATATCAAAACTTTGGGGGTCCATAACTCGGAAAATAGGCTCGACCGACAAAAAAAAAATATTTCCCTGGAATCACATTAAAAAGTTTTATAAGTGGTAAAAATTTTGAACCGATCGGGGCATCGCCCCTAAACTAGACTTAAGCCCAAATTTTATAAAAAATATAGATTGCAGAACACATTCAAAGCATCAAGGGTAAGGCAAAATGAGGACCTCTTCAACATGTTGGCAGCATCTTCCGATCCACTTATTTCTTACCTGCGGCATGTGAAGTCACGAATAGAGTTAGAAAATAATTATAGTTTAGAAATGATTAGTCTTTTAGATATACCTCCTCTTACGAATTGTGATGAATATTTGACAGAAAATTGAAAAAATAAATTTAAAAAAGAAGTAATTTTTTTTTAATTTGTTGGGTAATAATTTAAAACATAAAACCCTAAAGAAAAAAAATAAAAACAATCTAAAAATGTAAATATAATTTTTTTTAGTTACCATAAAATTGATTTTTCTACAAATTTTAACTTTGATAACCTATAAGTAGGCCCCTACAAAGCGTAGCACCCTTTCCAAACGCTCATTTCATAGGCTGAACAATTATCTATCATATGCTGTTTAAACTGTTCAATTATGTTATTCGGTTCAAAAGATATGATTTTTGCAACGAAAAAACTCAAATGGCGACACTGTGCGCCGTTACTATCGAATTTGATTGACATTCCGGCCTCTTGCAGTCGCTTAACAGATATTAAGTTTCCGGCAGCCTCCTAACAGTAGAGAACATCCTCCAGTGTTATGTGATGTCCATTTTGCAACCTCACAATACCACGCTTAGTGGCGTAGATAAATTCTCCTTGTTTAGCCACAGCGATCTTAAGTGGATGCTTCAATTCTACACTGTCAGCATATAACGACTCATCGTTTATTAGATGGTCAGTCGCGCCAGAATCAAGGATAAATCCAAATTTATCCGTCATTGATTTGTTTGTTTCAAATGTTTTTAACATAAATGCGAATCCGTGTTGTGATGTTGCGACTTGAGCTTGCTTATTTTCCTTATTTTTTTCATTTATTATTCTTTTATAATGATAGCAATCCTTTTTTATGTGCCCCCCTCTACCACAGTGATGACATTTAAAATTAATTATAGGTTTGCCTTTGAATGATTTCTTTCGTTTGGTCACCCTATTTTTACACGAGTTACTTTTGTAGTTGTTGGAATTATTCTGTACAAATGCCTTCATAACTTTTCTACTCGTATCATTATCGTCATTTTTAATTTTAATTTCATGGTCTAGCAACCTATTCTTAACAAAAACTGATGTCAAGTTCTCCTCAGATAATGTTTCTATTGCTGTGATCACTCCATTGTAGGATGAAGGCAAGGTCAGCAGCAAATTATCCATTATCCAAACACTTTATCCATTTCATATATTTTTGCACCTGCAGCTAACAATTCACTCACTAACTCATCAAAAACGTTAAAATTGCTCAATAGTGACATCTCACTCATTAGCTTCAGTGAGAGTAGCAGTTTGCGCACCGCTAATTGTGAAGCCAAATTTTCCGCTCATATATGGCGTCCAAATTCTTAAGAATTTGACATGCCGAGATGTCGCTTGTTGCGAAACTCAAGAGTCACTCAAATATTCTATTATGCTACTTTTTGCACAACGCTCTGCTCTTTTCCAAGAATCATCCACTTTATCGGGCACCGGGTTATCAACAACCTTTATCACGTCTAATTCAGCAAAGAGAGCTCTAATCCTAAATTTCCAAGCAGAATATCTCTCACCTTAACACACACAGCTATATGAATCTTTTCTATGACCAAACTTAATTTCACAATTTTTTCTATTCCTTCCCTATATAAGACATGGACTGGGCCCATAACCTGTTGGAAAAACTGAGAAATCAGCTCTTAATAATAAACACGTTGTTTAAATTATCAGTTTGATTTATATATTTTATTTTAGCTCTTAATCGCAACACCGACGCCACATTTACAATAAATATAAAAAAAGGTGAAGAATACAAAAGTCACAGGGTGAACTAAAAAGTACGTGAACAGAAAATACACAAGGCGTGTTTTATAATAATATTTTTGATTAGAATAAGAGTATTCAACACAAAGAAATGTAGAAAATAATTAAAAATTTAAATATATATATATACTAGGGGCATTCACTATTCCTCACCATTTAGCTTGCTATTTTCAACATGAAGAAATTTTGTAATCGTGAGTCATTCTATTCAACATACGATTCAAAGTTCAATCCACCGAATGAAGTTATTTATTTTGTTTCATCATCATTGTTTGAAACCGTTTTGTGCATTTAATCTAATTATCCGTTTGGCTGTATAAAGAAAGAAAAAAGGCACTGTGTCATTAACAAACATTTAAAACATTCAAATTGATTCTTCATATATATTTATGTATACTTAAAAAAACTGAATATAAAGCTTGAATATTCTCAGCAGTTCCAACAGTTGGCTCTTCATAATCATTTTCAAAATCACTTTCATCACTGGCTGTTGCTAAATCTGCATCTGGTTTATGGAATTTTTTTCACCCTCACCATGTCGTCATCTTCATCATCAGAATCTTCTTAATTATAATTTAAACTGATGATTTTTTGTGTGTAAATTTCCACACCCCCATTGAGGTACTACAACTGGCACGTTGCAAATTATTTTACATGGCTTGCATCCCTAATAGGCCTGAAGGTGCTATGATGTGTTTTTTACATATGTACTGTCAAATTTTCCCACAACACAAGTTGTACACATCGTGTGATACATATGAAACATTGTTTATGTACAATACATGAGGAAAGTCACATGTACATTTTTCAATTAGAACAGGTTCTATTTTTGCATGACAAACATATCAAAATACAACACAGCTTGTGGCGAAAGAAAAACAGAGTAAATTATAAAGATTAATATTGAAAGAAAAATAAATTGTTTAATATTAATTAACAATTAATAAATATATAATTTTTTTAACAATAAATTTTTGTAAATTCACAAATTAAATCAGCTGTTGTTTACATTTAGAGGTTATGTCATACGGAAATACATATGCACGTGTGATAGCAAAAATTATGAATCGTATGTAAAAGACAATTTTGACAGACATGAGGAATTTCATATGGATAAAAAAAAGTGACAGTACATATGTAAAAAACACATCGTGTAATAGCACCTTAAACCATATCTAATATTGTTCTACATTCTAAAACAAATGTACACATGCTTATCACAGTGACAAATTTAGTCTATGTATGTAATTCATTAACTACTTTCGCTACACTACCTTTTGTTACTACACCTATGTCTAATTTTATTAATTACACTAATAGCTTTCAAAGCATTTTTACATACATTATTTTTATATACATTTCTTTTTTATTATATTTACACTAGATGATAATAATAATTTGAAAATAGTGGATAAAATTCTAATTTAAAATTCTACTTTCCCAAAACTATATTTTATTACTACATCAGAGATTACTTTTACTAATTATACTATTTTATAGCATTTTTATATAATTTTTTTTTTATATTTATATATATTTATATTTATATTTATTTATATAGTGATTGTTTATTGAAATGCCATATAATTAATATTATTGTCTTTAGGCGTAACAAGATTTGCATCAAGCCGCGTAAATAGCATTCGGGACTCATTCTTATTATTCTTCTCACCACATCTAACGGAAATTGTAATTGATAACTCCAATAAATACGGAAAGCATTTACATGGTGCCAATCACATTGAAATAGATGAGGAATTACTTCATGCTTATACAAGTAAGTAGCACTATATATAATATTGTAGAAAAATATATAAATTTACGCTTACCAGATCCAAAAATGAGACTGCACGATTTGTTCGATGAATATTACGGACGGCCAATATTTCGCTCAATCATGTCCAAGGAATGAACTATCAGTGTATTTCAGTATTTCTCTCAGTATTTCTCTCAAACCAGAATATTTCCGATCCAAGTGATAATGAAGCTGGCCCATCTAAAAAAAAAAACAGAAAGCGATAAGTCTTCGAAAAAGAACCGTGCTAGATGTCAAAAATGTTACCATTTGGGAGAAAACACAAATGAATGGACATCGTCATTCTGCTTCTTATGTAGAAAGCCATGCTGTATTGAAAAACATGCCAAAAATAATTGCATAAATTGCATAAATAGCACTTAGAAATGTAAGAATGTAAAAAAATTCTCTTAAAATGCATCAATATAAATAAATATATTAAAACTTTTTAACAAATTGCCTTAATAAGTCAAATATTTCTATGCACTAAAGTATGTATCAAAAACAATACATAGCTAGAATTATGAAGTGCTTTTAAGGCCTGATCTACGGTTAAGTACCATATTTAAATAAGTCCTAATAAGTATTAAGTACTATATTTAAATAAGACATTAAATAAGTAATAATATTGGTTTAAAGACAGTGAAAACTCGGAAAAGCTTGAATAAAACGTTCCAACATTTTTTGTATTTTTGAAAAAAAAAATTTAATTTTATTTCTATACATTTTTTGTTTCGATTTATACAACTCTACTTTTTAAATATATGATTTTATTACTTAGGACAGTATTTGCATGAGGATGTTTCAAACGAATTTTTCAATATTTGTAATGGATCGAAGTTAAAATGGTTTAAGTGCATTGACAAAAGACACCACGTTGGGCGTCATAATGTAATGGCTTTGGTGTTCGGGTGTTGCGGATGGCACTCTAGGCTTCTAGGCTCCGGCTTGAGCTCGACGGCAATGGGGGGGTTGTTCCGCACGCTTCCATTATCATTAATTTGTATAGTGCCTGATAGTATTACCCTTAATTTACAAAAAAAAATAAAATGAAAAAGGTTTAAACGCAAACCGAATAAGCAGACGGACGGACATTCTACAATTGCGTTAATTATATTTACTGGTGTGATTCCATTTGACACAGTAGGATTTCATTGAGGTCAGATGTAAATGACCTTCCAGGCTGCCCTCCCTTCGACTGATTGGATGCCAATCATTCCGTCAGATTTCTCTTGCCTGTTCATATGATTTTATAGAAAAATCTCCCTGTACATAAAGTTTGGCTACCTCGTTTTTTTTTTTAACTACTTACTCAGCCTTTTCTTTTTTTTTTTTCTATTCAATGAGCTCCATTTCAAAAGGATTTAAATTAGTGTGATCAAATTTTATTCAATATTTGTTTTAATAAATGTTCAAAACCTTCCTTTTTATAACATTCTTGTATTTTGCTTACAGCTATTGGTATTTTGTGTTATTCTTATCATGTTTTTCTTTTTGTTTGATATATAAAAATAATAGAATATGAACATTTTGGTTTCAGTTTTAATATAAATAGAAATTATACATTTCTGTTATATATATATCTTTTTTTTTTTTGTATTTTAACAATATTAAAAGCTAATCTGAATTCAGTTTTGATTTTAGGTAGTTATTCATAGGAAACAGTTTTTTTTTTTGTTTTGGTTTTGTGTATTTTGTTTTAAGCCTAAAAGTGGGTTTGATCTGTTATTGTATTTAAGCAGGGTTGTAGTTAATTCTATATGTGCATAGGTACCCTACAAGAAATGAATGACTGAAACTAACACATAAACAATTTTTGTACTAACACACTTGCAGTTTTTTTTCTATTTAAAAACATATGACTGTCGTTGCTGTCGTAGAGTTGTTTTTGTTAAGGTTTAGGAAAGGTAAGTAATTAATTAAATTAAAAGTTCAAGTTAATTTTTGTTGTTTCTTTAGGATTCTTCAAAATATGTCAGTGAATTCGTTAGTGCCATTCTCAATTGTGGTGGCACGTCCCTCCATTATACCCTTCCACAATTTATTTTTTGCTCGCTTGTGGCCTATTCCTGTTGGATCGTTAACTTAAAGATATTGCTGTAGAATCTTCACAAACTTTCAATCTAGAACTTTTATACCTCTTAGGAAACGCATTTGTGTGCGGCAATATGTTATATCCTAGATTTCGATTGTGAATGCTGTACCAGAAAATAATATGGTTATCTATTTGATATTATTGATGGATTTTTTAATGATGTTGGAAGATAATACACAAGAAATATAATTGTGTGAAACAACGCTGACACAGTTTATTAAATCGATTCGTAATGATTCCAGTTAAGTGCGCATGGAATCACCAAATGAGCTTATTAAGGTAACGCACTGACATTTTATTAAAATTTGTAGCTAGAAACAAAGTAAATCTTCCTTGCAGCATTTTACACTAATCCTTATATCTATCTTTCAGTCTGTTGCCCTAACATGGATATGGAAGTTTGTTTTAATATTTGAATGTTTTAATTTATGCCATTCTGGAATATAGTGTCTGGAATATGATGTTGATAATATGATATGAAATTAGTTTCTTCAAAAGAACAAAGATCTCAGAATATTGAACAAATTGATTTATGGAGGTATTATCACAATATCTCAACCACCGTTCTGTACAAACAAAGGTACAGTGTAGCAGTATTTGAATGGATACATCATATTTACTCATCAATTTTCCAAATGAATTGTATCAGGTTTGGCCGAAATTGTTAATTCACAAAACTCAAAAGGTAAGCTTTAATATAAATTGTTGATATATATGTAAGTGTTATAATAAATTGTTTTCTTTAAGAAACTACTGATTGCACTAAGGCCCATTACCGGAGATCTCTATTGAGGTTAGGGATGTTTCGAGTGAAAAGTCAGCAAAGTTGTTTAAATATCTGTTTTAAGTTAAGCCCATTGTCCTGTTTCAACATTGTCTCGAACTTATCACCACGTTTCGGAATTAGTGATATTGTTGTGTTTTTAATATATAATGTTTATTTTTAATTTTGAATTTGATTTTTAATACAATAAATAAATAAATAAAAAATAATAAGTCGTGTTTCATTATAATCAAGTATGACCGGTCAACGATGATGTATATATCCATCAAATGTGACCGGCCAACGATGATATATATATCTATCATCGTTGACTACTAAACAGCGGTAGAGTGAGCAGTTCAGATATATATTATATGGTTTACATACTTTCATAGGTTAGAGTAAGATGCAAAATCACATGTACACAAAAGTTTCGGTCAGTTTTGGCATATTTGCCTTAATAAAATGATAGATACTTTGTTCTACGCGATGACCGACACTTCAGTCAGTAGTGACGGTCATATCACCGGTCAAATGACCGTCAGTGTTCTTGTAGGGTATATCAATCTATACTTAGGTATATCTTTACACATGTATATATATCTAATTTCACTTGATTTAAGTTTTAATACCGAATACGATAATGACAGAATTTAAAACAAAAGAACTCCAAATTTAGTTATGTATCAAAGTAGATACCGTTTCAGATTCTTTGAAATTATTATTATTTTTTTTAATTAGTTTTGTTTCGGTTGTATTTCTATCCCCTTCTTCTTTTAAAGGTATAGATTATTAAATTGAATTCTTTATAGCTCTATCGGCATGACAATTAAAATATACAAGTTCTATAATGGTTAGTTACTAACAATACAATCTAACGAAAATATCTTTATTTGCTTAAGAACAGCTTAAGGTGCTATTACATGATGTGTTTTTTACATATGTACTGTCAAATTTTCCCACAACAAAAGTTGTACACATCGTGTGATACATATGAAACATTGTTTATGTACAATACATGAGGAAAGTCACATGTACATTTTTCAATTAGAGCAGGTTCTATTTTTGTATGACAAACATGTGAAAATACAACACTGCTTGTGGCGAAAGAAAAACAGAGTAAATTATAAAGATTAATATTGAAAGAATAATAAATTGTTTAATATTAATTAACAATTAAAAAATATAAAACTTTTTTTTAACAATAAATTTTTGTAAATTCACAAATTAAATCAGCTGTTGTTTACATTTAGAGGTTATGTCATACGGAAATACATATGCACGTGTGATAGCAAAAATTATGAATCGTATGTAAAAGACAATTTTGACAGACATGAGGAATTTCATATGGATAAAAAAAGTGACAGTACATATGTAAAAAACACATCGTGTAATAGCACCTTTAACTACATCCACAAAACTTAGTCACATAACCAAGAAATATGTAAACTGGTGGGTATCAAATTATTATTTGACTTTGAAAACTAAAAAAAAAGGTTTTTAGAATTACAAGAGATTTTTTTTTTTTTTGAAAGCTAGATTTTGTTTCTTTATGTTTATTAATGTTTGTTTCTTTGGCTAAAATATAGAAGTGGCTTTGTAAATTTTTAAAACTTTGACAATCGACTCTAGAACTTCACACTTTTCTCTTGCGTGTTGCAAACAAAATTCCTACTCCTTTCTTTTTTGTATTGATACTACCGGGTAATTAAGACAAAAGATAACTAGCTACTTATATGGTACTTATCTTATTGGAGTCGTATGTGCTGTCGTTGTGTATACAGGGTGGATGACGCTAATGCCCGCTGAAGTATTTATTTTTGGCTGTTAGATATGATGAGGTTATGTGGAAGTTGCTGCAGATAATGTTGTACGAATGAAGATGTTATTATTGAAGCTGCTGATGTTGATAATGGATGCCTTTGGGCTACGTTTGACTATCGCTGTGTCGTCATATATTGGCTGTTTGGTGGGTGATGTTGTTGTGGAAATCACTATTGCACTTGCTGTCGGGTATAACCTCAACATCGGTCGGGTTCTGTGACGCGGCCGATGGAAACCCCGGCAGCAGATGTTGGTTTTATTGTTTGTTTGAGGGTCGGGATGGAGCTACTGTGGACGTTGTTTTTTTTTTTTTAATATTGGCCAGATGATGGGTTATTGTAGGTTGTTGGTGTAGTTTATCGTGTTACTGTTGACACATGACGGATTAGCTTGATATGGCTGGTACTATATTTGGAGAAGTTGTATTTGATGCTTTTAGTGGTGGTTAGTGTTAGTGTTGCTGTGGCGGTAAGTGGTGCGGTTGGTGTGTTAAAAGTTAAAAAAAAATTTTTTTCTTTGACAGCACAGAACCGGAACAGAGCAGCAAATGCCTTTATTTTAGCACTATGCGATGGGTTTTTTGAAAAGCCAAATAAATCTTTAGCCATCCAAACGATGTCGATTTTGATGGTGCTCTTATCTCGATATCCACGTTGATGTTTTTGCCGGTGATGTCGCTTTTTATTTATTTTTTTGAACAGGACACTGCCACTTGTTTTCGTTTATGATTTATTAGTTTTTTTTTATTTGTTTCCTTAATTGCACACGGCTACGCACACTCACTAGACTGAAGACCGCACTCTCAACACTTTCGCCTACCACTTTTCAAACAGGAAAGAGATTCAACCCACGCGAAAACTTCCTTTTATATCGTCATCACTATATGTCCTGAGCGCCTCCATCTTTGACGCTTGCTGTCATCTTATTTCTTCGTTCTTATTATTTTTCGTTAAACTCGGTTGAAAATTTATTCATTTATTGTGCAAGGTCGCATATTGAAGCAGTATACAATATATATATTTTTTTTTTGAACGAAAATTTGGCACACTGGGCCGTCACAAAGCCAGCTTTTGGATACATAAGCTCTGGAGTATCAAAAGTTGGGAAAAACGAGTGTATATATACCTTGGTTTACTTCACAGTGGTTTAGAGTGTGAGCTAAAATTTTATGTGCAAAAAAAAATTCAAAACTTAAGGTGCTGAGCATGTATGTTTCCTATGAGTTGTCCTTTCATGTTTTCAACCTCATACATATTTTTCCCTATGGGTCTACGAATCCCTGGTTGAAATCAGGGTTTACACAATTTAGCGTTGATGCCTTTTGAAAAGTTACTTTGTATGAAATTCTTCCGGTAGACTTCTTGGCCGGATTTAAAATTAATTTCTCTAACTCTTTTGTTGTAGTTTTTTGCATTTTTCTCATATGATTCGTGTAGTTTATGCAGGGTTTTCTCACGCATTATTTGCATTTTGGCGGGTTTCGGTAAAACTAACATTTCTCCATCACTTAATGCTCGAATTTTTTTTAGAATCTGGTAAGCTTGAGCATGGGTTACCATGTTGAAACCAAACAGGGCGCAGTACGGAGTTAGGCCTGTCGAAGAATGTATAGTTGACCGCAGGGCACATTCAATGTCTGATAGGTTTTCGTCCCATTTAGACTGATCATTCCGTAGAAATCCCCGTATGCTACTCAAAATGGACTGGTTCACCCGTTCGCTAGCGTTCGACTGTGGAGAGTATATGGCTGTGCGCATGTGGTGTATTCCGTAAAGATCCATTAGTTCTTTGAATAATTCACTAGTGAATTGTTTTCCATTATCGGAATGCACTATTTCAGGTACGCCGAATTTGTGAAACACTTCCGTAGTTAGAAATTTTATAACCGCTTTAGCCGTTGCTTTAGGCATTGCTTTGAGTAGAATAAATTTGGTGTGATGATCGAGTACAATGAATATGTGAGTGTTCCCGGTTCGGGTTCTAGGGTATGGTCCTAAAAAATCTATATAGACTTTTTGGAATGGCCTATCGGTTTTTACTTCCTTACCCATTGTCGGCCTTAGGGTTTGCCTAGGATGCTTATTCTCTTTACAAGTTTGGCATTTTTTTACAAAATTTCTGACGTCGGTAGCTAACGTTGGCCAATAGAAATATTCTTTGATGTTGTATATCGTTTTTGATATTCCACTATGCGCTGTGTTTTCATTATGAGACCATTCGATTACTCTCTCGGTCAATTTATGTGGTAACCAAATTTTCCATGCGTCATCATTATCTTCCAACTCTCCTCTATTAAAATTGATTTTTTTTATAAACAATACCTTCTGAGACTTTCAGATCTGGCAATTGATCCTTGTTTTGTTCTATGGTGTCTATCAACTGTCTATACTGTTGATTATTAAATTCTTTTGACTCGAGATCTATAATGGATTTTGACTCTATCGATAATTCCTCCATGTCCAGTCGCGAAAGCATATCAGGCACAATGTTTTTCGTTCCTTTCCGATGTTCTATTTTAAATTTAAATCCTTGCAATTTTAGACTCCGCGCGCTAATCTTCCATTTAGGTCCTGTTGTTTCATCAGCCATTTCAAACTAGAGTGATCGGTTATGACTGTGAAGTCCATTAATTCAATGTATTGGCGGAACTTTTCTATTGCCAGAACTACTGCTAGACATTCCTTCTCGGTTGTTGAATAATTTCTTTGGGCAGGGTTCAACTTTCGTGAAAAATATTCAATGGGGTGTTCTCCTTCCTCATCGTCTTTTTGGAACAATACGGCTCCGATGCCAACGTTGGATGCATCACATTGAACGAAAAACGGCCTTTCAAAATCTGGACTGCTTAACACGGGACTGGATATTAATCTTTCTTTCAACTTCTCGAATGATAAAATGGTTTCAGGAGTAAATATAAATTTTGTACTTTTTTTTAGAGTATCGGTTACTGGTGCAGTTAGCGTTGAAAAGTCTGGTATAAATCTTCTGTACAAACCAACTGTTCCTAAAAATTTTCGGACATCCTTCGGTGTTTTTGGTGGCTTTATGTTCAAGAAAGCTTCAACTTTACTTGGGTCGGGTTTTAATTTCCCTTCGCCTACAATATAACCGAGATATTTTAACTCTTTATAACAAAATTTTGATTTTTGCATATTTATAGTGAGTCCAGCTGCTGATATTTTTTTTCAGACCAATTTTAGCATTTCGATATGTGCATGGAAATCTGCAGAAACGATAAGTAGATTGTCAAGATATACGAAGACTCGGTCTTTAAGTTCCGATGGTATGACTTTGTCCATCAGTCTACACATGCGTTGTGCGGCGTTGCATAATCCGAACGGCATTACCTTGAATTGATAGTGTGGTCTCCCTTGGACAGTAAAAGCAGTTTTTGGTCGGCTTGATTCCTCTAAGGGCACTTGCCAAAAAGCGTCTTTCAGGTCTATCACTGAAATGAAATAAGTATCTCCTAACCTGCTCAACCAACCGTCGATATTAGGTAAAGGGTAAGCGTCTTTTCGGGTTACTTTATTTAATTCCCTCGCATCTAAACACAATCTATTCTTGTTTGGTTTTCTTACCAGAGTTGTCCTATTCTTCCAATCAGATTTTGTTGCTATCTCTATCACATCTAGCGAGAGCATTCGATCGATTTCATCGAACGTTAATTTTTGGACAGCTGGCGAAACTGGATAGTAACGCATTTTCCTTGGCTCAGCATCACCGGTATCGATAACATGCATTTCTAATGTTGTTTTACCTAAACCGTATTTACTGAAACAGCGAAATTCGAGTTTTGCATTTTCGAGCATCATTTTTTGGTCCTGGCTAAGGTCATGAATTTTAATGTTTTCGTTTTTGAAAGTCAATTCGTTTATTGAAAAAAATTTTAATCCAAACGAGTTCCAGAAATCGATCCCTAAAATAAGCTCTTGCGAAAGTGAAGGTACAACGTAAAATGTCATAGTTTTTGCTTTCTCCTTGCACTTGACTTCTAATCTGACTTTTCCGATTATGTTTAAACCTTTACCATCTGCTGTTTTAATAACTGAACGAAAGTCAAAAATTTTAGCATTCATTTTATTTAAGTTGTCACAACAATTTCTACCGATACATGATACAGAAGCACCACTATCCATGAGTCCTTTCATGTTTAATCCATTAACTTTTACGTTTAAATAAGGTCTTATGTCGACATCTGAAATTAAACTTGAAACCGAAATGTTTTTCTTTCTGATTTTCTCAGACTGTATCTGGATCTGGTTTTAATGATATTTGGTTTAATTTCGAAGCCTTCAAATATTTTTTCCCGTTTTTCATTGTATTTAGCCAGTTTCTCTTCGTATGGTATAATTTCTTTAAGTTTACGAGTTTTGATAACTATGTGATCATCAGCGGAGCTTGAGTAATTTTTCTGTAAAATTTTATAATTGTTGTTGGTGCAATTTCGAAAGACATCAGTGTTATCCAAATGTACAAAAGGTTTTTCTAAAATTTCATCACTTCGTGGATCATTTTCATTGTTTATAGGAACTGTAAAATTTGTTTTAAAATTATTGTTTATTGGGGCTGTTTGAGATTTGAACATGATGGCCCCGTCTGCGTCATGCTCTTTTGTTTGTTTCCCAGACAAGTCGGACATTGTGGTGTAATTACGCCTTCGAACCCACATCTGCAACAGAATAAATTTCTCTGTTTTGAGTTGCAATCCATAAAGGTATGGCCTGGTCCCTTGCAGTTCCAACAAGTGAGTTGTCTTGCCTGTGGGGTGTTAAATTTTAAAACCTCTACTTTATAGTCTTCAATTGGTTGTGGAAATTGTTTTGCAAAATTAATTTGATCATTTGAACTCTCATCTGAGAAATCTAACTCATTTACCCTTTTAAATTGGTTCGGTGGTTGGCGATAATGATTCATTTTAGATAAGTTTCTCTCAGCTCGTTTACATTCATATAGTAGTTGATCTAAGTCATAAATATTAATCGGGTAGATGAGTTGAGTGAGACCATCTTTTAGGTTATCTTTAACTATCATTACCAATTCTTTTTCCGGTATCGTTCTTTTCATTTGATTTTTTAGTGATATTATTTCATTTAAAAAGGATTCTGCGCTTTCGTTATAATTTTGCCTTCGATCCATTATTCGACGTTGAATTTCATAATCGCTTTCAAATTTCCTATATTTCTTTACGATTTCAGCTTTTAAACGTCGGTATTAGGATTCTGCTTACGGAAATTCCAAAACCAATCCTCAGCTGATCCAGATAAAAGATGATGAAAACCTTTTATTAAACTCGTCGATGAACAATTATTATCTTGTCGAAGTGATTCAACCCTGAAAATAAAATCTTCGATGCTTGCTGATTTGTTTGAGTCGTCAAACTTTATCCCTCATTTTTCAATGCTTACATGACTAATGGTAGAAGAATAATTATTTTGAGCTGGTTGTGGAGGTGGAAAATTTGGAACTTGAACGTAATTCTGTCCCGTGTTCCGTGGATGGTTCATGTGTGGAACTTGTTGCGGATGCTGCTGATAAGGTTGTTGATGTTGATGATGATTATGTGGTTGCAATGGTTGTAAATGTGGAGGTATGTTTGGGTGATTCGAATCGTTCTCATTCATGGTTGAATTCGAAAGACCTCGTTCAGATCGGATTACTTCCCGCACAACTTCCGGAATTAAGCGATGAATACTTTCCTGTACTTCCCGCATTACTGTTGCTTGCGCTGCTCCTACTGATGCATTCACATAATCCTCAAGCGACAATCTACCACTATTAACAACTACATTGGGATTTGCTGGTTCATTTAAACGTTGTAAATTTTCTCTGGTGTTTGCTCGAAATTGTTCGCGAATACCTAAAGCGGTTATGCTACTATATGGTGGAGATTGAATAGAATCATCGGCTGGAACTGACGAAGTAGTGGCTGGACCTAAATTTGTATTTTGTTGGGTCGCTACGATGGGTGTTGTAGACAGCGTGGTTGTTGGGTTTGTAGATGTTGAAGCCATTATCGATGTGGTAGTTGTAGTTGTAAGTGTTGTTGTTGTAGTTCTGACTATGGTTTGTGGAATCGGGTCCATTTTTGGTTCTCTAGTTTTTCCTCTTTCTGCTGATTTAGTTACGGTTGATTTCCTCGATTTTGTCGATGTGGATGTACTAGCTGTTGTAGTTGTCGTTGTTGCTCTACTTCTAGCTCCTGTGGTTCTAGATCTAAGATGTATCCTATTCCATAACGACATAAGACTAAATAACTTCTTTCAATTTTGTGGAAAACTATATAACCCCGAATGTTATATTCTAACTTCTATCGATTATTTTTGTCACCCTTCAAAACAATAAAAAAAGGAATTTTTGGATCACCAAAAACTTGAGACACAAATTTTAATTATGAGAAAATTGATGCTTAATATCTACCGAATGTGTTTACCTAAAGCCGAGAATTTATACCACACCAAACGTATCCTACGAACCGTAATTATATCCAGGTACTTATTATTATTTTTTTTTTTTTTGGAATACGATGTTACGAAAAGTTCTCTATCATGTACCTATAATTTAGAATTTTTATGAAAAAAGAGGTAATTTGCGAAAAAGCTCGTTCAATGATATTTAATTTGTAATTTGTTTCACAGAATTTTTTCGTATTACTATTATTATTTTCTAATGGGTCATGTCCAAACAATCGTGTGTAATTAATATCAGTATTTGTATATGCACTTTTAGGATAAATATTTAAAATCGTTCTGTGTCTCTACAATGATTTAGATAACGTTATGGAGAATTTATAACTCTTTTCTTTGGCGATGTGAATTTGTTTTTATATTTGGTTTTAGTTTTAGTGACTAACCAACTCTAACCAAAGGTTATTTTTATTTACTAGAGATCTGCCCCTGAATATCAAAAACAAACTCAACGAACCACTATCGTATACACGTATATGGTTTTAAATTTTGTCAAAATCAAATTTTATAAAAAAAGGTTTGCTCGTTTTACAATATATAACTTTGCAAAAACTGAATCAACAAAAGAATTTTTTTTTCATTATTTTCAAAACATTAGTGAGTAAGCACTATCAGTTTATATGCACTGCTGAATTGTAAGGTATGAATTTTGTTTAACTAAAAAAAAGGAATTTCCAATTTGTTAAAAATTTTAATTTTCTTACTTGCTATAGGTATGTATACTTGTATTCTTTTTAAAGGTATTCTTTATAAATGTATGTATGTGTATGTATGTTTTCACAAGATTAAATCAACAATAATTTTTTTTTCTTATTTTTTTTTTTAATTTTCAAAATCCTTATTTACAGATTTCAAAAAGAAAAGTTGAGTATTTTTATAGTATAAAAAAAATTGTGAGGAGCCTTGTGTGTAATTGTGAACTTTAACAAATCCTTCTGTAATCTCATGTATTAACTTCCCTTTGCCTTTGAAAGATTAAAGAAAAAGGTAAAAAAATGAAGTTGTTTTTCCATTTGTATCTTGTTTGAATTTGGGATACAATTTAAACAATTGTAGAATGAATTAAAAAAAAAAGTTTTTAGACACCTGATCGTTTAAATCAACTAACTATCTGCTACATATTATTCAAAGATGTCACGAATGAACTCTGACCCGAGGTCTTAAGGTTCATGACTTACACCGTTGGTAACACACAACAAAAAGTCAAGCGATTCTCCATTACTCACTAGTTAATCAGGTTTGTCGCAACTCAGGCATAGCATTGTAATTTGCTTTCCGGGACTTAAAAAACGATCATGACTATTGAGTGATGGGATATATGGCAAAAAAAAAATCTCGCATTTTGGGCTTTATGTCAGTCAAAGATGTCGCGAATGAACTCTGACCCGAGGTCTTATGGTTCATGACTTACACCAATTTATAACTAACATCGTTTCCCAAAACTTGAGTCCCCTAGCTGTTGTTGGGTGTCTATTTTATTTGTGGTCGACAAAAAGAATTTGCCCCACGTTGGGCGCCATAATGGATTTTTTTTTAACTACATACTCAGCCTTTTCTTTTTTTTTCTATTCAATGAGCTCCATTTCAAAAGGATTTAAATTAGTGTGATCAAATTTTATTCAATATTTGTTTTAATAAATGTTCAAAACCTTCCTTTTTATAACATTCTTTTATTTTGCTTACAGCTATTGGTATTTTGTGTTATTCTTATCATGTTTTTCTTTTTGTTTAATATATAAAAATAATAGAATATGAACATTTTGTTTTCAGTTTTAATATAAATAGAAATTATACATTTCTCTTATATATGTATCTTTTTTTTTTTTGTATTTTAACAATATTAAAAGCTAATCTGAATTCAGTTTTGATTTTAGGTAGTTATTCATAGGAAACAGTTTTTTTTTTTGGTTTTGTGTATTTTGTTTTGAGCCTAAAAGTGGGTTTGATCTGTTATTGTATTTAAGTAGGGTTGTAGTTAATTCTATATGTGCATAGGTATACAAGAGATTTTTTTTTTTTTGAAAGCTAAATTTTGTTTCTTTATGTTTATTAATGTTTGTTTGTTTGGCTAAAATATAGAAGTGGCTTTGTAAATTTTTAAAACTTTGACAATCGACTCTAGAACTTCACACTTTTCTCTTCGTGTTGCAAACAAAATTCCTACTCCTTTCTTTTTTGTATTGATACTACCGGGTAATTAAGACAAAAGATAACTAGCTACTTATATGGTACTTATCTTATTGGAGTCGTATGTGCCGTCGTTGTGTATACAGGGTGGATGACGCTAATGCCCGCTGAAGTATTTATTTTTGGCTGTTAGATATGATGAGGTTATGTGGAAGTTGCTGCAGATAATGTTGTACGAATGAAGATGTTATTATTGAAGCTGCTGATGTTGATAATGGATGCCTTTGGGCTACGTTTGACTATCGCTGTGTCGTCATATATTGGCTGTTTAGTGGGCGAAGTTGTTGTGGAAATCACTATTGCACTTGCTGTCGGGTATAACCTCAACATCGGTCGGGTTCTGAGACGCGGCCGATGGAAACCCCGGCAGCAGATGTTGGTTTTATTGTTGGTTCGAGGGTCGGGATGGCGCTACTGTGGACGTTGTTTTTTTTTTTTTTTAATATTGGCCAGATGATGGGTTATTGTAGGTTGTTGTCGTAGTTTATCGTGTTACTGTTGACACATGACGGATTAGGTTGAGATGGCTGGTACTATATTTGGAGAAGTTGTATTTGATGCTTTTAGTGGTGGTTAGTGTTAGTGCTGCTGTGGCGGTAAGTGGTGCGGTTGGTGTGTTAAAAGTTAAAAAAACATTTTTTTTTCTTTGACAGCACAGAACCGGAACAGAGCAGCAAATGCCTTTATTCTAGCACTATGCGATGGGTTTTTTGAAAATCCAAATAAATCTTTAGCCATCCAAACGATGTCGATTTTGATGGTGCTCTTACCTCGATATCCACGTTGATGTTTTTGCCGTTGATGTCGCTTTTTATTTATTTTTTTTTTGAACAGGACACTGCCACTTGTTTTCGTTTATGATTTATTAGTTTTTTTTTATTTGTTTCCTTAATTGCACACGGCTCCGCACACTCACTAGACTGAAGACCGCACTCTCAACACTTTCGCCTACCACTTTTCAAACAGGAAAGAGATTCAACCCACGCGAAAACTTCCTTTTATATCGTCATCACTATATGTCCTGAGCGCCTCCATCTTTGACGCTTGCTGTCATCTTATTTCTTCGTTCTTATTATTTTTCGTTAAACTCGGTTGAAAATTTATTCATTTATTGTGCAAGGTCGCATTTTGAAGCAGTATACAATATATATATATTTTTTTTTTTGAACGAAAATTTGGCACACTGGGCCGTCACATATTTGAATACTTTCTTTGTGAAAGTTATAATGCTTAATGCAATATTCACATATATATCTTTCACAGGAGTAACATTGCAGATTTTCTTTGACTCTCAGTAACTTTTTTCCACAATGTAAGCAAACTCGTGCAATCGAATCTGCATATTTGAGCAGCATCGTTTTTATTTCTTCTCGATATTTGTTGCGAATTTAAAAGGTTGTGAATTTATAAATTTTTAAATATATATTTAAAAATTTTTAAATTTTAGCAAAATTTAATTTTAGGGACATTTTAATTTTAGGAAAATGTTAAATTTAGAAAAATTTTAAAGAATAGCATAATTTTAATTTTAGGAGAAATTTTAAATTTAGCTTAATTTTTTTCATATTTAGGAAAATTATTTTAATTTATGAAATTTTTTTTTTTTTTTAGCTTTAACAAAAGTAGACTTTTAGCACTATTTAAATTTTAGGACAATTTCTAATTTTTAGGAAAAAATTTTTAATTTTTAGGAAAATTTTTAATTTTAATAAAAATTTTTTTTTTAATAGTAGAACAATTTTAAAATTAGTACAATTTTAATTGTTGCACAATTTTAATCTTAGCAAATTTCATATCTAAAAATATTGATATTTAGTTTAAATTTATAATTAGAAAAAAAATTCTTAATGTAGTACAATGTTTAGTTTAATTTTATATTTAGGAAAAAAATTTTTTTTTTTTTTTATATAATATTACCATAAGTAGCTTACTAATAATACATGTTTTAACATGATTTTTTATTTAAGATAATATATTTAAACAACAAAATTATAAATTTATTATTTTATTTTATCGTTTGAAATATGGTTCATCATCAAATGAGTAGTTACCGTTTACAAAATACAAGTTGCTCAATAAGGTGACCGCTTCATCCCATCTTCCCTTTGTTCTTTATGTTGTTTAACGTTTTGTTGAATTAATTTTACGGTGGTTGTTGTTTAACACCTAAGTTGAAGTAGCAGTGATGATCAAGCGCGGTATTGGTGGAAAATACTCATGAGGTTTGTAAATTTTTATTTATTTCGGAAATATTTTAACCTTTTTTTTTTTTTTTTAAGGATTTTAGATGCAATTTTGTTTAGTATTTAACCATTATTTCAAATTGAGTTAATTTGATACTTAGTTATATTTTCTTTTTTTTTTTTTTTTTTTTTATTTAGTCTTTCTTTTTATTATGAATATATTAATATTAGAAAATATTGAATTTTCGTTAAAGTTTTCTTCAATATATTTAAGTCTTTCTAAGTTTAAATTCTTTTAATTTTGTAAGCTTATTTAAGCTTCACTTATTTTAACTTTCTTTTTTTTTTTTTTTTGTAAACGTTAACTTTTTCTTCACAACTGTACTTATTTCTTAACTTAACTTAAATTTTTCTTTAATTTAGCATTTCTTCTACAATTAATGATTAACTTAAACGTTCTTAAATAAAATTTTTTTTTTCGGTTTTTTACTCAACCTTTCTTGTTCACTTTCAAACTTCAATTCCTTGATTCAAATTTAACTTTATTATATTTAACCTTCTTCTTCGTTCATTCACTATCTCTAGATAAAAACCTGTTTATTAAACAAACAAAATCACCACCAATTCAATGAGAACATTCATATGCATTCATAATATTCTCTAGTAAATATTTATAACACTCACACTCATATATGACTATGAGAGCAAGTGAGATCAATACAAGAAAATACGTGGTTTGACCAGCATGATTGCATATGAATGTGTTCATGATTTCATACAACCAATGAAGAGAAAAAAACACATAAATCAGTTTGCCAAAAAATACCATATAAGGTGTTGTTTATATGTACATACTTGAACTTGAAAATAATTCCAAGATCAAGGTTACTTTTTTTTTCTTCTTTCTTATTCTGCTTGTAACAGAAATTCTTTTGTTACAGTGCAGAGCAAAAAAAGATCACCGTCACAATTTCAGTAAAATTCCTTATATTAGTTTTGTTCGGAAATGGCTATTTCGGCTTAACACTAAATTAGTACCAATTTAACATCTTCTAACATTTTCTCTTTGCTATCTGTTCTATTATTTCGTTTTCCTTTTCTGGAAATTAATTTATGGATACAAACAGTTTTCTTCTGTTGACTCAATATATCCCTATCCGACAACAACGCCAAGAAATCAAACAGTTTCATATAATTTTTTTTGATATTATTCAATGAAGTTGAATTTATAATTTTTGGTCTTAGTGAACATAATTTTTTGGTATACGCTACAATTTTTATTTCGATTAATTTGATTTTTTTATTTATTTCCCATCTTACGTTTTTGATTTTTTTTCTCACCTTACATTTTTTATTCTTATTTTTTTATTATTTGGAATTTTTTTCTCTCTTTATGATGGTGGGATCTCCTACTTTGGCTCGTAATCCAATTTGCTTTCTATGCAAATGTAAGATTTTATCCGATCACGAGGTCCTTATTATTCGTGTTTGCAAGCACAAGTTTCATATTGATTGTATCGAAGAATACTATAAGCTTCATGCTCGGTGTCCTGAATGTGACAATTTGAAAATTTATCGCTATTTTCTTCGAACCGGTCGAGTAAAATATTAATTTAAATTAATTTTGGCTATTAGTAAAAGCGAAATTTTTTTATAGTAATTTCATTTGGATTAGGCACAAATTTAAAATTTTATTTTGTAATATTTTATTTCAATTTCATTGAAATAACTTTTATATTTTTTGAACATTATTATTTTTTTTTGGTTTTTAACTTAAACCTGGAAATTTGTTTACCTTAATTAGGAAGAGAGAAAAAAACAGTTAGCATAGTATAGCTTCTGTAGTTATAACATTTTTTTAATTATTTAGTTAAATTTTTTTTATTAAATTTTTTTCTATTAAATTTTTTTGTATTAAATTTTTTTTCCTTCTGATTTTTCCATCAGATTTTTTTATTTGGTTTAGCTTTAGTTTTTTAAGTAAATCTTGTTATCTGCATACGTTTTTTTGCAGATTTCAGTAACATTTTTTTATTTCTAAGTAAACCGGATTTTTATTTTGTTTGCTCAGATTCGAGATTTTTTATTTTCATTGTTTCAAGTTAATTTTTTTTATAATGGAGAGTGCACAAAATCCTAATACCACTCCTGGTGATTGTCAATTTTTGCCATCCTGTGGCATATGTGGAAACTCTATTAGTGACGCTAAATATGGGAACATGACTCGTTGTGGTCATCAATTTCACAAACCTTGTTTGACCAAATATTCAAAAGCCAATCCGAATTGTCCTACTTGCAAATTAAGCCTTTCAATAATACCTCTAGTTTCTACTCCTGGTAAAGGTAATATGAACCATCCACCACCTATGGTTACTCGACAACAAGTACAAAAACTTTAAATAATGATTTCAATAGGGCAGGTTTAAATGCATTGTCTAATACCAGTTCTGGTCCATCCTCTACAGGAAATCCTGCTAGTTTGCCTACCGATTCAGCTCAAGATCAGACTGATCAGATACAAAATTTAGTAACTACGGCTGTTATGTCGCAGCAAGCACAATTGTTAGCAACACTTAGTGAGGAATTTAGTATGTTGATAGGAAGCAATATTCAAGCACGTTTAAGTAGACTGAATTTACCGGTACAGCCACAAAGTCAATCCGTTTCAGGGTTGCCTACCCCTAACCAAAATCATTTACATGCTGTAGAGCAACAATCATTAAACCAACTCTTGGGTATACCGACAACTAGCAATAATAATAATGATAATAATATTCCGCCAGGGTTAGATAATGGTTGGAATCATCCTGCTGGACATATTTCACCTTATACAGATAATTCCTTCAGACCTGAAAAAGTTGGTCATATTATATTCAATTGGAAACTTAAGTTTACTGGTGATCCACAGGGTATGTCAATAGATAATTTTTTATATAGGGTCGAGGCGTTAACTACTCAGACATTGAACGGGAATTTCGATTTACTTTGTCGACATATTTCTACACTATTTGACTCTAAGGCAAGTGACTGGTTCTGGAGATACCATAGATCTGTGCCAAATATTCGCTGGCCTGATCTGTGCCAAGCTTTGCGTAAGCAATATAAAGATTCGCGAACAGATATAGATTTTAGGAAGATGATACGCGATCGAAAACAACGCCCTAATGAGAGTTTTGATAATTTTTACGAGGCAATGGTAGTCATAGCGGACTGATTGACGCAAGACTTAAGTGAGAATATATTAGTAGAAATTTTACGCAGAAATTTGCTTCCAGAGGTGCAGCATGAAATTTTAAATATTCAGGTATCATCTGTTGCTCAACTTCGAGATATTTGTCGCAGACGAGAATTCTTTTTGCAAGATATTAATAAGAGTCAACATAATTCAAAGCAGTTTGTCCCTCGTAGGCAGGTCCATGAAATCGCGGAAGATAATTTAGAAGCTGTTAAGGAGGATGTATCAGAAATTTCATTATCATGTAGGAATTGCCAGAAAGCTGGTCATAGATATCAAGATTGTCTCGGAGAGCGTAAGGTATTTTGTTATGGTTGTGGCACACCAAATATTTACAAACCTAAGTGTACAAAGTGCAATGAGCTCGACCAGCACAAATACCGATTAAATCGATCTAATGACCTAGATAAAAACCCAGATTATACACTTAAAAATCCTGATTTTACACTTAAAAATCCTGATTTTACCTTCACATTTCAACGAAAATTGCTTTAAAAAGTATAAGTTTCAAACTTCTGAAATGTCACCTATAATTTTGAAACAAACGAAAATTTTAAACAATAAATAATTGTTAAACCCAAATACCTCATTACCACATTCAAGTCAGCCTTTATTTTCCCAAAAATCTCAGCCACCTACATATTGTAAACCATTTCATGTTAGATTAGCAGAATATAATGCCAAACGGGCGGAGATATTTTACGACGAAAACCCGAATTTTAAGAAAGTAGGTTCAACGGAGCGTATCAGGAATTATTGGCAAACCGTTGCTCATACGCACCGGTGTCTTTTGAGTTCATTATATGACAAACCTAATAACGTAAGACCATATGGAGATGTTTTACTTTTTGGCCAAAATTACAGTGGCTTGTTAGATACAGGTGCATCTGTTAGTTGTTTAGGTTCGGTAACTGCTAAGGAATTTTTAACTTCAAATTATCCTTTTAAAAAAATTAGTTCATTCGTAAAAACTGCCGATGGGAAAACTCAAGATGTTTCTGGTTATATAAATACTGATATTACTTTTAGGGGTATTGTTAAGCCTATCAAACTCTTTATCATACCAAGTTTATCTCAGAAACTTTACTTTGGCTCGTCTTTGAATTATTACCAACTGGCTTTATATCCGAATTAAATACCAAATTATTTTCAAATAATATTTCTGAACTTTTTGAACAACGACCTTTATCAACATTAGAAAAACAACAACTACAGCTTGTGATTAATACGTTTCCGTCATTTTTAAAAGAGGGTCTTGGGCGGACAAGCATAATATCTCACGTAATAGATGTTGGAAACTCGACCCCGATAAAACAGCGGCATTTTCCTGTCTCACCTGCGATGGAAAAATTGATTTACGCAGAGTTAGACAGAACGTTTGAAATGGACGTAATTGAAGAGTCAGATAGCGCATGGTCCTCACCGATCGTTTTGGTTCGAAAACCGGGAATAGTTCGTCTTTGCTTGATAGTCGGAAAGTGTACACGGTTACTGTCAAGGATGCGTATCCGCTACCTAACATAGATGGCATTTTAAGTAGATTACCGAAGGCTGAATATATAACGAGTTTAGATCTTAAAGACGCGTTTTGGCAAATACCATTAGACAGGTCGTCGAAAGATAAAACGGCATTTACTGTTCCCGGCCGGCCCTTATACCACTACAAAGTGATGCCATTTGGCCTTTGTAATGCGCCCCAAACAATGTCGAGACTTATGGATAAGGTGGTACCGGCGACACTGAGAACAGAAGTGTTCGTTTATCTGGATGACTTGTTGATCGTATCAGACTCATTTGATAGGCATCTTGCAGTATTACGGGAAATCTCGCAGCAACTTCGTTCCTCAGGACTGACTATTAATGTTGAAAAATCTAAATTTTGCGTACAAGAAGTCCGTTATCTTGGCCATTTGGTAGGGAACGGTGTAATTCAGACTGACCCGGATAAAATATTGGTCATAATTGAATTCCCGATTCCGAGGTCTGTTAAGCAAATAAGATGGTTTCTATGTATGTCCGGTTGGTACAGGAAGTTTATCAAGAACTATGCGGCAGTTACAGCTCCTTTAACAAATTTGTTAAAGACAAACAGGAAATTTGCATGAAATAATGAAGCCCAAAAAGTTTTGATGACTTAAAGTCTATTTTGACAACCGCGCCAGTGTTGCACAGTCCTGATTTTTCACAGCCTTTTTATATACACTGTGATGCAAGCAATACTGACATAGGAAGTGTATTGAAACAAAAAAACTGCGGAGGGTGAAGAGTTTCCAATCGCCTTTATGTCGAAAAAAAACTCAACCAAGCCCAACGTCATTACTCAGTGACCGAACAAGAGTGCTTGGCAGCAATGCTAAGTGAGTTTACCGTTATAACAGATCATCCATCGTTAAAATGGCTCACGACCCAAACAGACCTGAACTCGCGGTTGGCAAGGTGGGCTTTGAAACTTCAAGGTTTTAATTTTAAAATAGAGCATAGAAAAGGTAGCCAAAACATAGTTCCTGATGCGCTTTCACGTACCAATGTCGAGGATGTGTCCGCAGTTTCTGGTGAGAAATTATACTGTTTGGACGAAACTGGCGTTTTTGTGGATTTACAATCCGAAGTTTTTAAGAGTACAGAATAGAACGAACTTTTAACTAATGTACAAAATATTGACAAGACCCGACTTAAAAATTGTAGACTGATACTTGTACCGACGCACATTGGGTTGAAAAGGGTCAAAAGTGAGGAAATGAATTGAAATGAGTATTTTGTAATAAATTTTTATACCGGGTAACAGAGTATAAAATGGGTCATCACTAACAGTCAAAATTATAGTTCTAAGTTGTTTACTTTTCTTGCTATACTCTCTCAAAGTTCAAAAATTTTTTTAAATTTTGCTCGAAGCGGTAAAAAGTGAAAAACGAGATATTTCAAGTTTAATTTTTTTCATTTTTTTTTAATTCTAACATTTTTCAAATGGATGCATCAACTTCAGCTTTTTGACTATATTATTAAAAAAAAATTTTTTAGATAAATGTTTTAGAAATATTTTTAATAATTTTTTGAAAATTGTCCTAAAAAGAGGGTATTTTTAAAAAGAGATTGAGTTTCAACGTAATTCTAGATGAGATCGGGTAAAATTATTTACATTGTAGTAAAATATGGGATTTCTACTTGTGTATTCCAAAAAAACATTTTGCCAATACTTGCCAACGAATGTAATATTCAAGTTTTTATTAAAAGTCCCCAGTATAAAATTAAAAAAAATGCTTGAAAACACAACAGAAAAAATCTTTTAATTCAGTTGATAGAATGATTGGTAAAGAAGTAAATACAGAAACTTTACAGTTTGGTTTATCTGTATTTCATGGATGGATACGATTTTTTGAATGTCTTCTTCACTTATCATATAAAATTCCAATCAAAAAATGGCAGGCTAGGTCTGATGATGATAAAAAAATGGTTTCAGTAACAAAATTACGGATTCAAAAAGACTTTAGAGAGAAAACTGGACTGATCGTGGACCAACCAAAGCCAGGTTTTGGAAACTCTAATGATGGCAACACTGCCAGACGGTTTTTTCAAAATGCAGATGGTTCTGCTCAAATCACAAAAGTTGATGCAGAATTGATAGAAAGAATGCATGTGATACTTATTGCTGTATCTTGCGGGCACGAGATTCACGTAGAAAAATTTAGAAAATATACTCAGAATACAGCCAGACATTTTGTTAAGCTCTATGCGTGGTATTATATGCCTCCAACTTTACACAAATTCCTTATTAACGGGCCAGATATAGTAAGATACGCCTTGTTGCCAATAGGTCAACTATCTGAGGAAGCTCAAGAAGCTAGAAATAAAGATTTTAAAAATTATAGAGAACACTATTCTTGTAAATGCAGTCGGGAGAAGTCAAATGAAGATATATTCAATAGGTTACTTCTTAGTTCGGATCCTTTAATTACCACTAAAAGCAAAAATTATGCCAAAAAAATATATAATATACCACAGATGGCACTAGATTTATTAATTTTGCCCAAGATTTCTGATGAAGAAGAGATTAATGAAGATATTGATGATGATAATTATGAACATGCCGATTATATTTATGAAGGTGATGATAATACGGAGGATCCTTGATTTTAATTGTATATATATATATGTATATATATTTAAGTTTCTCTTAAATAAGAACAATATAAAATAAAAAATAAACAATAACAATAAATGCATACAAAATTTTCAATTATAAATGTAGCAATATATTCAATATTAATTGAATTAATTTTTTAAAATTTTTTTTTTAATTTTCTGAAATGGTTGTTTGTTTTGTGCTTATACTTATTCATCAATAAAAACATAATATTATTTTATAATGTGAATTTTTTGAGTTAAATTTGTGGAATTGTGGAATTTGGAGAATAAAATCGGATTTTAAAATTCAATTTTTATAATATAAATACATATTAAATATTTATTCCTTTTTTATTTTTAAAAAAAAATGTTTTTTCTAAAAGCACATTAACTAAGTTCTAACTTGCAATTTCATTTACTAATTTATCGCTTTTTATTCCAAAGTTACAGCGAAAATTGTAAGAAAAGATCATTTTTTCCAAAACACAAAAAAGCTCCTAACGGGTTAAAACAAATTTTTTTTCCACTTTTTTTTTAAATGGTGGTTTTTTATACATTAATGAATATCCATTAAAAAAAATTAACAATATTTTGAAATTACGTCTTCCCTGAATTAATCCTCACTTTTCATGGTTTTCAACCCACTGTGCGACGAACAGAATACTGTACTGGGGAACAAGTGCAAGACGACCTGGCATGGAAACTTTGGATCCCCAAAAATATGATCCGGGAGGTGCTTCGGAAGGTACATGATAGTCCGCTTAGTTCTCACGGTGGAATTCATAAAACGATTGAGCGTATACGGAGATTTTATTTTTGGCCAAACTTAGTAAACGATGTTAAAGATTATGTGAATTCTTGTGATATATGTAAAGGTATGAACCACCCTAATTTTACTATGCGTCCCTCTATGGACAAAACAGCGGAAACATCTAGATTTTTCCAGAAACTATATATAGTTTTCCTAGGGCCTTATCCTCGGTCGAAAAGTGGCAATATAGGAATATCATCGTTCTAGATAATTTTTCTAAATTTTGTTTTCTTAAACCCGTAAAAAAATTTACTGCGGATGTTGTCATTAAATATATGAAACAGGATCTCTTCCATATTTACGGAACACCTGAGACAGTAGTGTCTGACAACGGGTCTCAGTTTAAATCGAATCAATTAAATAAATTGCTACAAAATTATGGAGTAAACCATGTCCACACTGCAATTTATTCGCCACAGTCAAATGCATCTGAGCGCGTTAATCGTTCAGTTCTTTCGGCTATACGAACGTATATAAAACACGACCAAAGTAGTTGGGCTGAATACCTCAGCAGTATCAGTTGTTCCCTACGTTCATCTGTGCATGCGTCCATAGGTACTTCATCTTATTACGCGGCATTCGGACAGCATATGATTACCAACGGTAAAACGTATGCATTACTTCGCACTCTGGATATGTTAGACGATAGAGCGATTCGGTTTAATAGGGAGGATTCATTTGATGTTATTAGAGGAAGAGCTATTAAAAATATGACAAAACAACAGGACCGAAATGAAAAATCATACAATCTTAGATCACGTGATGTGAATTATGTCGAGGGTCAAGAAGTTTTTAGATGCAATTTTAAGCAAAGTAATTTTGAAAAGGGCTATAATGCAAAACTTGGTCATCCGTTTTTTAAAGCTAGAATACGCAAGAAAATAGGCTATTGCTATTATGAGCTGGAGGACATGAATGGACGTTCAATAGGCATCTACCATGCTAAGGATATTCGACAGTAAAATATGATTGTCCTTGCTACCAGCGGTATCAGCTTTGTGTTGCGTGTAGACCCAAACCTGATTTTGGCGGGGGGTTTTGTAGAGGCGCTTGTAGCGAAACCATTTCAACATTTTATTAGTTTTTTACCTTAGTTTTTCTATCTTATTTTTTTCAAACCCTGACTCTAATTTTATGTTGCAAGATAATGCAGTGGGTGTCAAAACTGATTGATATTTCATTTGTTTTGGTTGTATTTGTTACTGATTTTTTTTGTATGGTACCGCTGAATTAGCGCAATTTTTCCAAAAAAATTTTTTTTTATAAAGCTTGTTTGGAGGTCAAATCGATCTCTTTTGCTGATCGTTACCTTGAAAGTTTTTTTAAATCTTCGTCCTGATTTACTTTTTACAAGTAAGTAAAAGCAACAACAACTTTTTTTTTGCAAATTTAAAACACCATTGACAGCTTGTCACAAAAGTGAGTTAAATTATTTTAAATAATAATTTGTTTTAGCTTTCATAAAACCTTTCTTTAATTTCATTTCTTTAAGCTGAGTAATTTTTTTCGTAAGAAATTTATATTTCTTCTAAAAACCTGCAGATTGCTACTTATTTGAGAACAAATCTAAATTCAATTGCATCGGCAATTGCATCCTCTTTGATAGAAAATAAAAAGGTAAACACATACACCAACCGCAAGCTATTTCAGTATACAAATCATAACCAAACGATTTTATTTCAGCAAACAGAAACACACACATAACACTGCGCTATCGGAGTTCTAAAGTCCTGAAATTGCTAGAGGAGTAGGTTTCTATAGAGGTCTGAAATCGTGGTAACACGAAATCGGCGAAGGCAGTAATAAATTCTTTTGGGAACGAGCAACATTAGACTAACCATCAGAAAAGTGTAGTGAAAAGTGCAAATTTTGGGTGAAACAAGTCAGTTAAGCAAGCTATAGAGAAGGGAATCGCGGAAAATTTAATGGGAAACCCCTATGAAAACTGTTGAAAAACCTTAGAAAAGTCAAAAAAATATTGTATAATAACAAAAAAAAAAAAAGTGCTTCTCACTAAAATCTGTTTGAAAGAAAAACTAAGAACCCTAAAGAAAAATAGTGGATTGGCTAAAAAGAACAATATTTAAAAGTCGCTAAAAATCAATTAAAATTATGCTATAAAATATTCCATATAATTGGCTAACTAAAAATTTGTCTAATTAAAATCTTAAAAATTTGGATACTTAAATCTATTCCTACATTCAAAATCATGAATTAAATTGTGAATCTATATCACAGAAATTTTTGTCAATATAAAATCCCTTGTTCTACGTAATTCCTCGAGATTATGTGAAGATGAATCTAACGAAAAAGTGATACGCCATTAGTAATACTATAAACAAAACTTTTATAAATAACCATCCAGAAATCCATCAAACGTAAATTCTCGTCAATCGAAATATTTCCTGTCTAGCTCTTCATCATAAAATTCTAAAAAAAAAAAGAAAAAATTAATTGTTAAATATATTTAGTGTTAATTTTATTTTTTTTTATTTTTAATTTTCGTTAACGTTATACTTATCACCAGTGTAATAATCTCCAGTATATCTTTTCTTTTTAATCAACACTATAATTTTCATTTTCAAAGTACAAAAAACAACATAAAAACGCGTTTTTCTACATAAAAATACATATAAAAACAGCGATTTCTTTAGTGATATTGTGCAATTTGAAAAAAAATAGAATATTGATTAAAACACCTCAAGAAAATTTCTTGTTACTTGATTGTACTAAAATTGACAAAATAAAAGAATAAACAATATCTAAAAATAACGAGGATAAGTGCCATATCGTTAAAACCCGGTTCTGAGTACAGCGGTTGTTTTTTTTTATTGAATCATAAACACAAAAATCATATAATTAACCAAAAATTATAAAAATTATGAACAATTATTAGGGAAAAATTATTAAAATCATCATCAACACACTGCATCCAGCTATGAAAAATCTTTAATCGTGGGATTAATTCGATCAATGTAAGTCATATATTGCGTTTTATAACATTTATTTTAGTTAACATACATGTATGCATCACCGCTAAAACTACTTGTTAACATTTTTATGGTCTGTTAATAACAGCGAACAAGTGTATTATTTGGTCATGTAAAGCCAACAGTGATGCATACAACTCATGAACATATTAAATAATCCAACATTAAAAACATTAAAAACCGTCAATCCGAAATAAAAATTGGTGTAATATGTTAAAACACGATTTAAATGGCTTTTAATGTGTTTAATTATTAAATAAGACGATAATACAACTAACGGGAATCTTTCAATTGTTTCAATTCCACGCGTTCCGCATTTAAAAATATAATGTATGCATTTTATAAAAGAATGCATTCGATAATTTTGAATAAACTTTAATTTCGTGGTCACAATCGAATTCTGTCGATACCTAATAAAATCCTTTTTATTTATTTTTTTTATTTTTATTTGTTTATGTTTCAATTTAAATTGATTTTACACCTTGATATCCGAACGGGATATACCTTTTTAGTTTTTTTCAGCATTTTTTTTTTTTGTTGATTTCTGCACAAATGCTTGTTTTTTTTGAGTTTTTAAATGAGAATTTTTGCTGGTGATACAAGTTTTTTAGTTTTAAATTCAAATATGTTTAATTTGAAATCGTTTATAAATTTCGATATATGTTAATAACATTATATATAAATTAAATCTTGGTTTAATGTTAAATTTTAAGATTTTCTTTCATTTATAATAAAGTAATTGATTAAAATGGATCTTTAAAAATCTTTCGTTGTGATTTCTAGCTAGTTGTTCGGATAGGGTAATGTATTTGGGATCATATAAATTTCTACGGATATTTTGTTATATGATCATGGTTGGGCGGGTAAAAATATGTATAACATCAGCACATATTCAAGCAACATGGATGCTTGTTTTTCCCCTCTAAATGAATTTTTTTCCTCTCATTTTCTTTTTTCCTTTATTTTCCCCTCTTTCCTTTTAACAATGCACGCATTCTTAAAAATCTTTTTCTGTTAGCATAACAGTTGACAGCCGCAAGCATTGTAGTCCAATAATACCACCCCAATTGCCGACGAGATAGAGGCCGGAACCTAAATGCGTGCCAATGCTACGAACGTTTGCTGGAGAATTTGTTCTTTTGCTCCTTATGAGCTAAGTTGCATGCTACAGAAAGAATTTTTGGCGCCCATCTTTTGAATTAGTTTTAAATTTTTTTTGTGTGGCTCCTTATTTTTTTTTCCATTTTCTTACCATTTACTTCTCTATCACTATTAATTTTTCTTTATATTATTTTCCTCCTACGTATGATTTTCTAGTGCTATGGAATTAATATCCATAAGAAACATATGGTGTTAACCTTCATTAAAGTTTTCATCCGCCTTCCTGTTTTTTCTTCACAATTTTATTTAAATTATGAAAAATTATAACTGGAAATGCTTCGTTTTGGAAATCTATGCTAAAACGTAGACCGTTTTATTTTTTTCATTATTTTGTAATGGTGCGGCGGTGGTGGAAGATCCGCTTCCGTTTCCCTGAGCCTTTGCTGGTCGCACGTGCTTGCGAAGGGGCCTAGCTCGCCGGATGGGTGGGGTCTTGCTCAGGCCCAGGGAAACCGCACTACAGATTTTTTCACGTGCGATTAAAAAAAAACAACTGTCAAAACTGATGCTAAATGGATGGATGGCCATACTTACCTTGGGATTGGGGACGAGGTGTTCTGCCCCTTTTTGCCCTCCCAACCATGTTACCTCGACTCCATCTTACTTGGAGGTAACCCACTTCAATGATAAGATTTTGGTTTGGTTTGGTTTCTACATTGGGTTTATGAAATTTTTATTTGCCCTTCATTTTAAGGGTTTTAATTTTAAATTAAATTTATCAAAATTTTTTTTATGGTAACTTTAAATACTTTATGTTTAGGAAAAATTTTAATTTTAGGATATTTTTAAATTTTCGCCAAATTCTATTTTTTTTTTTTAGAGAAATTTTAATTTTAGGGAAATTTTTAGATATAGCTCAATTTTAATTTTAGAAGAATTTTTAAATTTTAGCAAAATTTAATTTTAGGGACATTTTAATTTTAGGAAAATGTTAAATTTAGAAAAATTTTAAAGAATAGCATAATTTTAATTTTAGGAGAAATTTTAAATTTAGCTTAATTTTTTTCATATTTAGGAAAATTATTTTAATTTATGAAATTTTTTTTTTTAGCTTTAACAAAAGTAGACTTTTAGCACTATTTAAATTTTAGGACAATTTCTAATTTTTAGGAAAAAATTTTTAATTTTTAGGAAAATTTTTAATTTTAATAAAAATTTTTTTTTTAATAGTAGAACAATTTTAAAATTAGTACAATTTTAATTGTTGCACAATTTTAATTTTAGCAAATTTCATATCTAAAAATATTGATATTTAGTTTAAATTTATAATTAGAAAAAAAATTCTTAATGTAGTACAATGTTTAGTTTAATTTTATATTTAGGAAAAAATTTTTTTTTTTTTTTTATATAATATTACCATAAGTAGCTTACTAATAATACATGTTTTAACATGATTTTGTATTTAAGATAATATATTTAAACAACAAAATAATAAATTTATTATTTTATTTTATCGTTTGAAATATGGTTCATCATCAAATGAGTAGTTACCGTTTACAAAATACAAGTTGCTCAATAAGGTGACCGCTTCATCCCATCTTCCCTTTGTTCTTTATGTTGTTTAACGTTTTGTTGAATTAATTTTACGGTGGTTGTTGTTTAACACCTAAGTTGAAGTAGCAGTGATGATCAAGCGCGGTATTGGTGGAAAATACTTATGAGGTTTGTAAATTTTTATTTATTTCGGAAATATTTTAACCTTTTTTTTTTTAAGGATTTTAGATGCAATTTTGTTTAGTATTTAACCATTATTTCAAATTGAGTTAATTTGATACTTAGTTATATTTTTTTTTTTTTTTTTATTCAGTCTTTCTTTTTATTATGAATATATTAATATTAGAAAATATTGAATTTTCGTTAAAGTTTTCTTCAATATATTTAAGTCTTTCTAAGTTTAAATTCTTTTAATTTTGTAAGCTTATTTAAGCTTCACTTATTTTAACTTTCTTTTTTTTTTTTTTTTGTAAACGTTAACTTTTTCTTCACAACTGTACTTATTTCTTAACTTAACTTAAATTTTTCTTTAATTTAGCATTTCTTCTACAATTAATGATTAACTTAAACGTTCTTAAATAAAATTTTTTTTTTCGGTTTTTTACTCAACCTTTCTTGTTCACTTTCAAACTTCAATTCCTTGATTCAAATTTAACTTTATTATATTTAACCTTCTTCTTCGTTCATTCACTATCTCTAGATAAAAACCTGTTTATTAAACAAACAAAATCACCACCAATTCAATGAGAACATTCATATGCATTCATAATATTCTCTAGTATTTATAACACTCACACTCATATATGACTATGAGAGCAAGTGAGATCAATACAAGAAAATACGTGGTTTGACCAGCATGATTGCATATGAATGTGTTCATGATTTCATACAACCAATGAAGAGAAAAAAACACATAAATCAGTTTGCCAAAAAAATACCATATAAGGTGTTGTTTATAGGTACATACTTGAACTTGAAAATAATTCCAAGATCAAGGTTATTTTTTTTTCTTCTTTCTTATTCTGCTTGTAACAGAAATTCTTTTGTTACAGTGCAGAGCAATAAAAGATCACCGTCACAAAACAGATGGTTTTGATTTCCATGAAAGGAAAAATCAACTGAAACGGTTCGATGGGTTTTAAGGTTTGCCATTTTTAAAACTTTGCCTTGAGTTTAGGTCTTCTGCATATAAAAAAGAAATCAAAACAGCAGTTTACGCTGTTGGGGTTTTTCAAAACCTGGTTCGATATCCATCGTTCAACGAAAAAGATTCCAACACAGAGATTTTTGGTTATTTTTAAAAATTCAGTGTATTGGATTCTTCTGTCTAACAGAGACCTTAAACCAGCGACTTTTGTTTCTTTCAAAATTCGGTGATTTAAGTTCTCTCACTAAACAATGGACATGGCTCGCAGAGGTTTTGGGGGGACCTTACTAAATTAAAACCGGTGCTTTGAACTCTCTTATCATAAACAGAAAGGCTTTAAACAGATGTGTTGTTGGCAAAGGGCGTAATACAGGACTATCTCTAAAATGGTGTTAGGCTATGTTATGAGATAATGAATGAATGAAGACTAGCTTAACGTCAAACAAATGTCATAATTAATTAAATTTAAATCAATATCAAAAAAAAATTGTGGAAAACAAAATCGGGTTCTAAAATTTAAATTAGGTTCAAATCGAACCCACGCAAAAAAAAATTAAATATGTTACATTTTTTTTCAATAAATGTATCCCCAATGTAGTAATCGAAACCAAACCAATTACTTAAAAAAATCCGTAAGTAAGTATGACCATCCATCAAAAAATAAAAATTTTTTTAAACTTGTGATTCTATGTTTTCCCGATTATTTGCTGCTATTTCGGTACTATAAAATTTGTTTCGGACAGGGGACCGGTTCGTTTAGAACGAAGTTCCTGTATTCCGGGAATAACTTTATTGACCAAAGCAAATTAAAAATCACAAAATTTAATTAAAAAATGTTGAAATGTGAACTCAAATGTCAAACAAGTTTCCATTTCGGTTAATGTAAATAGAGATGTACCCATATTTAATTAAAATTCCAGAAATATCAGCAAGTATGACTTCAAGAACACGGATACAAAAAGGATTAGGATTAAGGAACAATATGCTTTCCCGTCGGCACTGATGTTAAAATTGAAATTATTTTTAGTTCCTGTTGTAGGCTATAAAAAAAAATGGTTAATTTAAACTTGGACTATTAATGTTCAGGCCCCACGTTGGGCGCCATTTCTGTAATGGTGCGGCGGTGGTGGAAGATCCGCTTCCGTTTCCCTGAGCCTTTGCTGGTCGCACGTGCTTGCGAAGGGGCCTAGCTCGCCGGATGGGTGGGGTCTTGCTCAGGCCCAGGGAAACCGCACTACAGATTTTTTCACGTGCGATTAAAAAAAAACAACTGTCAAAACTGATGCTAAATGGATGGATGGCCATACTTACCTTGGGATTGGGGACGAGGTGTTCTGCCCCTTTTTGCCCTCCCAACCATGTTACCTCGACTCCATCTTACTTGGAGGTAACCCACTTCAATGATAAGATTTTGGTTTGGTTTGGTTTCTACATTGGGTTTATAAAATTTTTATTTGCCCTTCATTTTAAGGGTTTTAATTTTAAATTAAATTTATCAACATTTTTTTTATGGTAACTTTAAATACTTTATGTTTAGGAAAAATTTTAATTTTAGGATATTTTTAAATTTTCGCCAAATTCTATTTTTTTTTTTTAGAGAAATTTTAATTTTAGGGAAATTTTTAGATATAGCTCAATTTTAATTTTAGAAGAATTTTTAAATTTTAGCAAAATTTTATTTTAGGGACATTTTAATTTTAGGAAAATGTTAAATTTAGAAAAATTTTAAAGAATAGCATAATTTTAATTTTAGGAGAAATTTTAAATTTAGCTTAATTTTTTTCATATTTAGGAAAATTATTTTAATTTATGAAATTTTTTTTTTTTTTAGCTTTAACAAAAGTAGACTTTTAGCACTATTTAAATTTTAGGACAATTTCTAATTTTTAGGAAAAAATTTTTAATTTTTAGGAAATTTTTTTTTTTAATAGTAGAACAATTTTAAAATTAGTACAATTTTAATTGTTGCACAATTTTAATTTTAGCAAATTTCATATCTAAAAATAATGATATTTAGTTTAAATTTATAATTAGAAAAAAAATTCTTAATGTAGTACAATGTTTAGTTTAATTTTATATTTAGGAAAAAAAATTTTTTTTTTTTATATAATATTACCATAAGTAGCTTACTAATAATACATGTTTTAACATGATTTTGTATTTAAGATAATATATTTAAACAACAAAATTATAAATTTATTATTTTATTTTTTCGTTTGAAATATGGTTCATCATCAATGATATTATAATTAAATAATGATTATTAATACAAATGAGTAGTTACCGTTTACAAAATACAAGTTGCTCAATAAGGTGACCGCTTCATCCCATCTTCCCTTTGTTCTTTATGTTGTTTAACGTTTTGTTGAATCAATTTTACGGTGGTTGTTGTTTAACACCTAAGTTGAAGTAGCAGTGATGATCAAGCTCGGTATTGGTGGAAAATACTCATGAGGTTTGTAAATTTTTATTTATTTCGGAAATATTTTAACCTTTTTTTTTTTAAGGATTTTAGATGCAATTTTGTTTAGTATTTAACCATTATTTCAAATTGAGTTAATTTGATACTTAGTTATATTTTTTTTTTTTTTTTTTTTATTCAGTCTTTCTTTTTATTATGAATATATTAATATTAGAAAATATTGAATTTTCGTTAAAGTTTTCTTCAATATATTTAAGTCTTTCTAAGTTTAAATTCTTTTAATTTTGTAAGCTTATTTAAGCTTCACTTATTTTAACTTTCTTTTTTTTTTTTTTTTTTTGTAAACGTTAACTTTTTCTTCACAACTGTACTTATTTCTTAACTTAACTTAAATTTTTCTTTAATTTAGCATTTCTTCTACAATTAATGATTAACTTAAACGTTCTTAAATAAAATTTTTTTTTTCGGTTTTTTACTCAACCTTTCTTGTTCACTTTCAAACTTCAATTCCTTGATTCAAATTTAACTTTATTATATTTAACCTTCTTCTTCGTTCATTCACTATCTCTAGATAAAAACCTGTTTATTAAACAAACAAAATCACCACCAATTCAATGAGAACATTCATATGCATTCATAATATTCTCTAGTAAATATTTATAACACTCACACTCATATATGACTATGAGAGCAAGTGAGATCAATACAAGAAAATACGTGGTTTGACCAGCATGATTGCATATGAATGTGTTCATGATTTCATACAACCAATGAAGAGAAAAAAACTCATAAATCAGTTTGCCAAAAAAATACCATATAAGGTGTTGTTTATAGGTACATACTTGAACTTGAAAATAATTCCAAGATCAAGGTTATTTTTTTTTCTTCTTTCTTATTCTGCTTGTAACAGAAATTCTTTTGTTACAGTGCAGAGCAAAAAAAGATCACCGTCACAATTTCAGTAAAATTCCTTATATTAGTTTTGTTCGGAAATGGCTATTTCGGCTTAACACTAAATTAGTACCAATTTAACATCTTCTAACATTTTCTCTTTGCTATCTGTTCTATTATTTCGTTTTCCTTTTCTGGAAATTAATTTATGGATACAAACAGTTTTCTTCTGTTGACTCAATATATCCCTATCCGACAACAACGCCAAGAAATCAAACAGTTTCATATAATTTTTTTTGATATTATTCAATGAAGTTGAATTTATAATTTTTGGTCTTAGTGAACATAATTTTTTGGTATACGCTACAATTTTTATTTCGATTAATTTGATTTTTTTATTTATTTCCCATCTTACGTTTTTGATTTTTTTTCTCACCTTACATTTTTTATTCTTATTTTTTTATTATTTGGAATTTTTTTCTCTCTTTATGATGGTGGGATCTCCTACTTTGGCTCGTAATCCAATTTGCTTTCTATGCAAATGTAAGATTTTATCCGATCACGAGGTCCTTATTATTCGTGTTTGCAAGCACAAGTTTCATATTGATTGTATCGAAGAATACTATAAGCTTCATGCTCGGTGTCCTGAATGTGACAATTTGAAAATTTATCGCTATTTTCTTCGAACCGGTCGAGTAAAATATTAATTTAAATTAATTTTGGCTATTAGTAAAAGCGAAATTTTTTTATAGTAATTTCATTTGGATTAGGCGCAAATTTAAAATTTTATTTTGTAATATTTTATTTCAATTTCATTGAAATAACTTTTATATTTTTTGAACATTATTATTTTTTTTTGGTTTTTAACTTAAACCTGGAAATTTGTTTACCTTAATTAGGAAGAGAAAAAAAAACAGTTAGCATAGTATAGCTTCTGTAGTTATAACATTTTTTTAATTATTTAGTTAAATTTTTTTTATTAAATTTTTTTCTATTAAATTTTTTTGTATTAAATTTTTTTTCCTTCTGATTTTTCCATCAGATTTTTTTATTTGGTTTAGCTTTAGTTTTTTAAGTAAATCTTGTTATCTGCATACGTTTTTTTGCAGATTTCAGTAACATTTTTTTATTTCTAAGTAAACCGGATTTTTATTTTGTTTGCTCAGATTCGAGATTTTTTATTTTCATTGTTTCAAGTTAATTTTTTTTATAATGGAGAGTGCACAAAATCCTAATACCACTCCTGGTGATTGTCAATTTTTGCCATCCTGTGGCATATGTGGAAACTCTATTAGTGACGCTAAATATGGGAACATGACTCGTTGTGGTCATCAATTTCACAAACCTTGTTTGACCAAATATTCAAAAGCCAATCCGAATTGTCCTACTTGCAAATTAAGCCTTTCAATAATACCTCTAGTTTCTACTCCTGGTAAAGGTAATATGAACCATCCACCACCTATGGTTACTCGACAACAAGTACAAAAACTTTAAATAATGATTTCAATAGGGCAGGTTTAAATGCATTGTCTAATACCGGTTCTGGTCCATCCTCTACAGGAAATCCTGCTAGTTTGCCTACCGATTCAGCTCAAGATCAGACTGATCAGATACAAAATTTAGTAACTACGGCTGTTATGTCGCAGCAAGCACAATTGTTGGCAACACTTAGTGAGGAATTTAGTATGTTGATAGGAAGCAATATTCAAGCACGTTTAAGTAGACTGAATTTACCGGTACAGCCACAAAGTCAATCCGTTTCAGGGTTGCCTACCCCTAACCAAAATCATTTACATGCTGTAGAGCAACAATCATTAAACCAACTCTTGGGTATACCGACAACTAGCAATAATAATAATGATAATAATATTCCGCCAGGGTTAGATAATGGTTGGAATCATCCTGCTGGACATATTTCACCTTATACAGATAATTCCTTCAGACCTGAAAAAGTTGGTCATATTATATTCAATTGGAAACTTAAGTTTACTGGTGATCCACAGGGTATGTCAATAGATAATTTTTTATATAGGGTCGAGGCGTTAACTACTCAGACATTGAACGGGAATTTCGATTTACTTTGTCGACATATTTCTACACTATTTGACTCTAAGGCAAGTGACTGGTTCTGGAGATACCATAGATCTGTGCCAAATATTCGCTGGCCTGATCTGTGCCAAGCTTTGCGTAAGCAATATAAAGATTCGCGAACAGATATAGATTTTAGGAAGATGATACGCGATCGAAAACAACGCCCTAATGAGAGTTTTGATAATTTTTACGAGGCAATGGTAGTCATAGCGGACTGATTGACGCAAGACTTAAGTGAGAATATATTAGTAGAAATTTTACGCAGAAATTTGCTTCCAGAGGTGCAGCATGAAATTTTAAATATTCAGGTATCATCTGTTGCTCAACTTCGAGATATTTGTCGCAGACGAGAATTCTTTTTGCAAGATATTAATAAGAGTCAACATAATTCAAAGCAGTTTGTCCCTCGTAGGCAGGTCCATGAAATCGCGGAAGATAATTTAGAAGCTGTTAAGGAGGATGTATCAGAAATTTCATTATCATGTAGGAATTGCCAGAAAGCTGGTCATAGATATCAAGATTGTCTCGGAGAGCGTAAGGTATTTTGTTATGGTTGTGGCACACCAAATATTTACAAACCTAAGTGTACAAAGTGCAATGAGCTCGACCAGCACAAATACCGATTAAATCGATCTAATGACCTAGATAAAAACCCAGATTATACACTTAAAAATCCTGATTTTACACTTAAAAATCCTGATTTTACCTTCACATTTCAACGAAAATTGCTTTAAAAAGTATAAGTTTCAAACTTCTGAAATGTCACCTATAATTTTGAAACAAACGAAAATTTTAAACAATAAATAATTGTTAAACCCAAATACCTCATTACCACATTCAAGTCAGCCTTTATTTTCCCAAAAATCTCAGCCACCTACATATTGTAAACCATTTCATGTTAGATTAGCAGAATATAATGCCAAACGGGCGGAGATATTTTACGACGAAAACCCGAATTTTAAGAAAGTAGGTTCAACGGAGCGTATCAGGAATTATTGGCAAACCGTTGCTCATACGCACCGGTGTCTTTTGAGTTCATTATATGACAAACCTAATAACGTAAGACCATATGGAGATGTTTTACTTTTTGGCCAAAATTACAGTGGCTTGTTAGATACAGGTGCATCTGTTAGTTGTTTAGGTTCGGTAACTGCTAAGGAATTTTTAACTTCAAATTATCCTTTTAAAAAAATTAGTTCATTCGTAAAAACTGCCGATGGGAAAACTCAAGATGTTTCTGGTTATATAAATACTGATATTACTTTTAGGGGTATTGTTAAGCCTATCAAACTCTTTATCATACCAAGTTTATCTCAGAAACTTTACTTTGGCTCGTCTTTGAATTATTACCAACTGGCTTTATATCCGAATTAAATACCAAATTATTTTCAAATAATATTTCTGAACTTTTTGAACAACGACCTTTATCAACATTAGAAAAACAACAACTACAGCTTGTGATTAATACGTTTCCGTCATTTTTAAAAGAGGGTCTTGGGCGGACAAGCATAATATCTCACGTAATAGATGTTGGAAACTCGACCCCGATAAAACAGCGGCATTTTCCTGTCTCACCTGCGATGGAAAAATTGATTTACGCAGAGTTAGACAGAACGTTTGAAATGGACGTAATTGAAGAGTCAGATAGCGCATGGTCCTCACCGATCGTTTTGGTTCGAAAACCGGGAATAGTTCGTCTTTGCTTGATAGTCGGAAAGTGTACACGGTTACTGTCAAGGATGCGTATCAGCTACCTAACATAGATGGCATTTTAAGTAGATTACCGAAGGCTGAATATATAACGAGTTTAGATCTTAAAGACGCGTTTTGGCAAATACCATTAGACAGGTCGTCGAAAGATAAAACGGCATTTACTGTTCCCGGCCGGCCCTTATACCACTACAAAGTGATGCCATTTGGCCTTTGTAATGCGCCCCAAACAATGTCGAGACTTATGGATAAGGTGGTACCGGCGACACTGAGAACAGAAGTGTTCGTTTATCTGGATGACTTGTTGATCGTATCAGACTCATTTGATAGGCATCTTGCAGTATTACGGGAAATCTCGCAGCAACTTCGTTCCTCAGGACTGACTATTAATGTTGAAAAATCTAAATTTTGCGTACAAGAAGTCCGTTATCTTGGCCATTTGGTAGGGAACGGTGTAATTCAGACTGACCCGGATAAAATATTGGTCATAATTGAATTCCCGA